>CM065808.1:121127093-121226062 GCA_033398695.1 Orobanche coerulescens
TGTCATACATCCAATACATGAAGTTCTTGAGTTCCTAATGTCGATGAATCATCACATATCATCCTCCGATCGTCCGAATCAAGGTTAGATTTCTTGATAATCTAGTTTTGGGGAAACTATGGTTTTTGTTGGATTTCATCCATTTGATCCGTAATAATGTATATTATTGATGGATTATTGATTATTAAGTTGTATTATATCGAATTCCTTGTTATTCCATGGTTGGATCGTATCGATTCGTTGTTTTGGTCAAGTTCTTGATCGACGCCTTGAAGGTGTCCAGTAAAATGTCATAGAGGGGTTTTCGGGCGTTCTACGATTATTCTTCCTCGTATGATCGATGATTTATTGATTATATGTTGTTAGGGTCGAGTTTCTTGCGAAGAAACCAAGTTGAACCCTTCCGTTTGTTGTCGTCTTTCTTTTTGATAGCATCGGGCGTTTCGAAGCTTTCCGGTTGAACCGCATTCGTTGGAATACTTGCGTGCCGATATCGAGGTAAGTATCTTACTATACGACTTGTATCTTGCGACTAGTAATCACGTATGAGATTTATGATGATTTTGCTTGCCTTCGTAAATATGTTCCGTTTGAGTTGGTTGTGTTTTCTGCAATTTGAAGGCTTTGTGATAATAGTGTTATATTGGTATACGTGTTAGGCGTTGTGCCATTTGTGTAGGATTGCGATGTACATATGAGATGGTTGTACACGTGGTTGTGCAATGTATTGTGCACCAAACATGTGTTATGTTGGTTAAGTGTCGTTGATTGATGATAGTGGTTGCGAGTGTTGAGGTTGTGTTATGTGCGTGCGATGTACGATTTTGTGGTGATCAATGTGATTGATTAATTGTGCTCATTATTGTATGTAATGTGAATGTGAATGTGAATGTGAATATGTGTGTGACCGCTAAGTTCACTCGTGTTGGTTCGACGGGACCTACGAGGATTCGTGGCAGTGGACTACGGGGTCAGAACTTAGTGAGGTACTGAGGTCCAATCGTGCTGGTCTGACGAGGCCTACGATAACGCATGGCAGTGGACCATGAGTTTCGTACACAGTGCGTCCAACCGGGTGAGCTCGACGGGGCTTACGGTGACACGTGGCAGTGGACTACGGTGTCAGGACTGTGTGTGTGATTGTTGTGATTGATATAGTCCGTGCGGGTTGTTAAGCCTACAGAGACACGTGACAGTGGATCACGGTGTCGGAACTGGTTATGTCTGGATAATAGTCCGTGCGGGTTGTTGAACCTTCGGAGACACGTGACAGTGGATCACGGTGTCGGAATTGATTATATTTGTTTAATTGTGCGTGGTGTAGTCCGTACGGGTTGTTGAACCTACGGAGACACGTGACCGTGGATCACGGTGTCATGAGCATGATTATTTTCAAATCAAAGTTTTGAAAGGAAAAGTTTTATGAAAATGAATGTTGGACCGAGTCCTAAGCTTGAGTAATTGTTTCCCGTATTGTAAACTGCTGAGTTATGAAACAATATTTGGGTTAAGGCCCTAAAGTTTTTCGAAAGGTTTTGTGAATCAGGATTTGAGGTCTTAAAGGTTCTGGAAAATCTAAAAATTCCCGAGATGATAATCTTATTTTCGAATGCTTCATAGCTTATCTTCCCTTGTGAAAACCTCCTGGGAATATTTTGATACTTGATTATTATATTTGATTCACGATTATTATTTGCTTGTTACATTTCGTATGATTTGATACTTGCACTAGTAAAACAGTGGACTTTTACTAACCCCCGAGTAATCGGGGGGTGGATGTCTGTTTTGCGTCCAGGTACATGCAGATTTAGGGGAGCAGTCACAGGATTGGCACAAGAGGATGACGAGCTGCGATACTAATCATGAGTCGAGAGTTGTTTGATTTTTGTTATGGAGGTAGTGGGCATAATGGGGGGAGTGGGCATAATGGGGGGAGTTTGTCATCATGGAATGAGCAGTTAAATCCTAGACTAAAAATATAAATAACAATCCATGACAATTGATATCCATTCCTTTTCCTCAACTCATCATAAATTCCGCAGCAACCGAGCAGAACACATTTCACAAATATCAGACTTCAGATTTCTACACAGGAGCACAACAGGTAAACTCCTTAAATCTCAAACGTTTGTTTCTCGAATTTCACACTGTTTGCAGTCCCCCGTTTCTTCTTACCCGACTTTTCCAGCAAAACACACACAAAATATAAGGTTCTTATTCTCTGCCGATTTTCGGAACCTTTTCTCAACCCCACTGCAAATTCCTCATCCTTTCAACAAATGTAACATCAAATTTTCATTCTTCATTCAATCCACCCGATACACACACACCCACAATTCAGAAACCCAATTCTATTTAAGACCCAGGTCAGAAGTTGAAGGAGGGTAAACCTGGGAAATATCCTTGAAGGGTCATGTCGTGTTCAAATTTCACCACGGCAATAAGCAACCTATTTCGGACTCAAACCCACCCACAACCGCAAGTCGCCGCTACACTCCAAATGACCGATATCACCATTAATTCCGATGGGAGTTTGAACAGAATTGTGAGGAGCCCGACTTGAGTCCCGGAACGTGTTTGGCAGATGAGTGGGGATAGATCGATCGGCTGAAGAAGAAGAAGTGAGAATGAGGGAGGCGGCCGACTTGTGTGAAACTCCGAAGTGAGAGAGAGTGAGATGAAGGATCGGGATAGAGAGAGAGAGAACACCGAGGGAGAGAGATAGGTTGGGAGGAAGAATGGGATGAGAAAAATTGTGTCGGCCGATTTCTTGTGAGAATGAGGTTTTTATACCCGGTTATTTTTAGGGTATTTCAATTGAGCCCCTAGAATCCAAGACTTCCTGAATTTACCCAAATCAACTTTCCGGTGTATTTAATTTCGCCTGAATTGTCCAACCCTTTTAATTCCCACCACCCGGACTCAATATTTTAAAAATCACCTTTAGGCCAAGCTCTTAACATGTTGACATTTTTTTAATTTATATTATTATTCACTCACAATTTAATTCTCACTATATGATAATAATAATTTTTCATTATTATTAATCGTAGATAATAACAAGAATTTACGGGCCTAGAATTTTCGAGTCAAGCATCTCATCACATTCAAGTTCAAGAAGCGCATTTTATCCAGTGTGGGGATTTATTACGCTTTTGTTTATTTTAATTGCTTTATATATTGTCTCGTATGTGCACGTGAAATCGATCGAAGCACTTAAATGTGCAATCGATCGAAGCACTTAAATGTGCAATCGGTGAAGCACTTAAATGTGCAAATCACCAAGCACTTAATTGTGCATAAAGCCTTCTGCCAGCCGACGGCATCGAATTTATCACCATGTTGTTTATACTTGCTAATATATTTAGTAATTAACGTAGACATATTGCGTACTCTCCACACTGAGCGAGTTGGAAGCTCACCCCACCATTTTACCCCCTTTCAGGTTGAGGAGCTCGATGTGGCATGCGATTGAGAGTGGGATGATCAAGCATATGATTAGATGTTTATTTATTTAATGTTACCTCTCTCAAACTATGTTTATGAACAAGTGTTCAACTTGTTTTATTTTTATGTCAAGGTATGTTTTGTTTTAACAATGACTCGAGAAGATTACTTGCAATTATTAAGTTTGTCTTTTTGAAATGTATTTCCGCTGCAAAATTTTTTTTTATTTATTCTTCCTAAAATTTGAAGAATTATATTTTAGAAAAGTGGTCGCTACAATCATATTAAACAAATCGAATATGCATCAACAATACATAACAAGATACACCACACGGACTTCCGCTACCGGAATCCGACAATGCGAATCCACACGATTCCATTAACACAGCAAGGGTATTCCAATGATCCAACGCCCTCAGCATAGATCCTAAGATGATCCCGTCGGACCAACACGAGGTGGAAATAACCCGTCCAATGATCCAGCGCCCTCAGCCTAGATCCCAAGATGATTCCGTCGGACCAACACGAGGTGGACATCCGATCCAGCGCCCTCAGCATAGATCGTACAACATACACAAACACAACTCATGCATACATATATGCCAAATCGCTATGTCCATCAACATGAACATACAAACACTAGATAACGAATATCATGACAATTCAACAAAATAAATCCCATGTTCAACAACATGAATAAACCACATGTATGCTCAAAATACCAAAATTAACACATTACGATACTTGCCTCGAAGATGGCAAGAACGAAACACTCCAATGATCTCAACACACTCGAAGGCCGCCTCTTTCGATCAACGTAGCAAGCTCGAACCTTAACAAAAGAAATGATATAGAATTCATCTCAAGTCGTACGAATGCCTATCAATCCGGTCCTCGGTCAAAAGCTCTAAATATGTAATCTGCCTGAACTACTTAGCGTACGCTACGTACTCTACGTAACATGCGCTAAGTCTGCTTGTTAACGTACGCAAATGACCAAGTCTAGCATACGCTAACCATACACTGACAGTTCTCTCTGATCAGCCGACTAACTCGACTGATCACATAACGTACGTTACGTACCAAACGTAGCGTACGTTAACTCATTCCCGATAGCGCACGTTAATACACATATCTTAGCGTGCGCTAACCGTGCATGGAAGTTTACTACTGGCAGAAAACTTGATCTAATGATGATGAAACTCAAGAAATCTACAGAGTTAATACATGTCCTCTCCGTGCATATCATGTTCATACGGTTGGTGAAAGATTTTTACGGATTAAACGATTACGATATACGAGGATATTTATCATCATCACAACACCATAATTCATCTCGGTTTTCAAGGAAATATCCTAAGTTCAATCCATTTCATGTCCCAAAACGTATGATTCCATTACGTAAAGACATAAGAACTTTGATAATCTCCATATACTGGTCACAAACGGTTTGAAGCTTCAGAATATACTAGGAGTTCAAGCACTAAAAGGTTCAATGGTTTATACGATGAATAAGTCCCGAAACATCGAAAATATCCTTCTAACACATGATGCTCGACTACTACGAATTTAACTGACTAGATAATCCCAAATCATGATTAAAACATCCTTCAAAATACTACTAATATTGGTGAAGAATCACCTACCTCAAAGTAGCGAAGAACACGAAGGAACTTGAAGAAATCCAACACCGAGGGCTTGAACACCAATCTCCAATGATCTACAATCTTCAAACTCGTGCTAGGAGGATGATATGAAGGGTTTAGGATGAAGAGAGTGACTCTCCAAGTCCAAGAATTCGGATGTGGGAAGTGAAAAAGGCTGAAAATATGAAAAAGGATGCTGTCCTATTTATAGAAAATGGTTATTAGCGCGCGCTAGTCCATACTCATAGCGTGCGCTAACGGTCATTCGAAGCTTACTGACTTCACTGTACTCAGCACTTAGCGTGCGCTATCCTCATATCATTAGCGTGCGCTACCGCGTTGACTTGGCTTTTCCCGAAAGCCGTCCAGGTTCATCCCGACATGATCCGACCGAGATCCTCAGCCGATCTCACCTACCACTCTATCTTAATCATGATGACTACGTATAGCGTGCACTAAGGTTCATGCGCAGCGTGCGCTACGGATCTAACTTAGCGTACGCTACACATAGTCGATAGCGTGCGCTACATGCGCAGAATCACAATTTAGATCACATTCATGAAATCATGCGCTCAACAATACCGGATCATTACAATATCACAAGGTTCAAATACATATCAGAAATCTCGGTTATTACAACTGGACTAATTTGCCCGGCCAGGTAGCGTGCGTCGGCCGAGCCGGTAGCGTGCGCTAGCCTGCCGAGTTAGTGCGCGCAGCTATCCGGCCATAGCGTGCGCTACCTGCTGGTCTGGCCGAAGTCGAGACCCTACTGCCTAGACTGCCCGACCGATTAGCATGTGTTACCTCCCGGCAGTGGCGTGCGCTACTCCTGCGGGTTAGCGCGCGCAGCTGTCCGGCCGTAGCGTACGCTAGGCCGGTCCCTGCCGCAACTGTCCGGCAGCGCCCAGCCTCCATGACGGTCCCTTCCGCACCTGTCCGGCAGTGCTCAACATCCGTGCCGGTTCCTGCCGCACCTGTCCGGCAGCGCCCAGCCGCCATGACCCGACGACTCGATTATCTAAAATCGTACGGAAACGAACATGATGAAATGCTCGGTAGGAGTTTCGATCACGAATTCAAATCTCTAATATGCATCAAAGGAAATATTGCGGAAGAAAGTTCGTAACGAATTATAATAATATTATAAGTCACAAAAACCGAGATATACGAAAATGGGAAAAAATAGGATTCTCACACGGTTAGGCATTCGACGACGTTTCGACCAATTTAACGCACCGGTTATGATCCAAAACGATAACGAGCAAATTACGAAGCATAAAATATCCCAAGCACGGAATGAACACGGCGAAAAGCTCGTGGTCAACATCCACGATCCGAAATGAAAATGATGATATTCAACAATTTACCACATATGGCCCTAAATACAAAATCGATCGTCGAGAGAGAGAAATAAATAAATGTTGACGCCCGACAGTTGAGAAATTTCCGGTCTACAAAGAAAAATTCAAATTAAACCGGAAATGAAAAATCTCGGGTATTACATTCTACCCCCTTAAAATAAGTTTCGTCCCGAAACTTAAAGTAAGGAGCGATGGAACAATCAAGTAAAAATAATTATGTGCTCAGCCCCAAAACATCACGAGCAAAGCGCGAATGCAAGGTTCCAGAAGTACAATGAACTGACCTAGCAAGTACAAGGCAGTTTAAAATGGTCGAAAGGTTCACAAATGAATTACCAACAACGAAAGTCATCCCATACCGAAAATACTAAGAAGAGTACGGGTAATGCATTACCCCATACTAAGAGGACATTACGATCCCGAAACTTAGAACAACAAAAGATGGAAATGTAAAGCAATGAAACGAAAAATGATCGAAGTCACGATTGTTGGAATCAGCAATGATTAGGACATATTACAAAATATTCATTCTCCCACCGAGTTTTAGTTAGCATCCTTAGAATAACGGTAATATCGTAAAGCACAAAGTTTTATGTAGTCAATTTCGAGTCCTTCGACGAGGACGATCATTACTTATATAATCAAATATACGATCGGGAGACTTACTGATAAGTGTCAGTTTTGTACACTTATCCATGGTTTGTATCGATAAAATTCACCCATAATTGAGCTAGTCTACTCGTTCTTTGCTTTTAATTAATTAGTTTTTAATAATTTTATTTTTATCGGATGATGATCGGATTAAATAACTGATTTACTCAAGAAATAACATGTTTATTAAATATTCTCTTTGTTGAATTTTGATATATTCATGTTGTATGGCTTTCCGAGACGAATTCGGCAGTCTTTCCGGATTCAAAATCAGAGTTATATATCAAAAGTTATCATCCGAAGAAGATTTGGGGCAAAAACGCAAAGTCTGAGAAATTCAATGAAAACGTAACTTTCAAAGCAACCAAAGTGAACAAATTTACGAAGTTAGTTACGGCCAGTAACTGCACGTTACGGCCAGTAAGTCATCCAAGTTACGGCCGTAACTCCTTAATGTTACGGCCGTAACTCTTGACAGATTGTTATGATTTGTCTAATTTTTTTATACTTTTTGTGTATTATTGAGGGGATGGCTGGCATTGATTCGATCTATTGTAATAATTCTGGAGTTTTGGAGCTATTAGATGACTTTAGGTGTATAAATAGACCCCTTAGATCCTTCATCATTCATCATTCATCTTATAATTTTCCATTTTTTGTAAACTTTTCTTTTTGTGTGAAGAACATACTTGTGTTCTTGAGTGGTTTTTGTAAGTGTGGTATAGCATATGTTATTCAGAGAGTTTATTGCTTCTATCTCCTTTATCTACTAAGGGAGTTAGGATCAATTCTTTCTCTTGATTCAACTAATAATGACCACACAAGCTTGTAATATATATAATAAACCCTGCATGGGCTAAGTAACCTTTAGTTGGGATTATTAACAAGGTTAGTCATGTTATTTATGTTTGTATAAAAGATCTATTGTGAATTACTTATTATTGTATGTGATTTTCATTGTTTTAACAATATGTATTTATTTGGCCAATAAATGACGATATTTATGGTCTTCATATGTTTTGAAAGAAAATATGTTTGAGTAGATCAAATGATCTTCACTCTAAGTTGTTCTAGGGGATAGAAATATACCTCTAGTCCTTAGATGATTCTTTGAGTTATTTTCATAAATCCTAATGCTATGTATTGAAGCCAATCAACATAGAAATATAGTGGATTGATTCAATACGTAAGGGGCGTTTTATAGTTCGAAAGAGAAACCGTCTTTTTAAGGAAAATCGAATCTACACAACATAATAAGTAAATTCATCTTATGATCTCCTATACATCTTCTATAACTAATGCTGAACTAAGTTTGTAATCCCAACTATTTCATTTTATCGTAAATCAATCTATTATTATTGCTATCTCTTTATTTCCTTAAAATATTTGAACTATTATTGCATTTACTTTGGAACTATTGAACCAAACTCTTTAATTGTGTATTTCACTCATCTTAGTATCTATAAAAATAGACTAATAGTGTATAATTCTAATTATAACCAAACTTCCTTGTGGGATCGATAAACTGGACTCAAAAAGTCCACTTTACTACTTGATACGATATCGTGCACTTGCGATAGCTACACTAACAACGTGTTAAGTTTTTGGCGCTGGTGCCGGGGAAGTATAAGTTATATTTGAAATCTTACATTGTAAACTATTTTTATAGGTACAACTTTCTCGACATTGTAAATTGTACTCAATTGTGTTTTTCCGGTCAAGTGGCGGATAACGGTACTCCGTGACTATTAAAGTCGGATTTTTCAGTTTCCCACAACAACTGATATTTGTAAATATTTCCTCCATTTGTTTTTATTTTTTTTTATAATGGAAGAAATATTGTATAAAATTGAAAAAAGATTTCCCTTTCTAAGCAAAAATGCAATTTTAAAAATTTACAAGGCAAGGCTTGAAAGGATGAGGTTGCTTATGAATAAAAGCATACCTTTTGACATAAGATTCATAATTGAAGCCAAAGTAAGAATAGAGGGTGAATTCAGAGAAACACCGACTAGATTTTTACCAGGGCTTGGAAAAAGTTCATATGCGAAGAAATGACGAGCAAAGATGATAGCCATTTGTTATAAATGTGCTAGATGGAACTATAATTTAAAATGTCGATCTTTAGGAATTCCATCTACAAACAGATAAGATAAAAGTCAGTTCATTAAGGATGGTCTGAATAAAGAGAAGTTAGATAATATCGAAATTTCTCTTGACACGCATCCTAGTGGAATAAATTCCAACCAGAATATGAACAATGTCTTGGGAATCTGATGTTAAAAGACCCTGTTTGCCAATTTGTAAGAAAATTGGATGGGAAGATTCTGCCCGACTCTTAGAAGGCGTTTAGGCCGTTTCTGAACGTAAAATCAGAGGAAGATGTGAGCCACAATCACAACTACTGTACATAAGCATAAGTATCTTTTATTTTTGTCGTTTGGTGAGATTTTCTGAATAAAAAATGTGATACGTGATAAATGCTTTCATTATTCTATTGAATAGTTGAAGCGCAATCAAATGCAATCACTAACTTGTTAAACGATTTTCACCTTCTTTTTCTTCTATAAATAAACATTGTGGTTGTTTCTTCATTCATCCCTCAAACTTGCACTTTTATCTGTTTCTCTCTAAAAAAATTCTTTTAAAAAATGGAGTCATCATCATCAACAAAAAAATTTAGCAGGGTCTGCATTTTTGGTGGAGCTAGTTATGGAAAAGAGGCATGCTTTACTGAAGCAGCCCACAACTTGGGTCGTACCTTAGGAGAAAAATGCATTCATGTAGTTTACGGAGGAGGAAGTCTAGGACTAATGGGACGAGCTGCTGCTTCTGCCTATATCGAAGGAGTAAGAGTGTTGGGAATAATCCCAAAACCTCTGGCTGGAAGTAAAATCACCGGGTCAACTATTGGAGATGAGTTTAGATCTGTAAATATGCAAGATCGCATAACTCACATGATAAATAATTCTGGCGCCTTTATCACCCTTCCCGGTGGTTTTGGCACCCTTGAGGAACTTTTTCATGTGGTTACCAGAGCCCAGCTAAATGTTCATCAAAAACCAATAGGTCTGCTTAATATCAATAGTTTCTTTGATGGTTTACTATATTTCATCGACTACTCTGCTGAAAAGGGTTTTATTTCCGAGCGTGCTAAACGAATCATAGTCATTGCAACAACACCAGATGAACTAATCAAAAAACTCAATGAATTTGTTCCTCAACCAGATCCAGCTCTAGCTAAAATTGTCTGGATGGAAGATTTTACTGTGAGAAAACGAAAAGTGGATTCATTCCTTTCCCTTTGATAACCCATGTTGGACCTCTTGTATTTTTACTTTCTGTCGTGTGTAATAATCGTGCTAAATGGTGGCAGCTTAAGGAGTTTCTTCTTGATCTCTTGACGCACATCTATTCGCGATTTATGTATTGTTATTTTATTGCTGTAATTTTTATTACGTGTTTTGCTTTTATAAAAACTTTGATGGCAGCGTAAGGCGACTCTTCGGACTTTCTTGATGCGCATCTTAAAAATTGTGTTATACTTACGAGTATATTTTATTTTATTTTGTTGTGTGCCTCGTATATTGATTCTCTTGCAGATTCTAAAAGGCGTTAGCTCAGACATCAACTTTCTTAACAGGGAGTATTCTGCTTTTCTGCATTGATTTTTATTTTATTTTATTTTTTATTTTTAAACTGAGGACAGTTTTATTTTCAAGTTTGGGGGTGGTTTGTTTAATTATTTTGGTGTGTTGGGATTTTGGTGTGTTTTAATTGATTTAGTTATTTGCCCTAATTTTTATTATATATATATATATATATTTATAGTATTTTGATTTATGAGATTTCTAGATCTGGCCATAACACCAATAAATTAGCTATATACAAACTTCTAAAATCGTTTTAACCGGTAAAAAAAATTGTATATTCCAAAATTTTTTGAGCCTTAATCTCTCTTTCCAAGCCTTGTAATTATCATATAAAATCGAGTCATTCGTTACCTTGAGAAAAGAAGAATCAATCGGTTGATGAAAAATAGAACTGAAATTTACTTAATTTGTGGAGTTTTTGATTTTTCGTGCTTAAACTAAGAAATGATTTTCTGCAAAAATTCTATTCCCTAAAAAAAAGGAGTCATTGGTGAAAAGAGCTACACGTTAGCAAATAATGGTGTGAAAGCTATCACCTAAAAAAATGACGAAAAGGAGAAGTGTTGAGCAGCAACAGCTGCCTAATTTTGGAGGTCTTAAGTTTTGCGAAAAATAAAGGACTAACCATTGTTGGTGCGTAGCTGCCGTCTCAGAAAAATTGGTGAAAAGAGCTACACGTTAGTAAATAACGGTGTGAAAGCTATCACCTTTTTAAAAAAAAATGAGATAGAAATTGTGTTAGTGAAAAGAGCTACACGTTAGCAAATAACGGTGTGAAAGCGATCACTAAAAGGGATATAGTTTATGAGCAGATTTGAATTAATTAGCGGCTGAATTTCAATACACTCAATTTTGTGAAAATCACAATATTTGATGACGCCAATAAAATTCTTCTTCATATTGAGTCAAAAAATAAACGAGTGGTCGAGAGCAACCATTAAAGGGAGTCGTGTGTATCATGAGTGGGAAAGAAATAATCAACCTTTTGGGGGGAAAACCTTGAATTTGGAAATACAAAATAAAAACCGTGTTTTAACTTCAAAATCATTAGTAGATTTATTTTGAATCTTGATTCATTTCTATCTACTGTATAAAGCTGGTTGTTGTGTATTAATGGTATTTTGATCTCCTTTTCTCTTTTTATATTTTAATTTATGTGTATATTAATTTTTCTTATTTTTATTTTTGGAGCATGAATAATAAAGAGTCTTGCTCGGGACTAGCAAGAATTCAAGTTTGGGGGTGTGATAAGTGTCAGTTTTGTACACTTATCTATGGTTTGTATCGATAAAATCACCCATAATTGAGCTAGTCTACTCGTTTTTTGCTTTTAATTAATTAGTTTTTAGTAATTTTATTTTTATCGGATGATGATCGGATTAAATAACTGACGTACTCAAGAAATAACATGTTTATTAAATATTCTCTTTGTTGAATTTTGATATATTCATGTTGTAGGGCTTTCCGAGACGAATTCGGCAGTCTTTCCGGATTCAAAATCAGAGTTATATATCAAAAGTTATGATCCGAAGAAGATTTGGGGCAAAAACGCAAAGTCTGAGAAATTCTAGGCTGAAAACGTAACTTTCAAAGCAACCAAAGGAACAAATTTACGGTTAGTTACGGCCGTAACTACGTAATGTTACGGCCAGAAGTCATCCAAGTTACTACGGCAGAACTCCTTAATGTTACGGCCGTAACTCTTGACAGATTGTTATGATTTGTCTATTTTTTTATACTTTTTGTGTATTATTGAGGGGATGGCTGGCATTGATCCGATCTATTGTAATAATGCTGGAGTTTTGGAGCTATTAGATGTAATACCCGTATTTTTCTTTCCCTTGTATTTTCGTTTTTGGTATATTTCTCGATCGTAGTGACCCTCGTGTACTTTTCAGCGTGTCCTTCCTGTCAAACTGTTGAACTATATTCTTGTTATTGTTGTGCGAAACCGCCGTTTCGGGGTTGCCGTGGATCCATTTCGTGTTATTAGTCCCCAAATATTGATTCCTATCGTTTTATTCTCTTTCCGGATCATTTTTATCATTTTGGGACCCAAAAAGGGGTGTGGGCCGCGGCACAAGGTGCGTGCGCCACGGCACACAAATTTCTCCAAATGTTGGTCGAGCAATATGTACTGTGTGCCGCGGCACACCCATCCGGTTCCGCGGCACAGCGCCAGGCCAGTGCCGCGGCACACCTGTCCGGTGCCGTGGCACACTCGTGTGTCTTCCGCGACCAAAACCCAACTGTACCGTGTGCCGCGGCACACGCAGGCTGTGCCGCGGCACAATGCCAAAACCTGGGAGTAGATTTTCGGCCTGTGCCGCGGCACACTTCTGCTGTGCCGCGGCACACGAAGCGGTAATTGCGCAGACTCGTCCTTATTAGACGAGATCGGTCGTCTCCTTCCCCATTTTTCCACTGCATCGCGAGAGAGAGGATATAGAGGGGGAGAGTTCTTCATCCGGGGGTCGATTTTCATCATTTCTTTTCGGTTGTGAGGCTCGGATAATCAATCTAACGCGTGTTCTACGGATCTTAGTTCTTGAATCTCCAAAGGTAATGTTCTAAAACCCTATTTCGATTAATTTGGGGGTTTTGGGATTTTCTTCCGATTAGTTCCGTTTCGTTGGTGGATTCATGATGTATACGATTAATATTGTTAGTATCGTTAGTTTTCCTACGGATTCATGGATATTTTGTGGATTTTTATGGATTCGAGAGGGTTTGGTTGTGGTCCGCCCTCGTTGTTATTTTTGTATGAATATACATGAATCGTAGGCGGGTTTCCGGGTGTATTCCATTTCCATAATCGTTTAGAAGTGGTTGTGATTGTGCTATTCGAATCGTTAGGTTCATTCTCATCGGTTCCTCATGGTTGTGCTTGATCCTTCCGTTCCGTTCGTGTCATCGTCTATTTAATCGAGGCAAGTACCCTTATGAACTTACGATCTTGACATAGTAGTTTTGTATGAGAAATTGTGTGTGTGTGTATGCTCACTGCGGGTTAGACTCAACGGGGTCTCGGTAGGGTTCCACGAAGCTGTGGGACCGCGAGCTTGCTTTTAACCACTGTGGGTTAGATCCGACGGGGTCTCGGCAGGGATCCACGAAGCTGTGGGTCCGCGGTTAATTGTGGTGCATTTTTACAAATGTGGTTTGATCATTGGAATTTCATGAAATTAGTATTTTGTAACTATGTTTTCTTGAATTGCATGAATTACTATATGTGTAAGATGTAAGTCGTTCATCCGTTACTTGTACTAGCGTAATTGCTAACCCTCTGGGACCCGCTTTGGGGAAATTTGTTTTATGAATTTCAGTCGGGTTCATCGGGACGAGCTGCTACTGACCAAGATACCTGATGATGGCCATGCGTGATGATTGTGCATAAGTGACGTCTTAATGTCTTTTTTGTCTTTTCATCTTCTCGTGGCTTTTGAACTAATAGTTGTACTCGAGTACTTAAGAGTTCTTGTTCGTCCGGATTGTATTGTTGCCTATATGTTTGTGTTGATTGATAATGTTATGTTTGGCCGGTTGAACCGGTGGATTATTCGCTTTTGCGTCTTTATGACATGGTGTTGGTTTGTCATTTATGTGAGTCGATGAGTATGATGTCGTTTCACCTGGTGGGTCCCATATAGGGATTCACGGCGCCGTAATATACCTCGAATATCTTGAGGGTGTTCTGAGAAAATGGTATCGGAGCTCTAGGTTTATGGATACCTAGGCTTGTCGGTTTATTGGGTCTTGTGGTGTTTTGCTTTGCACATCATCGTCACACGCCATGATTCCAGACTACCAAAGGTCCGTAAGTTTTCCTTCCTCTGTTCATTAATTCCTTGTATCGCACTTTGATTCTCGACTTGTGATTGTTCTTTTATCAGACCGATCCTCGTGTGGCTTTTGCTACTTATTTAACTCCGTATGGATGCCGGAAGAGGTCGTGGTCGCGGTCGTGGTCGTGGACGCGGCCGGGACGTGGGGCAGGTGGGGCGGCCACGCCACGATCTTCGAGCCGGGCAGATCGGGCGACCGTCATATCCATGCTTCTTCTCAGGAGCGTGCCGACCTTGGTATTGCGGCCGTTATGCAACAAATGGTGAACCAAATGGCGGCAATAGCTCAGGCGGTTCAGAACCCGGATCAGGCCCATGCTAATCGGGGCGGAGCGGACCGTTGGCTCCAAGATGTTATCAAGATGCATCCTCCTCAGTTTTCGGGAGCTTCAGACCCGATTGGCTGGGAAGGGTGGATTAAGGAGATATCAAAGGTTTTCGTTGCCACTAACTGTCCCGAGGAACGTAGAGTCCCTATTGCTCAATATTTTCTCACAGGGGACGCTACGGATTGGTGGGAGGCCGTTGGGCCCAAAGACCATGCTGCTTCGTGGGCTGAGTTTCAAGAGTTGATGGAGGCTGAATATTGCCCGTGCCGCCGATGTGCTCGGGTACATGCTTTTTATGATGCTCAACCGCGGGATATCCCCGTATCTCAAGCTATTGCCGATTTTAATAAGGAGTTGGGTTATGTGAAGACCCAAGTTGTCGAGGAGAGTGACAAGATTTTCCATTTCTCCAGACGGATGAAGTTGCCGATTCGGGACTATATGTCGGGTCTTGTATTCACTACCATGAAAGATTACCAGAGGTGGCCCTTGCTTACGATATGTCTGTGACGGCGAGTGAGGCGGCCCGCGAGAGTAAGAAGCAGAAGTCCGCCGGGAATTTTTCGGGCCACAAAAGTGGGGGTCAGCAGAAATTTCAGTCTGCTAACTTTTCCGCTGGTGGTGGCCCATCTCGATCTACTGGGTTTCCCCGTAGGGCTGCCAGTGCCCCTTCTCGAGAGGTGAAATGCTTTAACTGTGGCCAGCAGGGCCACATCAGCCGTGTTTGTCCGAACCCTTTGCTGACGTGTAATCAGTGTGGCCAGTCGGGTCACAAAGCTGCTTTCTGTGCTGAGAGGGAGAAAATCCTTGGTACCCGGGCTTCCATTCCGGCGCCTAGGGAACCAAGTGTGAATCAGGGGTCGTTTGCTCCTCAATCTCCGCCGAGTGCTAGTCGGGGGAGAGGTCGGGGTCAGCCCTCAAGAGGGGGAGCTTCCAGTGTCGGCTCCGCCCATCCGCGGGTTTATGAGATGCGGAAGACCGATGACCCAGCGGCTACCGTGGCGACAGGTACCGTTTATATTCTTTCTCATCCTGTCAGTGTGCTTTTCGATTCCGGTGCTACGCATTCGTTCATATCTCTGGATTGTGTACGTCGTTTGAGT
This sequence comes from Orobanche coerulescens, assembly GCA_033398695.1. Taxonomy (NCBI): domain Eukaryota; kingdom Viridiplantae; phylum Streptophyta; class Magnoliopsida; order Lamiales; family Orobanchaceae; genus Orobanche; species Orobanche coerulescens. The sequence continues at coordinate 121,143,132 of CM065808.1, forward strand.
CTCGACCGTTTGACGCCTTGTGAGCCCTTCATCGTTAAGCTTCCTAGCGGTGATAGGATCGTTGGTGATCAGGAGGTTCGAGACTGTTCTGTGCTTATTTGTGAGAGGACTTGGCCCTCTAATCTTATTGTTGTGAGTATCGAGGGTGAGGATTTGATTCTTGGTGATGACTGGCTCGAGCGGCATGGTGCGATCATGAACTACCGCACGAGAATCATCACTATGTTAGCCGAGGACGGCACCGAGCACTCTTTCGCGGGGCGAAAGAGGGGAAACCAGAAATTCGTCATTAATGCCTTGAAGGTGATGAGTCTCATGCGAAAGGGATGTACTGGTTATTGGTGCTATGCCTTGAAGACGGGGGATGGTGGAGTCGAGCTTTCGTCGATTCCAGTCGTTAATGAGTTTCCTGATGTATTTCCTGACGAGTTACTGGATTGCCACCGGATCGTGAGGTTGAGTTTGCTATAGAGTTAGAGCCGGGCGCGGTTTCCTATTTCAAGGCGCCGTATCGCATGGCACCTTGAGAGATGGCGATTTGAAGAAGCGATTGAGCGAGCTTCTTGAGTCGGGTATGTTTGACCGAGCGCCTCGCGTTGGGGCGCACCAGTCTGTTTGTGCGGAAGAAGGATGGTTCACTACGTTTGTGTATCGACTATCGCGAACTAAACAAGGTGACCATCAAGAACAAGTATCCTTTGCCGAGAATTGATGACTTGTTCGATCGGTTGCGAGGAGCTACGGTATTCTCGAAAATTGATTTGAAATCGGGTACTATCGGCTCGGTGAGAGAGTCCGATGTGCCGAAGACTTTTTCGGTCGAGATACGGACATTATGAGTTTGTAGTTATGCCTTTCGGGTTAACTAATGCGCGCGGTGTTCATGCGGTTGATGAACAAAGTTTTTATCGAGTATTTGGATAAGTGCGTCGTCGTCTTTATTGTGATATTCTTATTTATTCGAAGAATGAGGAAGAGCATGCCCATCATTTGCGGGTAGTATTAAACATTTTGAGGACCGAGCAACTCTATGCAAAGTTCTCGAAATGTGAGTTCCGATCAAGGAAGTGATGTTTTTAGGTCACGTGATTTCAGAGGGGGTTCGTGTGGATCCGCAGAAGATTGAGGCCGTGTTGGATTGGGCACCGCCCAAGAATGTGAAGGAGCTCCGTAGTTTCTTGGGTTTAGTGGCTACTACCGTAGGTTCGTCGAGGTTTCTCGAAATCGGCTCACCACTTACGCAGCTTGCTCCAATCCGAGAGGTTCGTCGGAATGACGAGAGGCGATCGAGTTTTGAGGAGCTGAAGAAGCGTTTGACTTCAGCCCGGTTTTGGCGTTGCCATGTGGTAACGAAGGTTTTGCCGTTTATAGCAATACTGGGCCGGTGGTCTTGGGTGCGTATTAATGCGGACGGTAAGACCATTGCCTTTGCATCGAGACAGATTGAGGCCGTATGAGCTTAACTACCCTACTCATGATTTGGAGTTAGCGGCGATGCTTTTGCGCTCAAGATTTGGCGTCACTATCTTTTCGGCTCGCATGTCGATTTTTACCGATCATAAAAGTCCAAATACATATTTACTCAATGGGAGTTGAATATGAGGCAGAGGAGGTGGTTAGAGTTGATTAAGGATTATGACCTCGAAATCCTTTATCATCCGGCAAGGCGAACGTCGTGGCCGACGCCTTGAGTCGGAAACCGATTGCATTGCGATCGCTTGAGATCCTTACGTCTCGCCGAGCTTCGGCGATCTTTAATCGAGTTAGATGTTGAAGTTTTGTTGCACGGAGCCGGGCAACTTCGTGCTTTAGAGGTTTCGCTGCCTTTGATCGATGAAATTAAGTCAAGCAGATTAGAGGATCCGATGATTACTCAAATCCGAGAGAACGTTCTTAAAGGAAAGTCTCCTGGATTTGTGATTCACGAGGATGGTGTTTTGAGATTCAGTCGGCTTTGTGTGCCGAATGACTCGGAGTTGAGACAGAGTATTTTATGAGGCCCATGCTACACCTTACTCCGTTCATCCCGGTTCAAGTAAGATGTACAAGGACTTAAGAAGGAATTTCGGTGGAATGATATGAAGGATGAGGTCGCACGCTTGTAGCGAGATGTTTGACTTGTCACAGGTCAAAATCGAGCATCGGTAACCGGGTTATTGCGATCACTTCCGTTCGAATGGAAATGGGAAGATATATCGATGGATTTCATTACGAGTCTGCCGAGATCGAGGTCGGGCATGAATATGGTGTGGGTGATTGTCGATCGTCTGACCAAGTCGGCACATTTTCTGGGCATCAAGGACACTTGGGGCCCGGAGAAGTTAGCTCGTGTGTTTATCGCGCAGATTGTGAGACTTCACGGTACCCCGAAGTCTATTGTTTCGGATCGTGACGGCCGTTTTGTATCGCACTTCTCGCAGGCGGTGCATAAGGCGTTGGGTACCCGTTTACATTTGAGTACCTCTTTCCATCCCCAGTCAGATGGACAGTCGGAACGCACTATCCAGACGTTCGAGGACTTGTTGCGTGCTTGTGCTCTCGACTGGAGTAGTGACTGGGAGGAACATTTGCTGCTGATTGAATTCACGTACAACAACAGTTGGCACGCATCGATTCGGATGGCACCGTATGAGGCACTTTACGGGCGGCGATGTCGATCACCGATTTGTTGGAATGAGGCGTCCGATTTGGTCGGGACCGAGCCGGATGTCGTTTTAGAGACGAGGCGGAAGATAGAGTTAATTCAAGAACGGATGTTGACTGCCCAGAGTCGACAGAAGTCATATGCCGACGTCCGTCGTCGACCTTTGGAATTCGAGGTGGGAGATCACGTGTTGCTAAAGGTGTCGCCGACGAATGGAGTTTTTCGTTTCGGGAAGAAAGGAAAGCTGAGTCCGAGATTTATTGGACCCTTTGAGATTCTCGAGCGAGTCGGTGAATTGGCGTACCGTTTGGCGTTACCTCCAGCCTTGAGTCATGTTCATAGCATTTTTCATGTTTCCCAGTTGAGGAAATATGTTCCGGATCCTAGTCACGTCATCGATTATGGCGAGATTGATATTGCTGAAGATATTACTTTTGAGGAGCGTCCTTTGAAGATTTTGGAGCATCGTGAGAAACGATTGAGGCATAAGACCATACCTTTGGTCAAGGTGCAGTGGTCGAGACACGGTGTCGAGGAAGCAACTTGGGAAACCGAGGATAGCATGCGTGCTAGGTACCCGGAGTTGTTTGTTTCTTAAGTTTCGGGATGAAACTTATTTTTAGAGGGGTAGAATGTAATACCCGTATTTTTCTTTCCCTTGTATTTTCGTTTTTGGTATATTTCTCGATCGTAGTGACCCTCGTGTACTTTTCAGCGTGTCCTTCCTGTCAAACTGTTGAACTATATTCTTGTTATTGTTGTGCGAAACCGCCGTTTCGGGGTTGCCGTGGATCCATTTCGTGTTATTAGTCCCCAAATATTGATTCCTATCGTTTTATTCTCTTTCCGGATCATTTTTATCATTTTGAAACCCAATAGGGGGTGTGGGCCGCGGCACAAGATGTGCGTGCCGCGGCACACAAATTCCTTCAGTTGTTGGTCGAACAAAGCAGACTGTGCCGCGGCACACCCATCCGTGCCGCGCACGGCGCCAAAGTGCCGCGGCACACCTGTCCGGTGCCGCGGCACACTCGTGTGTCTTCCGCGACCAAAACCCAACTGTACCGTGTGCCGCGGCACACGCAGGCTGTGCCGCGGCACAATGCCAAAACCTGGGAGTAGATTTTCGGCCTGTGCCGCGGCACACTTCTGCTGTGCCGCGGCACACGAAGCGGTAATTGCGCAGACTCGTCCTTATTAGACGAGATCGGTCGTCTCCTTCCCCATTTTTCCACTGCATCGCGAGAGAGAGGATATAGAGGGGGAGAGTTCTTCATCCGGGGGTCGATTTTCATCATTTCTTTTCGGTTGTGAGGCTCGGATAATCAATCTAACGCGTGTTCTACGGATCTTAGTTCTTGAATCTCCAAAAGTAATGTTCTAAAACCCTATTTCGATTAATTTGGGGGTTTTGGGAGTTTCTTCCGATTAGTTCCGTTTCGTTGGTGGATTCATGATGTATACGATTAATATTGTTAGTATCGTTAGTTTTCCTACGGATTCATGGATATTTTGTGGATTTTTATGGATTCGAGAGGGTTTGGTTGTGGTCCGCCCTCGTTGTTATTTTTGTATGAATATACATGAATCGTAGGCGGGTTTCCGGGTGTATTCCATTTCCATAATCGTTTAGAAGTGGTTGTGATTGTGCTATTCGAATCGTTAGGTTCATTCTCGTCGGTTCCTCGTGGTTGTGCTTGATCCTTCCGTTCCGTTCGTGTCATCGTCTATTTAATCGAGGCAAGTACCCTTATGAACTTACGATCTTGACATAGTAGTTTTGTATGAGAAATTGTGTGTGTGTGTATGCTCACCGCGGGTTAGACTCGACGGGGTCTCGGTAGGGTTCCACGAAGCTGTGGGACCGCGAGCTTGCTTTTAACCACTGTGGGTTAGATCCGACGGGGTCTCGGCAGGGATCCACGAAGCTGTGGGTCCGCGGTTAATTGTGGTGCATTTTTACAAATGTGGTTTGATCATTGGCATTTCCGGAAATGAGTATTTTGAAACTATGTTTTCTTGAATTGCATGCATTACTATATGTGTAAGATGTAAGTCGTTTATCTGGTTACTTGTACTAGCGTAATTGCTAACCCCTCTGGGGACCCGTTTTGGGGAAATTCGTTTTATGAATTTCAGGTCAGGTTCATCGGGACGAGCGGGCGCTGGACCAGTACACGGATGATGGCCATGCGTGATGATTGTGCATAAGTGACGTCTTAATGTCTTTTTGTCTTTTCATCTTCTGTGGCTTTTGAACTAATAGTTGTACTCGAGTACTTAAGAGTTCTTGTTCGTCCGGATTGTATTGTTGCCTATATGTTTGTGTTGATTGATAATGTTATGTTTGACCGGTTGAACCGGGTGGATTATTCTGTTTTGCGTCTTTATGACATGGTGTTGGTTTGTCATTTATGTGAGTCGATGAGTATGATGCTGTTCAGCCTGGTGGGTCCCATATAGGGATTCACGGCGCTGTAATATACCTCGAATATCTTGAGGGTGTTACATTAGATGACTTTAGGTGTATAAATAGACCCCTTAGATCCTTCATCATTCATCATTCATCTTATAATTTTCCATTTTTTGTAAACTTTTCTTTTTGTGTGAAGAACACACTTGTGTTCTTGAGTGATTTTTGTAAGTGTGGTATAGCATATGTTGTTCAGAGAGTTTATTGCTTCTATCTCCTTTATCTACTAAGGGAGTTAGGATCAATCCTTTCTCTTGATTCAACTAATAATGACCACACAAGCTTGTAATATGTATAATAAACCCTTCATGGGCTAAGTAACCTTTAGTTAGGATTATAAACAAGGTTAGTCATGTTATTTATGTTTGTATAAAAGATCTAATGTGAATTACTTATTATTGTGTGTGATTTTCATTGTTTTAACAATCTTTATTTATTTGGCCAATAAATGACGATATTTATGGTCTTCATATATTTCGAAAGAAAATATGTTTGATTAGATCAAATGATCTTCACTCTAAGTTGTTCTAGGGGATAGAAATATACCTCTAGTCCTTAGATAATTCTTTGAGTTATTTTCATAAATCCTAATGCTATGTATTGAAGCCAATCAACATAGAAATATAGTGGATTGATTCAATATGTAAGGGGCGTTTTATAGTTTGAAAGAGAAAACGTCTTTTTAAGGAAAATCGAATCTACACAACATAATAAGTAAATTCATCTTATGATCTCCTATACATCTTCTATAACTAATGATGAACTAAGTTTGTAATCCCAACTATTTCATTTTATCGTAAATCAATCTATTATTATTGCTATCTTTTTATTTCCTTAAAATATTTGAACTATTATTGCATTTACTTTGCAACTATTGAACCAAACTCTTTAATTGTGTGTTTCACTCATCTTAGTATCTATAAAAATAGACTAATAGTGTATAATTCTAATTATAACCAAACTTCCTTGTGGGATCGATAAACCGGACTCAAAAAGTCCACTTTACTACTTGATACGATATCGTGCACTTGTGATAGCTACACTAACAACGTGTCACTTACCATCACGGATCGCTTGAAGATGATATCGGAACCACTATACTAATCACAAGTCTGATGCGCGCGACTTACACCGGACATGGACTTGACCCAACGGCCTAGGTTTTTGGCAAACCTAAGCTCCGATACCATAATTGTAACACCCCCAGAATACGTCCGGAAATGTTACACACCGTAGGCCCTTCTCACAAGGATCTACCAGGCTAAACTCCACTAGACTACACAATGATTGACCGATCGGGGTCAATCTAAATACAACGCAGACCGACAAGGTCATTAAACAATTCAGAAACTAATGAATTTTACATCTCAATGACAAAAATAAACTTTCACACAAAAAGGGATGACAACTCCATTTAATAAATGAAAACCTACACCCGTGCAAGGGTGAATACTCAACCAAATGGAAAATACCGAGCCAGATGGAATAAAAGAAAAAGACTCTGACTCTTGTGTGATTAGCATCGTCGTCTTCCATCTCCTTCCAAGCCAATCCCATGACTGCTCCCAAGCTGCCAAAACCTGAGTGCATAACAGGCACCCACCCCCCAAAAACTCGGGGGTTAGCAAACTGGAATTTTTCCAGTGCAAGTACATAATATACAAGATATACGAACAATAACAACACAAAACTCAACCGTCGTGAAGCCTTAACACAAACCATACATTCCCATAGTTAACACAGAGTAGCACTCGCATACACAAGGTGAAAGATAATCACATAGTCATATTCTCTTTACGGAACATAACACCATTGAAACTTTAAATGAGCCCAAGGAGTTAGAAAAATCCCTTTTGTAAAAGGGAAAGTATTTTGGTAAGATAGTTTGCAAACATTATTATTGACTCGGGCCGTCTTAGGGTTTTGAAAATCGAATGGGAACACTTTTGGAAAATAATTTCATAAGCTCTCGGGTCCTTGACCCAACATATGGAAAACAATTACATAAAAGCCATGTCACGTTATTCGGGGTCATCGACCCAATTTATAGATCACTGTCACAAACAAAATCATTACAACATCTCACAGGGTTCTCAACCCAATCCAAATAACAACATCACGAGATCAATCATCTCAACATTTCACAGGGTCCTCAACCCAATACACAGAATGGCACCACAATATAATCAAAGGCACAATCTCTCATTCGACATATCCTGCTCAAGACCCCCGATTAATTAACCCTCGGAGATTTCGTCAAACCTCCTTGGTTAATTAACCCTGATACCAACGCTTTAAAAACAAGTTGAACAAACTTTCAAAAAAACACGAATCGCGGTCTATAACAAGACAAACATTTAAAAGTGAGTTGAAAGAATTTGAGATACGAACATCGTTCGGTAACGGGGTCTTAGCTATCACTCAAATACCCGTAACCAATAAGATTGCCAGGTGCCTCCCTTGCGCACCTGTGCACCGGCGTTCACTCCACTATGTTGGCCGCTCCTTGAACATGTCACCGCGCCGGCGATCACTCCCGCAAGAGCCGCCCCTTGTGCACGCATTAGGTAACACCAGCATTCACCACCCATATGGAGCCGCACATTGCAGCATACACCAGGCCGGAGTGCACGCCCTGCCCTCAGAGGTTTTCGAATACGACATTTCTCACAACAAGTATCACTAGTGGAAAAATACCATTTTACATCGCACTTTCAAAATCGGTTGCAGTATAACCGATTTAAAAAATGATTAGGTTTCATTTTACATCGATTATTCGGAAACTGATGTAATATATCAGTTTTTTACATCGGTCAATAAGGAACCGATTTAATATATAAGTTATTTAAATCGGTTAATAAAAAACCGATGTAGTATGTGTATGTTTCACATCGGTTCTCAAAATACCAACACATAAAACAACCCCCCACTACCCAGTTTAGGTCATTCACCTTCTCCCGTTCCCCGCTTGTTCAACCCTGCGATTCAATCTCCTCCCCTCAACCTTGTGATTCACATACCGGCTAAAAGCTTCGACCACCGCGCGCCACTGGAGTTGTTGAGATCAGTGGAGAAAAAGCCTTGGAGGTGAAGTTGGGGGATGACACGGTCGAAAATTTCTCATCGTCTTTTTGGTATGTGTGTGTATGTGTAATATAAAAAGAACGAAGTCGAAAATTGTACAAGAATTAGACTTCTGAAACATCTGACCTCGGATTATCCGGCCCTGTCTCTCTCCAGAATAATCCAACTCCACCGGTTTGGTACTTTTGTTGCATCCTTTTTTTTTTGTTATTTATTTTATTATATAGTGTTTTGTGTATATATAATTTTGTAATTTCTAGTCAGAGATGTATTACTTGTAATGGGTTTTCTCGTTCTTGCGGAATCAATGAGATTCATTTTTGTTTGGATTTTATTGATCTTTTTAGGTATTTTTTAGTTTCTTTTTAAAATAATATTAGGTAATTATCCTTTGCTTGATTATAGAAGAATTATAAAGTTTAGAACTGATCAAGACTGATTTCTTTTGTTATTTTTCTGCTTCTTGCTAGATTGTTAATACATTATTGCCCGTGTGTGCACGATGTAGTAATTTTTCTTGAATTTCTAATCTTTTGTGCAAGAGTCTTAGAATATAACTTATTTGGGCTTTTTTCTACAGTGGGGAGAGGCTGCAGTTCACCGAAGTTTAGTCCAGCTTCTGCGAGCTCACTGCCTTCTCTCGTTTACAATGGCAATGGAATTCGACCGTTCGATCTATCCATGATCGTATCTTGTTTTCTGCAAGATTTCAGTATAAAAGAAAAAATGATTAACAGTGATAATCATGGGCACTACTTGTTGCTGTTTCAGGGATGAATGTGAAGATTTTGCTAATCCTAACAGCTCGATTTATCGAAACTGTATATGCCTTCATTGCTTCATTCAGAACTTGGTACATGTGATATGGTTTTTATAGTCCCTTTGGTTCTTTATTTGCTAGACTAGTAATGCTTTTATAACTCAATATCAAATATGGAGTCAATACTTGTGGACTTTTTAATTGTCATAATGCACAAAAGATCTCTTTTCTTTCCGGAATATGGTATTTCAGTTCAACTTAGTAGTACTCTCTCTAAAACCTTAGAGGGTATTTCGCGAGCTTATTTAAAAAATCTTGCCGGCTTCTACATATGATAAGACATTTTAGAGCGTATATGATTCTAGATTTTTCTTTCGAAAATATGTTCTTGAATGTGTTGATAAAATAAGATGACGGACCTTGAAAGATGACGGACCTCAATGCATTCTCGAGTCTGGTTTCTTGCATTAAATTTTCTAAGGAACATGCCACTTTTTGTTTATTACATTATGCATGCAAATATAGTTAGTAGCGGAGGTTCATATTTGAAGGGTTGCTATAGTAGCTTGTTTATGAAGTTCCTAGATCGGATATGAATGGCGATCCTGCCGCTCTTACAATTTCACCGCCTACAAGAAACTAGCTGCTCATGGCTTACTTTCTTAAATGCAGTTAGCTCACACTCTGAATGTTTTGTCTTATAGGCAATGGTGTGATAAATATCATTCTTGGGAGATGTGGAATAGTTGTAAGTTGCTCAAAAGTGGGTTTTCAAATAGCATGTACGGATAACGTGCTACAATGATATTTATATTGGATATCTTCTTTAAGTTTGTAGTTCGCAAACTTCATGATACCCAATGACCTTTGGAGGCATGTTTCTATTATTGTAGTGTGTTGGCATGTCAAATGAATTATTAAATCTCATCCAGTCACATGTACTCACGAATAACATATTAATACTTGATTTTTATGTGAATTTGTGCATATCATTATGTGTTTTCACACTTCATGCCACCGATCTCAACATAGTTGGGATTAAGGTGCAGTTGATGATGATTGATGATGATGTTAGTATTTGTGCCTTTTTCTTGCATCTGGCATGCTTTATGGGGTACAGATATTTCAAGACCTAAGCCACTTAATATCATTTCTGGAGGTAAGAATGGCATTCGGGAGTTCTCTAGTGGATCCTTTTGTCTTAGTCACCAATCAATGGATAGAATCACGGTGATTAGATCCCCTTTAACTTTTTCTTCTCTTGATTTCTGGTTCTCTGCTAATATATTGATTGTTACTTAGTTTGGGATATTTTGAGAAATTGAAGTTTTCAATCTTTGTTTTGAAGGTATCGACTAGGGAAATGAACAAGGGAAATGATTTATGAACAGCAAGGAAGGTTCAAGCGCCCACAATAGGCATGCTGTCCAACAGGTTTTCCCAGTCGTTAAATATTATGTTTTATGTGAAAATATATTTTTGTTCTAGTGTCCTGACTATATATGCCTCTTTCCAGTCAACCATCGGTCCGAAGCTTTACGACCAATTCAGGTATGCTTGATACTGTGAGCTAATTTTTTCTCAAGTGCTTCGCACTTGAAGGTATATTTTAAGTTGTTTCATGTGGAAAGGTTATAAGGAAGAGATTTCTTTCTCACGATATTTTTTTATTGCATCGTCATATTAATAAAGTGCTATCAGCCCTGCGCTGCGTCGTGCAGGAGGCCCGTAGTGTGTGATAGCGCGCTACAAAAATCACGCTAACTCGCGCTTTTAAAAACATTGATCGGGAAATTAAGTTTTTCTAAAAAAATATCCCTAGTTTTTAGTTTTTAAAGCTCTTCATCTATTCTTTTGTTTTAATTTTTTTTCTAAGCGTCTATTTTTCTGACGTCGGCACAGATGTCACTGTGGTTCTTTATGAGCTTGAGCTAACAATTAAAAGGGTGAAAGTTTATACAGCGCCCGATGGAAGAGTGATGGACCTGTTCTTTATCACGGATACGAGGTTTGTCTTTAGTACATTTTCTGGTGTTATGAACATCTCATTTCTTTAATTCTAATTTCATCATAAGTTGGGATTTCTTCTAATCATTGAGGATGTCAATTGCGAATCGCATTCCCTACACAAACATCACGTATATCCTTAGGAGGCTCACTGCCTCATTCGTCGACTCATTCGAAAAGGTACTTTGTTTTCGTCACGTAGAAGTGAGGCTATAAAGAGGGCATGGCCACTGGTTTCTTGTTTACTAGTAAACAAAATTAGCTGGTTTGGGCATTTACTGTGTACAACCCACTGTTTTATTTTGGTGTACTATTTACTTTAGTTTGACATAAATATTTAAAAAATAGAACCCCCATCCCGCTTCTTTTCTGTGTTTTTACCATAAAAATGGTTGTCGACAATAAAAGAAGGAGAAATGGCAAAATATCAGTTGTTCAAAATTAAAGACATTAAAATGTTTATGGATATTTGATCAATTGGTGGCCTCTTGTTAATTTGCAGACATTTGATATGGAAGAGCCTTATTCGAAGGATGATATTGATGACGGACGAAGACGTTGGACTCAATATTTTCTAGATTTTACATCTTTATCGAAGTAGTAAGAGAGGAATATGGGAACCGGGTACGTAGGGATTTGCTGCGTAGGGATCATTCATCATTTTGTGATTGTATGTTTTTTTGCAAGATTTATTAATCTCTTGTAATAACTGTTGTACATTTTTTGCAAGATGAAACATGGTTTTGTAATAGAATAGTGTAAACTTGATAATTTGTATAGAATATATGGCGTCTTGTTGGAGATTTTATTGTTCATGTTATGTTTTATAGGAGGGATTCTGTCGTGATCTAAAAATTGCCACTTTTGTCAACAGGGCTTTTCTAAATCTGCTATTTTTTGAACCAGAATATCAATTTTTCTAAATCAGTTAAAGCAGTAACCTATTTAGAATATTACACATTCTAAATCGGTTAAATCAGTAACCGATTTAGAATATTACATATTCTAAATCGGTTAAGCGAGAATCGATTTAGAATATTACACATTCTAAATCGGTTAAAGCAGTAACCGATTTAGAAACTAAACATTCTAAATCAGATTTCCGGATATCCGATCTGGAATGTGATATAATCGGTTATATCAACTTACTAAATCGGTTAAATAACCGATGTTAAAAGTATTTTCTACATCGGCTAAATAACCGATGTTAAATGCGTCGATTTTCTACATCGGCTGGATCTATAACGGTTCGAGAACCGATTTAAAAGGTCTATTTTAACCGATTTAAAAGGTGTTTTTTCTAGTAGTGTATCCACATTGTTTCAAACGTCAAGCACACAGACAAACGTTACAACAATTATCAACTCAGTACATCAAGTCACACAATTTATCCGCCAATCCATAACCACACAAATAAACAAAACCACGCACGTTATCCATCAAAACTCAATCACAATAAGCCTTCAGGCATAACCAACCAACACCGCACATATATCCCTATATTGCGACTCAACCGATTATATATATATATATATATAATCTTACTATATTATATGAATAAGTATAGATCAACCATCAATCTAAGTCGAGTACGTCAACTAGTGTTAGTATTCATCACTCGTCATTCACCGACATAGGCATATATATCAATATACGTATATATAAATATTTAACATATAAATATATATAAATCTATATATATATATAAACATATATACATCCGTATAAATTCATACACTTCGACAACAATGATTTCACGTAGTTACAATTCGTATATCAAGGTACTTGCCTTGGTAATCTCTCGCGGATACTCCGAAAATACGGTCGATTGGCAAAATCCGGAACTCCAATGAAAACAACGATCGGAAGGGCTCAACACCAGATTTTTGTAGGGAAATCGTCCCTAATATCCTATCATCGAATAAACAATCAATCACACGAGGAAAAACATCACAAAACGACCAAATTTCTCTCTGCGGCATTTCCCCAGACACCTTGAAGGCGTCAAACGAAAGTTCATATAAACGATGAATTGAAAATGGTAAAACCGTGGAAAGATGATGAAAATGATAGATTAAAACTTAATCTACAATTATCCATCAGTAATTTAAGTTCATATGGCTCGAACGGACGAAATCTACCAAGATCCCCAAATTTCCCAAAGTTTGGATTTTAGGAAAAACTAACCTTGATTCGGTCGATTGAAGGATGTTATGGAATGATCGATCAATGATATGAACTCAGGTTCTTCGTAGATTTGTTGTTCAACAACATGCCTCCTTGCTCTCAAAAGCTCCAGCCGCGGACATGAAGGAAGAGAAGTGAAAAATGGGTGAAAACAGGGCTGCTCGGTCATATATACTGGTAACTGACTAGCGTGCTGTCACGGCCGACAGTCGACGACGAGACAGGTGTGCGCAGACGATCGCACAGGGTGTCGAGGGACCGGCACGAGCAGGACGCCAAGGATGGCATCGGGCTGCATGTGAAGAGTCAGCCTCTGGGACGGCGTGATCGGACGGAAAATCACGCAAGGAAACCATGGGAGGAGCATGGACGCCGCTATGGGAAGCGGATCGCCCAAGGGGCATTGCGGACGGGACATGTCCGGGACTGTCCGGCAGCGCAGGGGACGCGGGCAAGGCCGGACGAGCAGCAGTCGTGTGGGACAAGGCACGACGGGACAAGGCCGAGTCGGGGAACAAGACTCGAGCTGGGCGGCCGGACGCGGGCGTGGGATGCCGGGCGCGGCTGGCGTGCGTGGGCGCGCGCGCGTAGGGTGCGAGAGAGACCCTCCCCCCCCTATAATAGGCTTAGACGGAAAAAGCCTTGTGGGGGCAGTGGACATTGAAAAGCTGAGGAGTCACTCAGCAGGGAAGACTCGACCGGAAGCAGCTAGAAGCGGACCGGCTTGGTCCAGGAGGTTCGGGAAGAGTCTGGAACATGGTAGAGACGGGCCTATGCGGTCGGGACGGTGCGGGCCGGGATGGGCTGATGCGGGCCGGGACGGGCCGATGCGGGCCGGGACGGACAGAGACGGGCCGGGCGCCCCGGATGATGGAAGAACCTTCTAGGACCCTCCTAGAAGGATGTACTACTTGAACATTGTAGAGCATTCTAGATTTGTACTTAGTATTGTACTTGTAGAATACTCTAGAATGTGTTTGTAAGCCTTGTGTATGTAGATTTGTGTGGATGATTCTAGAAATAGGTTCTAGAATTGGTATGTTGTAGATAGGTCTAGAACCCTCCAAATGAGGAGGTGGAGTAGAAGGTTCTAGGTTCTAAGAGTAGTATAAATAGGCTAGAGGTTGGCTCATTTGCAACCAACCCTCAAAGACTAACATTCTTGTAAAGTGTTTGTGTAATAAAAGTGTTTTCTCTCAACTCCTAAGTGTTTAAACCCCTTCTTACACACTTAGCAACCGAGTGAGTTAAGGGTTACTAGCTAGATCGAGGCAATTCTAGTCTAGTGCCGCACGGGTCCGAAGAGCTTTCGAGCGCTCAAACCCAACCCCGTGACAAGTGGTATTGGAGCCACGCTAGTGGTTCAAGGATCTTCCGCATTGAGACGTTGCTTAGAGGTATTGTGCAAGGAGGACCGATGGAGACTACGTCTAGCATCACCAAAGTTCAACCCGGCCAGGAGGACAAGTCCAGGAAAGGGTCTAGGGACAAGTCCATGGAAAGAGGTGTTGCCATGGAAGCACGAGTGGCTCGGCTGGAGGAAACCATGGGCAGACACGAGGATGCTCTCGAGGCATGGAGAAGAGTGGCCGATCAGGTGACGGAGATGAGCGAGTCGTTAGAGGAGCTTGAGAATCGGGTGACGGGCACCCTTAACGCGTTGCGACGCGAGTTGTGTGAAGAGATCCTTGAGGCTGTCAGGAAGGAGGTTCGGTCGATGATCGCAGTCTTTCGAGAGATCATAGGGAGGATTGAGACCATCGAAGGAAGGACAGCACTGTACGAGCGGGCGATGGCCCACGGTAGGGACCAGCGGGGTGCGGCACCCCATCGAATCGACATCCCCTGGCCGTGTTCGTTCCAAGGATCGTGGAATGGTAGGGAAGTAGACGACTTCCTATGGAACATGGAGCGTTACTTTGGTGCATCGGGGATAGCAGATGATGCGACCAAGTTGCAGACTGCTCCATTCTTCTTAGCAGATGTGGCGCTGCTATGGTGGAGAAGGCGCGAAACAGAGATCGCACGTGGTACATGTCGGATGGAGACATGGGAGGATTTCAAGGCCGTGTTCAAGCGGCAGTTTTACCCGGAGAATGTTGAGTTTAAGGTCCGGGCTAGGTTGAAGGAGTTGACACACAGCAAGGCGATCAAGGACTATGTGAAAGAGTTCCAGTAGATCGTGCTGGAGTTGCCTAGCCTTAGTGAGCAGGAAGCTTTGTTCGCGTTCGTGGATGGACTAAAACCGTGGGCAAAGTTGGAGGTGCAGAGGGCCAAGGCATAGAACATGTCCGAGGCGATTGCAATAGCGGAACGGCTGATCGAGTTGAAACCAACTGAGGAGAGCTGGAAGTCCAGGAGGGACGAGGACGGCATTGGTACACAGGACAAGTCATACCAGGGTAATGCAGATAGGGGCGCGAGGATGGCCAGGACCAAGGACGGCAAGCAGTCAGGGTGGACTCGGACTTGCCATGGGTGCGGAAGTGCAGACCATCTCATAGCAGCGTGTCCGAAGAAAAAGAAATGTGAGATTTGCTGGAGCACGGAGCATTCGACGAGGCAATGCTCGAAGTTTCCGAGGGTAGCCGCCATGGAGTACACCAAGGCACGGGACGATTCCGAGGGTGATGGAACATCGATGGCGCTTCAGGTACTGAACTCAGCCATAGGGATGGCATCGCGGGACGGAGCACCGCTTGAGGGAAATCTGTTGTATGCGATGGGGCTGATCAATGGGAAACCCGTCAAGGCGTTGGTCGACAAAGGGGCCGATTACAATTACATTGACGAGGCTGAAGCACAAAGGTTGGGGCTTCAGGTTATCGAGGGACAGGGTTTGATGAAGTCGAATAATGCACCACCCGTTCAGGTTATAGGGGTCACCAATGGGGTGCGACTAAAGATTGGCACGTGGGAACCGTGCGTGCACTTCAAGGTAACGAGCATGGATGATCGGGACATAATACTGGGCATGGACTTCCTGAGGAAGAACAATGTTGGCGTAGTTCCGCACAAGAGGGCGTTGTACGTGTGTGATCAAGCCAAGCTGCAGGAAACACGCTTGACCACAGAGCCTTCGGGACAAGCTATGTCGGCACTCAAGTACGTGAGGAAGCTTGAGGAGGAGCCGAGTTACCACCTTGGAGCAGTTCGGTTCATCGAGGGGCCGCCACGTCGCCGAGGACGTCGACGAAATGGGCGGGGGAGAATGTCACGGCCGACAGTCGATGACGAGACAGGTGTGCGCAGACGATCGCACAGGGTGCCGAGGGACCGGCACCAGCAGGACGCCAAGGATGGCATCAGGCTATATGTGAAGAGTCAGCCTGCGGGACGGCGTGATCGGACGGAAAATCACGCAAGGAAACCGTGGGAGGAGCACGGACGCCGCTGTGGGAAGTGGATCGCCCAAGGGACATTGCGGACGGGACATGTCCGGGACAGTCCGGCAGCGCAGGGGACGCGGGCAAGGCCGGACGAGCAGCAGTCGTGTGGGACAAGCACGACGGGACAAGGCCGAGTCGGGGAACAAGACTCGAGCTGGGCGGCCGGACGCGGGCGTGGGATGCCGGGCGTGGACGACGTGCGCGGGCGCGCGCGCGGGGTGCGAGAGAGACCCTCCCCCCTATAATAGGCTTAGACGGAAAAAGCCTTGTGGGGGCAGTGGACATTGAAAAGCTGAGGAGTCACTCAGCAGGGAAGACTCGACCGGAAGCATCAAAAAGCGGACCGGCTTGGTCCAGGAGGTTCGAAAAGAGTCTGGAACATGGTATAGACGGGCCTATGCGGTCGGCCGGTGCGGGCCGGGATTGGCCGATGCGGGCCGGGACGGACAGAGACGGGCCGGGCGCCCCGGATGATGGAAGAACCTTCTAGGACCCTCCTAGAAGGATGTACTACTTGAAGATTATAGAGCATTCTAGATTTGTACTTAGTATTGTACTTGTAGAATACTCTAGATTGTGTTTGTAAGCCTTGTGTATGTAGACTTGTGTGGATGATTCTAGAAATAGGTTCTAGAATTGGTATGTTGTAGATAGGTCTAGGACCCTCCAAATGAGGAGGTGGAGTAGAAGGTTCTAGGTTCTAAGAGTAGTATAAATAGGTTAGAGGTTGGCTCATTTGCAACCAACCCTCAAAGACTCAACATTCTTGTAAAGTGTTTGTGTAATAGAAGTGTTTTCTCTCAACTCCCAAGTGTTTAAACCCCTTACACACTTAGCAACCGAGTGAGTTAAGGCTTACTAGCTAGATCGAGGCAATTCTAGTCTAGTGCCGCACGGGTCCGAAGAGATTTCGAGCGCTCAAACCCAACCCCGTGACAGTGCGCTAGGTTGTCCGGGTAGCGTGCGCTATCGGCTGGCCCTGGTCCAGAATCTTCGGCCGGGGTCCGATAGCGTGCGCAAGACATCGGCAAGGCGGCGCAATCGCCCGCCCAGACCTCTTCGACTAATCGCCGCCGCCAGGTAGCGTGCGCCGGCCGAGACGGAAGCGTGCGCTAGCCTGCCGAGTTAGCGCGCGCAGCTGTCCGGCCGTAGCGTGCGCTACCTGCTGGTCTAGCCGAAGTCCAGACCCTACTGCCTAGACTGCCCGACCGATTAGCGTGCGTTACCTCCCGGCAGTGGCGTGCGCTACTCCCGCAGGTTAGCGCGCGCAGCTGTCCGACCATAGCGTACGCTAGGCCGGTCCCTGCCGCAACTGTCCGGCAGCGTCCAGCCTCCATGACGGTCCCTGACGCACCTATCCGGCAGTGCTCAGCATCCGTGCCAGTTCCTGCCGCACCTGTCCAGCAGCGCCCAGCCGCCATGACCCGACGACTCAATTCTCCAAAATCGCACGGAAACAAACATGATGAAATGCTCAGTAGGAGTCTCGATCACGAATTCAAATCTCTAATATGCATCAAAGGAAATATTGTGGAAGAAAGTTCGTAACGAATTATAATAAAGTCACAAAAACCGAGATATGCGAAAACGGGAAAAATATGATTCTCACACGGTTAGGCATTCGACGATGTCTCGACCACTTTAACGCACCGGTTATGATCCAAAATGATAACGAGCAAATTACGAAGCATAAAATATCCCAAGCACGGAACGAACACGGCGAAAAGCTCATGGTCAACATCCACGATCCGAAATGAAAATGATGATATTCAACAATTCACCACATATGGCCCTAAATATAAAATCGATCATCGAGAGGGAGAAATGAATAAATGCTGACGCCCGACAGTTGAGAAATTTCCGGTCTACAAAGAAAAATTCAAATTAAACAGGAAATGAAAAATCTCGGGTATTACAATAGATATGCCCCAAAACATCGGCGCAAACCAATGTCTTCGAGAAGTAGTATGAATCCCCCTCGTATCGATGGTGCCGCAAATGCATTGGGTTGAGATGGTTGGTTTTTCCAGTTGGGAAAGATATTCGAGGCACTTGATTGTCCCCAAGAACGGAAGGTACCTATCACCCAGTACTTTGTTAACGGAGATGCCACTAACTGGTGGGAGGCTGTTAAGCCTCGGGATCATATTGTGACGTGGGCGGAATTCCAGGAATTAATCGAAGCTAAGTTTTATTCGGAACCAATCAGCAGCAGATAATGTCTTATGATTTCCTATCAGTTCAGGAGTTGGAGTCTCTAAATTTCAACACCCTTGTTATTATGCCGTGTCGCCTCACTGCTCGATGAGTGGAACCAATAGTTCCAAATTATCAACATTGTTCTACACTTTTTGTCATTTGGGCGAGTTTAGATATTGTTTGGATTAATCGGCATATTATTACGACTTTTCCGCGTTTGGATTCGATTCTTGTGAATCTTATTCGAAACTGTTATTTTGTTGTTCCTACAAGTTCACTTAATATTTTTAGTCATGTTGCGAACTCCAGAGTTGTTGGTCGACCTTGTATCGTGATTATCGGGCGTTTGAGCCATTTTGTAATTTCCAAAAGTTTTGGGTGGTTGTCTTCGTATTTGTTTTTCCAAACCTCCAGGATACAAAATCACATGTTTGTTTAGAATTTAGACTCATGTTCTGGCTATTGTACCACTCGATTCATTTAACTGTGGTGTATCGTGTTCGTCGCTTCCATAAATACCCTTGTCTTATGTACGCTAGCTTCATCAGATAACGTACGTTCGCTAAGTCTTATTCTCATTCCATTACGTATGTTATCTTGGGTAGGAATTCGGGCAGTAGCCTCTGGAGAGGCTTTAGCGTACGCTACATGAGGCATATATGAGGTGTTACGCAAGCTAACTTACTTGTGGATTAGGGCAGTGAGCTCTGAATAGAGAATTACGTACGTAACAATTTATCTATTATGTATATAAGGCCTGTTACGTATGCTAACCTTATAGTGTTGCGTACGTAACGTGTTGCGGCCTATACATAGGTAGGCCGCAGACTTCTATTCGCGTTTTCATCATTCCTTCTTCTTCTCCATCTTGCAGTGGACTGGATTGATTCGAGAGGCTAGAGTTGGTTGAGATTTCATCATCCATCAACCTCCTTAAGTTCCTAGCAAGGACTAACGCTATTTAATCTATAGTTCTTGGTTGGACTGAAGGTATTTTCTTAATATTCCTAGATTTGACCTTTTCGGATTTTGTTCTTGATTTTGGTTTCAGTACGATTTTGGTAAATCAATTGGTATAAGTGGATGTTGTTGCTCATGTTCTATAGATTGTATATCCATATTTTCGGTTTGTTCAAACCGGTTGATTATTTTAGGGTTCTTGGAAAACCTTGAACATTAAATGTTTGATTAAATGTTTCAATGAGTTCTCTTAAGGTGTTGGCTGTGTTTTCCGTCGTTATTAACCCTTATTCTCATAGTGATTATGTTGTTGTTGATTTCTCGCGAAGGTTTTAGGTTTCAGGGACTGTTTCGGATGAGCCGTGTTGTTGGAATTTTCAGTATCGATCATCGAGGCAAGTGTTCTTGCCTATACGACTTATAGTAAATTGATTTTATGTAAAGTCTGTATAATGGTTTGTCCATATATATATATATATATATATATATATATATATATATGTGTGTGTGTGTATGTGTATAAATTGTGTAATAGGAAATTGAGTTGGATATGATGATTTGATTGGTTTGTGTAAGTGTTGATGTGTAGTGATGAGTCTATGATGGTTAGGTTGTTGTGGAGTCGTGTCGGTCATGTTGTTGATCTTGGGATATGTTAAGTGTTGAATGTGTTGCTTGTGGATACCTTTGTGGTGCTGACGTATACTAGGAGTAGTTTATAGTTATGTTAGTCCTTGGTCGTAGTTATATGTCGGTAAGTGGACATTCTAGCTAGTACCATAACTATATATATATTATATTCAACATTCGGAAATTGTGGAAGTTGTGAATCCATGTGTGCTTGAGTCGTTCTTCCACCTTGGGACGGTTCGACGGAACCTCTATGGGTCGATGCTAAGTGGCACAACCACGGAAGTGGTTTCCCACCTGGGGACGGGTTCGACAGGACCTCTGGGGGTCGATGCTAAGGGGCACGTCCGTGGGTTACCAAGTGTGATTTTCTTGATGTTTATGTTGATGTTTTCAATAATTGTGATATGTCCGGAATATCACAACGATTATCCTCGATGTTGAGATATATTATATATAGGGTCTTGGTACTTGGCTAGAATGGCACTAGAATATGTGTTGCATGTGTTTGGTTCCTTGGTTATAATGTTTTGGTGTCAGAATGCGGGCTTTGTTACTGTTCCCGTGCATTGTGGTTTGAAGAAAATTTGGGGTGAAACCCTAACGATTGCATAAAGGTTGTTTTGCGGAAAATGACTTTAGGCCGAGACCCAGTTGTCTTGAAAGGGTTTTGTAACTATGGACGGGAGGTCCAGAAAGATTTACTATTTATAAAAATGTTTATTACATGAAACAAGATTTGGGCCGAGACCCTATTGTTTTCGAAAAAGGTTTTATAATCCTGAACTTGAAGTCCCGAAAGACTTTCTGTCGTTCTCTAAAACTCCCTAGTTGATAAATTAATTTCAAGTACTTGAGTTGTACTTTAAACATTGGAAACCTCTCGGGAACTTCTTTCATGGTTTGTCGATGTTCTATTTTATATGACTTGAATACTTGTACTAGCAAATTCGAATTGTTAACCCCTTAAATGGGGGAAATGCGTTTCATGCATT
The DNA here is from genome assembly GCA_033398695.1 of Orobanche coerulescens. Lineage (NCBI taxonomy): Eukaryota > Viridiplantae > Streptophyta > Magnoliopsida > Lamiales > Orobanchaceae > Orobanche > Orobanche coerulescens. The sequence goes on from CM065808.1 coordinate 121,164,460, forward strand.
TTTAGGTGCACTTTTATCGAGAGAACATTAACAAGGTCGGCATGGAGGAGGATGAACCACGATACTAATCAAGAGTTAAGAGTTCAGTTAATGTCGGTGAATTGTCGAGTTAAATTCTATCATCCGATGTATTGTATTTTGACCCCTGTGTGGGTATGTACAGTAATGAGTTTATTTTTGGATTGATTTAGTCGTGAGACCTCATCGGTCAGTGTAATATTATATCTGACCTTATCAGTTAGTGTTAGTATGTAGTTTGACCTCGACCGGTCAAACATTATTCGTATCGTGGTGGTTAGCCTGGTAGATCCTTGTGGAAAAGGGTCTATGGCGTTGAATATTCTCGGTGGATTTTCTGGGTGTTACATACCAGTTGAATATTTTTAAAAATGATATTAATATGTGTTGTTGTTGGGATTTTTAGTCCCACAACGGGTAAGATAGAAAAGGGGATGAACCTCTTTGTTATAAAAGGAGGCTTGGACCTTGGTTATACGTACATCATTCAAAAGCTTGTCTAGCATCTTTTGTCTATAGATAAATTTCTCTCTTGTTTTAGAAATTAACAGTATTCTTAGTATGCTTTGTGGTTGCAACTTGGGCCGAGTCTCCATATCAGAAAAGATTCTATTAAAGGTACTTCTTGTACAGGGAGAGGTGTGAGGTAGAAAGTAGACTAGTTGAAACAGTTTTTGTGGGTGTTGTAGGGGTAAGGAGAAATATTACGTAGTTGTAAGAATTTTAACATAATGTAATTTCTTCTTTGGTCTTGGTGGTTTAATTTTCTCTGATTTGGGAGTTTTCCACGTTAAAATCCTTGTGTTGTTATTATTTCTCTATTTAGATTTCTATTTCCACAAGAGCAATTTATGGCGAGAGAATTTAGAGGGCTAAATTCCCAACAAGTGTTATTAGAGCCAAGGTTCTGGTAAAGTGGAGCGTTCACTAGGGTGGAGTTTTGGTGTGGTGTAGTGTGGATACATACAACCTAAGTAGGTTTTGTCTAGGGAAATTAGTTTTGAAGTGGGATCGGTTTGAGCTCACCAATTTTTACGGGAATCTTGAAGTTTTGTCTAAGAAAGATTGAGATTCTCTCTTTCCTCGGAGCTTACTTAGTGTGTGTACTGTTCAAATATACATGTTGGCCAGTAAGTATACAATAAACAGCTTAGTAAGTAAGAGCACAATAAGTTGTACGATTTTCGAAGTTAATTTATATAGCAGAAGTCTATTGGATTAGTTGCTGTAAATACAGCAACTAAGTGTTCTCATGTTTGCTTGACGCATACAGGGTTTTACAATGTATACTATAAAAATCATAATAGAATGAAAACAGTAAAGACAGAAGGTAAATAATACATAGTTTAAAGTGGTTCGAGGTAAATCCCTCTACGTCCACTGGTCCTCCACACAGGATTAAAGAGTTTATTAAAATCACTACGTACACAACTACGTGACTTTAACTAAACCTGTCTCTGTATCGTTCACACAGATTGATACAGGGACTATAGCTTTGGGCTGTTCACACAGATTGGCTTGAGCTCTTTGGACTCGCTTCTTCTCACACAGATCGAAGCTTTATCTTCAATGCTATTCTTCCCATACAGGTTAGAATATGCAAGGATATTTAGTCAACACAAGTCTAATGATAATCTCGACGGTAAGGGTAGAACAAATCTCAAACTGCAGCTTTATCTTTGATGAACGTTTTCTGTAAGCTGTGATCTTTGCGTTGAGGACTTATTATATTTCTTCTCTTGGATACTGTTGTATGCTCACGAAATATAATTCTTTGTAATCGCTAGAATATCAAAGTGATCTGTCAGAGTATGCACGATAATGAATAATTTACTTGTGTAAGTCCCGGCTTGGGAGTATTTATAACCTTGTAAATGTATCCGTTATAAATATAGCCATTGCTGGTTGGTGAGAAGTTGATGTCTGTCTCTTGATTGGGGGCTGCTGAATGTTTGAATTAAAGCAGATCGCATTTAATCCTTCAGGCATCTTTTCTGTCTTTGCATTAAATGCTCTTCAGAGCGTTCAGACTTGTCTCTCGCTGGCTGCATTAAATGATGTCCTATCAGCAACAAATGCTGCTTTAACCGTGAATACTTTATGAATAAACAATGTTTATGTCACAACGATTTAAAGCTTCTTATCTTCAGTCCTGTTGGATGTGTTTTACTTTTCCTAAGTAAAATATCTTCAGACTGTATGATGTATCCAACACATTAAGTTTCTTTGCTGTATGAAGTAGGTTATGTAGAATGAACTGTTGAAGATATCTTTGCTATATGGACGGGCTGTATGAAGAGTCCTTACATCTTCCATACTTAACGGTATTCCGACTTCTTTAAGACTTCTTTGCAGTATGTTGGCAATTATCAAAACAAGAATATTTATCCCAACAATTTCCCCCTTTTTGATAATGCCAAAACTCTTCTTTAGATGTCTTCATCTGGATACATAGAGGCTGTCTTCGAGTCTTCTGTCCTATTGATCTGATCTTTAATACATTAGTCTAGAAATGCTGCTCGCAGGCAAGTTCTAAAATGAAAAATCCTACATGCCTGTGTATTACAACTGAACTTATGATTGGCGCGTAGGTACAATCTTATAGTGTGGTCTAGGTTGAATACAACTTAATCTATGAATTGTTCGCAAACAATTCTTACAGCTTTAAGACTTAACAAGTTTGTACTTGTTCAAATATGGTAAAAGATTCGTGAACAGACACTAAAACAGTAAGCTTAGATTATAAGCTGTAATCTTTCAAGAAAACAAGTTTTATTGATATAGATGGAAAAATCACAAGTTCTTGAAAAGATAAAAACACAAAGAAAGTACTACCTACTGTATTGGTAAGCTAACAGAAGAAACAAGTACAACGTAAAGGCTAATAGGCCAACTCCTATACTGAGAATGTCTCCAAGGCCTTTTGTCAGGATCATTAGCAATTCCTTTCCACCAGTTGACTAGGGATTCCTTGCCTCGATCTGATAAATGCTTCTTCCTTCTAGGTATTGATCAAAGGCAAGTATCTAGTCTTTCGGGTGGGTGAGCCGTTCGCCTTTTTGGTGCCTGGACTTCATCAGTATTTGTAGAGGGAGCCTTCCTTCCACTAACAGCCTCGAGAATTCATTTGCGGAATCCTACCGCTTAAATTTGGTGAATAGGGCAGACTCCTTGATGAGCGTACAAAAGTATCTCATTAGTTTATTTTTCTTCCAGTTCTTCATATCATCAGTTGAAGGTTGTCGGTCAGTGGGAAGCAACATCTCATCGGGCTTTCGCACATTATTCTTCTAGGGGATATTGGGATCATGGAACTCAGGTCGAGAGCCAGATACCCTGTGCCATTTTGAATCTTGACTTGACCCAGGTGAGGCTAGTCTACCAATAGCAGCAGCAACACTTTATTCCAGCGCTACTTCCATCTCTCTCTCTCCAATCTCCATCTTCTACTTGCCTCTCTGGATTCTTCCTTTTTTTGGCATCATCAATATCTAATATGTTGGCATGAATCTCCTATAAGAGATTCATGGATTCGTCCTGTTTGGTCGTCTGATTATTGACTTTCTCAACCAGAGTACCGAGCACCAGAGACATATCATCTATCTTGTAATACCCGGTTGTAATTCAGTCATTATCATTCAGTAATTTCATTCGGTGATTGTCACTCAGTGGATTTTCACTCAATTATAATCATTCATCAATCTTGTTCATTCACCGTGTTCACCGTTCGGAAAAACTTCGAGTGGTGTATCGTTATTGTTCATTGTTTCAACTTTCCTCATATGAGTTCGACTTTGTTAGATCACCATTAATTTTTGGTAACTCCAAAAATTCTAAATCTTTGCAATATTATAGAGCATCGAGTTAGCTTTCCAATGGTTCAAACGGTGAGTCAATCGGAGTCCGGACGAGAGAGTTATGGTCGTTTTAGCTCAACCGCTCATCGCCGATCATCGCCGAACGAACTTCGGCCGTGTCGTCCGACACGGCCCGTGCCGTACTCGTCCGGAAAGTGCCGAAGTGTTCGCTCAGACCCGACCGTCGCTCGCACGGCCGAGTCGAACCCTTCCGGATAAGCCGAACCGATCGCCCGGACGCCCGACCGTGTCGCCCGCACGGCCGAGTCATGCCGAAGTCGCGTCGGACGGTCATCGTCGGGAGGCCCTCGCGCCGCGACCGTGTCAAGCAGACACGGTCGAAGTCATCGGGCCAGCTGCCGGCACGACCGCGTCGATCGGGCACGGCCGTGTCCGCAGCATCAACTCCCTTAAATTCGCTTTTTTCAAAGATTTCTTCCATTTCTTTCCCATTTTTTCACTTGCAACCGAGAGAGGAAGCTTGAGGAGGGTTTTTCCTTCACAAATCATTTGGGTGTTTGATTTTCTTCATCTCCTTTCGATCGTGAAGCCCGGATAATCAATCTAACGCGTGTTCTTCGGATTAAAGCACTTGGATCATCAAGAGGTAATTCCTTCAACACTTTGGACTTCGATTTTGTGTTGAAATAGGATGTTTTGGACGTTATAATCATGATATATGAAGGGATATGTATATGATTACGAGTTTGTATAAGGATTCATTGGATTATTGAGGGATTATTCAAGAACACCTTGTAAATCGAGTTGGAATTGGGGATTTTCGACTAATTGTTGTTATAATCACATTTTTGGATATTCATAATGGATTATTGATCGTATTGGAGATGTTTTGTTGGTTTGAAACACTTCTTGGAGATTTTGATATTGGTATATTGAAGTTTGATTGTAAACAATCGGAGTTTGGACGCAACGTGTTTGTTTCAATACCTCAATGGACTTAGTTTTATCGTATCGACGTTTTGAGTTCGTTATATTCGTGTTTGATTCGTATATTGATCGGATTGTCGGTAATTGTATTGAATTAAGGTTGTTCGTGCGACCGACACTTCATTTAGAACATTTGTTCGTGGAAGGACTTTCTTCATCGGTATTCTGTAAGTTAATTCTTACTCGGTTAAAAGGATATTCATACCTTTTGTTGTTGATCATTCATAATCATAACTCATTCATCATTGTATTAATCATATTGAGACTTGTAATTGTTGAACAATCACATCATTAACGGGAACGGCAGTTCCAACCATTCCATTAAAACTATCCATCACTTCATTATTACTCTCATCTCGGTGAGTCATTCTTAACTTTGTCAGATTATTATTTATTCTTTGATATTCATTACGGTCATTCTCGTTCATATGACCTTCTCGGGTTCATATTGCGTGGCCGGGTGCGGATGTGTGGAATTTTTAGTCGGGCACGTTATGGCCATGTATTGGGAGTGATACATTGATCGTGCACACGGTAACAGATTACCTCCGTGAGACTAATTAGGTACAAGGACGGGTGTGTCCGGTCATTCGTCTTGTACACTTGCACAGAACACTACGGGCGTACTATGATACTCTTCTTCAGCGTAATTCATAACTAAGGATATTTCCTAACTTCAGTTAAATCATGTTTGTGTATTTTCAACCCTTGAGGATTGTTGTTCTGTTTAATCGACTCTACCGGGATTTTGTTTTTCAGGTCATGGCAAGGCAAACGCACGGGAATAGCATGTTGATGTCGAGGAGTCCTAGTGATACTAGTAGGGGGCCCCGATCTTTCAGTTATTCATGTTATTGTCCTTTATTTTCCGCTGCAAACTTTCATTTGAATACTCCGTTTCATTCAGTGTTGTGTATTTTATCTTCATATAAAATACACTAGTATTCGGTATTATCCTGGTGTGTTGTAACTAAACTCCTCATCGGAGTAATTATTGTTGTAATGTAGTTCGGTACTACATTTATCTTGTGTAATTCATTCATTTTCATTTGCACGGTGGGTCCCAGGTTGGGGATCTACAGACCGTAATATCCGCCTAGTTTGGGGTGTTACGAGTTGGTATCGGAGCGTGGTTTTGAATACTACCTTCCGAGTCATGTCTTATTTGAAATCATCGTCATCGACTAGTATCATTGGACTTTCGCGTCACGTGTGACTGTGCAAATGCCGAGCCAATCGATCTAAGAACTGTAAGATTTCTAACGCCATGGTATAATTTCTGGCAATAGTCATTCATTCATCATTCATCAATTAACAATCCTCAAACATCATCATTCATTATGATCAGGACGATCATATTAACTCATTAATCACTTAATTCATTTCAATACTTAGTTTATGATCAGGACGATCATATTAACTCATTAATCACTTAATTCATTTCAATACTTAGTTAATGATCAGGACGATCATATTAACTCATTAATCACTTAATTCATTTCAATACTCAGTTAATGATCAGGACGATCATATTAACTCATTAATCACTTAATTCATTTCAATACTCGCTAATGATCGTGACGATCATATTAACTCATTAATCACTTAATTCATTCCAATACTCGCTAATGATCAGGACGATCATGTTAAATATTTAATTACTCAATTCATTTCATTACTAAGTTGTCAACTGATGATCATATTATCAATCTTGTTAAGTTATTCAAGATAATCATTTTAAGAATTTCATCGATAATCATGTAACTTGATAAATCATACATATAATCACTAAGTTAGAGCATGTATACTCATTTTCATCATCTCATGACATAATCATAACGTGCTAATCATGCGGGAAATATAATCATTATGCGACCTTCCTACTTCAGTATGGAGAGAACTGTCAGGGGATGCACGGGGAGAGGCCGCGGTGCGAATCAAACCCGATAAATAATCACTCGCTGCCGGGAAATCGTGCCCAGGACTCGGCTCGATCAGAAGATGTTCGGGTTGATCCACTCACTTTTATGCAGGCCATGACGACCCATGTGCAGTTGCTCAATCATCATTGCGCCACTCTGACCGGATTAATCGAGAGAACTCTCCCGTACGAGCCAGCTGCTAAGGAAATTGGCCGAAAAGAACTCCGCATATGTCAACAGGAAATCAACGAAGCGTAATCAACCCAAAGGCGGTCAGTCAACCTTCAAGAAGCCTCGTGTGAGCCCTATCGTTCTGAGCGACCTTCTACGGCGCATAATCGTGCGGGATCTCATTCCCGAGCGGCCAGTTCGGTCATCACCTGTTTCAATTGTGGAACGCCGGGTCATTTCAGCACTGAGTGTCTGAAACCGTCTATCATGTGCTATAATTGTGGGAATCTTGGGCATAAGGCCCGTTTTTGCCGAAAGGACTCCAAGTCGACTCCGGCGGCATCTCAGGCCCCGAAGCAACCAGCGTTTCAGAATCAGACTGCCTTGTCATCGTCGTTTAAGACAATGGAAGCAAATAGAGTTGGAGCTCGTATTTATCAGACGGGAGCGTCCGGTTCGGGGACTAGCAAGTCCCAGATTCATATGATGAGGAGGATCGACGATCCGGTGGTCCGAACGATTCCAAGTATACTCGTAATTTATTTCAACTTGTGTGTACCTTTTGATGCTGGTACACCGCATTCATTCATTTTCGGAATCATACCTAAGTAAGCTTAGTAACCGCGATTGGTTGGTGGACCTAATCGTGGTGAATTTATCTTAGGACGATGTAGTTTTCGGTACTAGTTGGTCTAACCGTCTTGATACTATCCTCAGTGTTTGTTAGCGTTTGGTCGCTATCTTTCCGTCGTTGGTTGTCGAATGTGTGCTTCAGGGAAGTAATCCCCGTTGTTCCAGTAGAATTTCTATTATGGCGGAAGCAGAGAAATTCCACAATCGAGTTATTCAATCATTCATTGTATTATTTTTATCGATTGGCCTTTCAAAGGTAATCGAGTTATTCAAACATTCATTATATCATCTTCATCGTTTGACCTTTCTAAGGCAATCGAGTTGTTCAATCATTATTGGTATCTCTTTTTATCGATTGACCATTCTAGGGCAATCGAAATGTTCAATCATTCGTAGTATCATTGTCATCGGTTGACGATGTATTTCCAGACGAGTTATCTGGTTGCCTTCACATAGAGTAAGGGAATTCAGGAGTGAGTTGGAGCCGGTACGTCCCCTTTATCGAAGGCACCGTATCGGATGGCCCCGACCAGAATGCAGGAGTTGAAGATTCAACTCGAGGAATAGTTCGAGAAAGGTCATCTTCGACCGATTGCGTCCCCGTGAGGAGCACCAGTGTGATCTGTGAAGGAGAAGGATGGCTCGTCTCGTGTGTGTATTAATTACCAGGAGTTGATCAGGGTGATGATCAAGAGTAGTATCCCTTACCCCGTATTGATGATCTTTTAGATCAACTTCAGGGAGCCTCAGTATTTTCCAGGATCGACTTAAGATCTGGATATCACCAGTTGCGGATTCGAGAGTCGGATATCGCAAGGACAGCGTTTCATATACGCTATGGTCATTATGAGTTCGTAGTTATGCCGTTCGGGCTAACTATTGCTCCTGCAGTAATCATGGAGTTAATGAATCGGGTTTTCATCGACTTTTTAGATCAGTTGTTGTTGTCTTCATCGACGACATTTTGATTTATTCTCTTAGCCGAGAGGAACACGAGGTTCATTTTCTTCAGGTTCTCGACGTGTTGAGACGCGAGCAATTTTATGGAAGTTTTCTTAATGTGAGTTCTGGATGTCCGAAGTGACTTTTCTCGGGCATGTAATTTCATCTGACAGAGTTCGTGTCGACCCTCAGAAGACGTAGACTATCCGAGATTAGCAACCTCCGAAAGATATTAATTAAATCCGATGTTTCCTCGGATTAGCTGGTTAATTATCCAACCCACGACCTGAAACTAGCAAAGTGGTGTTCGCTGAAAATTTGGCGTCGTTACCTTTATGGCGTCACCTTTCGCTTATTCACCAATCACAAGAGTTGAAGGATATATTTACTCACAAGGAGTTAAATATGCGATGAGGCGGTGGTTGGAACTAATCAAAGATTTTGATATCGAGATCCTTTACCACCCGGGCAAGGCGAACGTTGTCGCCGACGCTTTGAGTCGTAAGTCCGTTCAAGAGCAAATGCTTGCTCGTTTAACAGATTCGAAGGAGCTTCAGCAGAATTCCTTAGACCCGAGATCGAGATCCGCTTCAAGTCTGAGACAAACTTTGTATGTTAGAGATTTCATCGTCACTTGAGGAGGTAATCGGAGAGAATCGAGTTCGAGACCAAAGATTGTTGCGCATTCGTGAAGATGTGGCTCGGGAAAGCCCTCGGATTCGTGGTCCACGAGGACGGACTTTTGAGGTTTAAGAACCGGCTCTGCGGTGAATGTCGAGTTGAAAAAAACTCTATTTTGAGAGGAGCTCATGCTATCCCTTATTCTCGTTCATCCCGGTCCAAAGAAGATGTACAAGGACTTGAAACAAAATTACTGGTGGAGTAATATGAAGCGAGAAGTCGCAGAATTTGTTTCGAGATGCTTAACCTGTCAACAAGTCAAGATGGAACCTCAGCGACCGGCGAGTATGCTGATACCGCTCCCTATTCCAGAATGGAAGTGGGAAGACATTTCTATGGAATTCATCACGAATTGCCGACGAGTCATCGTGGCATAAATACGATCTGAGTGATCGCGGACCGCTTAACTAAATCAACTCATTTCCTTGAGATCAAGGATTTGTGGAGTCCCTAGAGACTGGCCCAGTTGTTCATCAAGGAGATAGTGAGACTGCACGGTACTCCTAAAAGTATTGTTTCCGATCGTGACGGTCGATTTGTGTCTCATTTTTGGAAATCAGTTCATCGTGCTATGGGAACTCAGCTTAATCTCAGTACTGCCTTTCATCCTTAGTCCGACGGACAATCAGAGAGGACTATTCAGACATTAGAAGACATGTTGAGAGCTTGCGTCCTCGATTGGAAGGACGATTGGGAAGCCCAACTACCGTTGACCGAGTTCACGTATAATAATAGTTGGCATGCTTCCATTAAGATGGCACCTTACGAGGCCTTGTACGGTCGTCTTTGTCGATCTCCTTTGTGTTAGGATGACTTGTCAGAATCAATCGGCACCGAGCCCGATATACTTATAGCCGTCCGGGAGAAGGTAGCTTTGATCAAGAGTCGTATGTTGACAGCTCAGAGTCGACAGAAATCGTATGCGGATAATCTTCGTCGACCACTAGAGTTCGAGACGGGTGACCATGTTTTGGTCAAGGTATCCCCGAGTCGAGGTATTTTCCATGTCGGAAAACGGGGGAAGTTGAGCCCGAGATTCATTGGACCATTTGAAATTTTGGATCGAGTAGGCGAGTTAGCTTATCGATTGGCTTTACCTCCGGCTTTGAGCAGGATTCATAATGTGTTTCACGTCTCTCAATAACGGAAGTATGTTGCTGACCCGAGTCACATACTTCAGTTCGACGAAATCGGGAGCGCATATGATCATTCGTACGAGGAGCGTCCTGTACGAGTGTTAGAACGGCGAATCAAACAGTTGAGGAACAAGACGATCCCTTTAGTCAAGATTCAGTGGTCTAGACACGGAGTCGAAGAGGCCACTGGGGAAACCGAGGAGAATATGCGGGAGAGTTATCCCGAGTTGTTTGACCCTTAGTTTCGGGGACGAAACTCTTTTTAAGGGGGGGAGTATGTAATACCCGGTTGTAATTCAGTCATTATCATTCAGTAATTTAATTCGGTGATTGTCACTCAGTGGATTTTCACTCAATTATAATCATTCATCAATCTTGTTCATTCACCGTGTTCACAGTTCGGAAAAACTTCGAGTGGTGTATTGTTATTGTTCATTGTTTCAACTTTCCTCATATGAGTTCGACTTTGTTAGATCACCATTAATTTTTGGTAACTCCAAAAATTCTAAATCTTTGCAATATTATAGAGCATCGAGTTAGCTTTCCAATGGTTCAAACGGTGAGTCAATCGGAGTCCGGACGAGAGAGTTATGGTCGTTTTAGCTCAACCGCTCATCGCCGATCACCGCCGAACGAACTCGGCCGTGTCGTCCGACACGGCCCGTGCCGTACTCGTCCGGAAAGTGCCGAAGTGTTCGCCTCAGACCCGACCGTGTCGCTCGCACGGCCGAGTCGAACCCTTCCGGATAAGCGAACCGATCGCCCAGACGCCCGACCGTGTCGCCGCACGGCCGAAGTCATGCCGAAGTCGCCGGACGGGTCATCCGGGAGGCCCTCGCGCGCGACCGTGTCAAGCGAGACACGGTCGAAGTCATCGCCGGCCACCGCCGGCACGACCGCGCCGACGGGCACGGCCGTGTCCGGCAGCATCAACTCCCTTAAATTCGCTTTTTTCAAAGATTTCTTCCATTTCTTTCCCATTTTTTCACTTGCAACCGAGAGAGGAAGCTTGAGGGAGGGTTTTTCCTTCACAAATCATTTGGGTGTTTGATTTTCTTCATCTCCTTTCGATAGTGAAGCCCGGATAATCAATCTAACGCGTGTTCTTCGGATTAAAGCACTTGGATCATCAAGAGGTAATTCCTTCAACACTTTGGACTTCGATTTTGTGTTGAAATAGGATGTTTTGGACGTTATAATCATGATATATGAAGGGATATGTATATGATTACGAGTTTGTATAAGGATTCATTGGATTATTGAGGGATTATTCAAGAACACCTTGTAAATCGAGTTGGAATTGGGGATTTTCGACTAATTGTTGTTATAATCACATTTTTGGATATTCATAACGGATTATTGATCGTATTGGAGATGTTTTGTTGGTTTGAAACACTTCTTGGAGATTTTGATATTGGTATATTGAAGTTTGATTGTAAACAATCGGAGTTTGACGCAACGTGTTTGTTTCAATACCTCAATGGACTTAGTTTTATCGTATCGACGTTTTGAGTTCGTTATATTCGTGTTTGATTCGTATATTGATCGGATTGTCGGTAATTGTATTGAATTAAGGTTGTTCGTGCGACCGACACTTCATTTAGAACATTTGTTCGTGGAAGGACTTTCTTCATCGGTATTCTGTAAGTTAATTCTTACTCGGTTAAAAGGATATTCATACCTTTTGTTGTTGATCATTCATAATCATAACTCATTCATCATTGTATTAATCATATTGAGACTTGTAATTGTTGAACAATCACATCATTAACGGAACTAGCCCAACCATTCCATTAAAACTATCCATCACTTCATTATTACTCTCATCTCGGTGAGTCATTCTTAACTTTGTCAGATTATTATTTATTCTTTGATATTCATTACGGTCATTCTCGTTCATATGACCTTCTGGGTTCATATTGCGTGGCCGGGTGCGGATGTGTGGAATTTTTAGTCGGGCACGTTATGGCCATGTATTGGGAGTGATACATAGATCGTGCACACGGTAATGCATTACCTCCGTGAGACTAATTAGGTACAAGGACGGGTGTGTCCGGTCATTCGTCTTGTACACTTGCACGTAACACTACGGGCGTACTATGATACTCTTCTTCGACGTAATTCATAACTAAGGATATTTCCTAACTTCGATTAAATCATGTTTGTGTATTTTCAACCCTTGAGGATTGTTGTTCTGTTTAATCGACTTTGGCCGGGATTTTGTTTTTCAGGTCATGGCAAGGCAAACGCACGGGAATAGCATGTTGATGTCGAGGAGTCCTAGTGATACTAGTAGGGGGCCCCGATCTTTCAGTTATTCATGTTATTGTCCTTTATTTTCCGCTGCAAACTTTCATTTGAATACTCCGTTTCATTCAGTGTTGTGTATTTTATCTTCATATAAAATACACTAGTATTCGGTATTATCCTGGTGTGTTGTATCTAAACTCCTCATCGGAGTAATTATTGTTGTAATGTAGTTCGGTACTACATTTATCTTGTGTAATTCATTCATTTTCATTTGCCTGGTGGGTCCCAGTTGGGGATCTACGGCACTGTAATATCCGCCTAGTTTGGGGTGTTACATATCTTGTAGTCGTGGTCAGTCAGCCTGGTGCTGGTATGGTGAAGGGCGACAACCGCTTTAGCCTCGGCAATCCTAAGCTTTTCTTGTTTTTTCCTTAGGATTTTCTCCTAATCCTGCTTGAGTTGATTTAGTGCTTGCCACAATGCGTTAGGCATTAGGCGAAACGCGTCCTCAACATTGTTGATTGCAGATTTTAATTTGGGGAGTTCATCCTGGGCAGTATCTCGCATCCAATCAAGTTCTTTTCGGACGTCATACAGTGCCTTACAGTGTCTTTCAGGAATACTATTTGTCGGCCAATGGCTTGGAGTTGCTAGATGCGAGCTTCGGTGCGTGGGGAGCCAAGGTGCGCAATTTTGGAATCCTCAGGCTCTTTAAGTTGATGGAGAACCACATGATGACGAGGACGTCGTGGTCTGTCTTCTGGAAAGAAACCATCATCGGAATAGGATTTGGAGTTTGCAGAGGTGGGAGATGCAGGAGCATCTGGATCAGGATCTTTAGAAGCAGGGGCTTCAGAAGCGGGAGCTTCGGAAGTAGGGGCAGCAAAATTAGTCTCGGAGACAACAGGGACTGATTCCTCCTGTTTGGATGGTTCGTCGGTAGTTGGAGGTACAAGAGGGACTAAATACTCCTGCCGACTCTCAGCTTTCGCCTTATCCAGAAGAAGGACTGAATCCTCTTGGAGGATGGCGCGGGCGGCTTCTTCAGGTTGCGGGACAGGCTGAGCATCCTGTTGGGGAGCAGTTTGCTCTTCAGTGGTGACAGAAGGGACTAATTCCTCCTGTTGTTGGTCGTGAGCAGCTTCCTATTGTGGGAGAGGGGATTGTTGTCTGTTAGATGTCCCCTGACCCTGATGGTTCATGATTTTGGCCATTTCACCTTCCCTTGACTCTTCACGGCTGATCCCTAGACTGGCCTGTAGGGCATCATCATCAGTGTCCGAGTCAGGGTCGGAGTGGTGGCTGGTAGATGGAGCTTTGTCACTGGACTGTGACTTTCCCTTGAGTCTAGCCTTTTCCTTTGCCGTGTAAAAGTTAAAAATAATCCTCCATGTGGATCAGGACTTCGACATTCTGTGTGTCCGTGACGTCCAGAACAAATACTTCCTCATCCTTCCAGTCAGCCCAGTGGTACAGGGTGTCGTACGGAGCGACCCTGTAAGACTTCCAGATTTTGAAGCGTTCAAAAGCTTCTTCGATTTGAACCTGGAGGAGGGTTGTATTTATTATCTCAGTTGGGGAGGGACTCCATACAGTAGTTGGGTCTACTATGCGGATGGGATCCTCAACAGGTATGGAAGCCTGTTTCGGAGAGGGATCCCGAATAGGGGTTGGTGCCCTGTGGGAGAGGGACCCCGTACAGGGGTGGGTACCCTGTTAGGAGTTACGACTTTCGGCTCCAAAGGGGCAGCCGACTCATCGGATCCTTCCAGCTTGACAAACAGTTGATCATCCATCATAGCCGCCACAGGCTCGGGATCTGCTGTTTTTGCAGCAACTGCTTCTTCCATAGGGGTTGCACCCTGTGGAATTGATTCATCAGCAGCAGTATGAACATCTACAGTGACCGCTATAGTCACTGTAGCCTGGACCATAGAAGACTTCTTGTTCTTCTTCTTATTCTTCTCTACAGCGTGAGGTGATTTGCTGTTAGAGACACCCCTCTTCTTTTTCTTTTCCTCGGTTGAAATTCTCACAGTGACGTCCCTCGGGTCACTTGAGATCGTCATGCTGTGAGATTGCGTACATTTAGCAATCAAGGGCATTTTTTTAATATGGTGGCCTTCATTCCACCAATGAACTTTCCGGGGCCAATCTTCTTGGCATCGGCAGTTTATTTTACTCTACAGTGAGTGAGGATATAATTCAGGATGAGGCCGAATAATTTCTTCGGAGTTTCAGGTTTGGAAGCCTTCTCCTGTATCCTTTTCAGCAATTGTAATACCCCGGTCTTTTATATGCATGATTTATAACCTCAAGTGCGACATTAGGATTTTGCATTCCTAAGTAATAAAATTCTGACTAATGGGATAAGTTTAGATCTATTTGCACGTTTCTAATTCAGAAATTATATGTTCGGTTATCTGGTTGGGATTATCTTCCTAATTTGATTTTATGTTTCGATAGACAGAATCGTGATTCCATCGCCCTCTATATACATTATTTTTATATTGCGAGTTTGATTTTCGAAAATTTACTTTTTGATTCTACGGGTATATTTTATGTCGAGTCGTTTTCCCGAGAAATTCGTGTTCCATAAATCGCGAAACTTTTCTCCAATTTTAAGCTGTAAGTTCGACACGATAATTTAAGTACACGACATACATTTAATACCCGAGTAATAAAAGGGACATAACCCTTTTTCCTCCTCACTTTATCTTCTTCCCCTTCATTTCACCTCTTGCACCCCCCCCAAGTGAAGAACTCTGTTGTTCTTCTTAAGAACTCAAGTCACAAGCGCCATTTGTGTTCCAAACTTGAATCCAAGTTCATATTCAAGTAAGTTACCTTCTCCTCTTCAATTCTATCCAAGTAGAAATAGGTTTTAGCTAACTTTAAAATTTGGAAATTTATGAAGGAATGTAGGTTTGATGTTTTAATACTTTGTATGTTGTTTCTAAGTTGATTCTAAGGTACTTGAGAGTGTTTAGAATAAGTTTTAATCATGTTTTGATTTTCATGTCTTGGCCGAAATTATTATAGGGTTTTATAACCTAATCATGAGTTGTTTTTCTTATGATTATCTTACGCAATATATTGCTACATGATGATATGATTTTATGATGAATTTAGGGGATTTTTATAAAATCTTTGGTATTTTGAAAGTAAGGAAGAATCATGCTTAGTTCTTGATGTGTCAAAATATGTTCAAAGTGACTTGATGTTTGTGATGATATATGAAAGATATACATGATATGTTTTTGTTAGATTTTTGTAAAAATGTTTTGGGAATTTGTTTGAAAACAAAGACTTGATGTTAGGTTTGTGAAGTGGAAAATGTGTTAGATAATATTTGCTGTAACTAAAGGGCATGTTATGTATTAAGGATTTTTAAACCATGTTTAGGTCATTTTCATGTTAGGACCAACATAATTAAGGATTAAATGTGTTACTAGATATTTGATGATGTTTGATGTTGGTGATACTTGATGTTGATAATGTTTGATGTTTATGATGTATAAAGTGTTAGTAGGCATTTTTCAAAAAGAAAGGATTATGAAATGGAGTTCGTAGTGTAGAGAATCATGCTTGTATATCGACTCTTATATGTGTTATAAGTATGATATGCATGATTAGAATTCACATGTTTAGGGTTTTTGTTGCTAGGAACAAGCTCTAGATTAATATGACGTTTTTCCCATTTTCGCCGGAAATTGGCAGTTTCGTTACACTTCACGAAAACGACCATAACTTTCTCCACAGTAATATTTTTAAAATCCGTAAAATGGACATGAAATTAGACTTCAGTGGATTTCCAGTGGTATAAGATACATTATTTAGTTCTTACAGTATAATAACAGAATTCAAATTCTTTCCAGTCTTGATGCAAATTACGTTTTGATTATGATAAGGGTTTTATGATTGTTTTCGAACCAAGGAATGTGTAACGGAATCGAGTGTCGATTACCATTGTTAGTAGCTTTATATGTTATATGATCAGTTAAGTTCTCTAAGAGAATCATGGCTTTTACTATTAAACTTAAGTCGAATGGAAAACCCTAAAGTCCAAATATGTAGATCGAGTCATTTGTCCGTTAGAATTAGTTAAGCTCGATCGAATGCTAAACTTAGTTGTTTTCGATGAAATGTGGAGCAGTAGATTGAAGCGTAAGGTGTAATACCCGGTTGTAATTCAGTAATTATCATTCAGTAATTATCATTCAGTCATTATCATTCAGTAATTTCACTCATTAATGATCATTTGTCACTCATATTCAATCATGGTATTCACCGTTCAGAGTAATTGTATCGTGTATCAATCATCGTTTATCACTAATCTAATTGGAGTTCAGTGCCGTGTTTATCATCATTATCATTTTCATTGTGGACTGTGCGTGAGGAGTAGCGCACGCTACGTACTCTTTCTAGCGCGCGCTAATTGAGTACAGGTAGCGCACGCTACCACTCAGCATTAGCGCACGCTAATGTTACCCTGGCTGCAGTCCAGAAGGTACTGGACTGCAGGTGAGTTATTAGTAGCGCACGCTACGAGTGGTAAGTAGCGCGCTCTAGTGGTTTGTAGTAGCGCACGCTAATAATCGCTGTAGCACGCGCTAAGGACGGATCAGGTTGAGTCTAGTGGCTACTGGACTGCACTGGATTAATTCATAGCGCACGCTATGAGTTGTTTTTAGCGTACGCAATCGATATTATAGCGCACGCTAAATATTGGTTGTAGCGCACGCTACCGAGGTCGATCGAGGATGACGGTTTACGGATTCCGATCGGGCATCAAATAATTCGTTAGCGCACGCTAACCATGGGTATTAATGCACGCTAATGGTATGGTTGTAGCGCACGCTACAAAAGGTACGTAGCGCACGCTACCGTGTTCGGACAAAGGTACCGGACTACCCAAAACACCCGTTAGCGCACGCTAAGAGCCGAAGAAGCGCGCTAAACTGGGATTACTATAAATAGGGCAGTTCAGCCCTTACTCCGTCATTTATCATTTCTCTTCGTTTCTTTGGCGGGTTCGGGCGATTCCGGGCGATTTGGAGAGTGTTCTTCGAAGAGTAATCATCAATCACCATCTTCAAGCTTATCTTTTGGATTAACCATCATTTCAACATCCTCATCACATCAAATCTAAGGTATTAATCTCTTGGATCTAGAATTTCGGATTTTTGGGTTTTTCCTTCCGATTTCTTCGTGTAAGCTTGGATTATCATTGGAATATGTTAGTATGGATTATCTACCTTGGATAAATATATTCCTACGGATTTAATGGCTATTTTCGGAATTATTTCAAGAACTCTTGGGATTTTTCGATTGAAGTTGTTGTAATATTGAATTGTGGATTCCTATTGGATTATTGATATCATTGAAGTGTTTTGATGGTCCGAAATACTCATTTTGGTGTTGATTTCGATATATTCGGGAGTGGATATTTTCGAAGTTGTGTGGTTGGTTACGTATTCGTTAGAATGCCCCTATGAGTTTGATTATCGTTGTATCGACTTTTGGGTTAGTCGTGTTTTGTTGCTTGATACGTGTATTGAACGGTTGTTGGTAATTATTGTTATTCAAGGTTGTTCGAGCGACCGGTATCTCGATTAAGACGTTGTTCGTGGAAGGACATTGTCATCGGTATTGAGTAAGTTAATTCTTACTCAGTTAAAAGATTATTCATTCCTTTCGTTGTTGTTCATTCATAATCATAATTCATTCATAAAGTACTAACTGTATTGAAACTTGTAATTGTCACTTCATTACTTCATTCACGAGGAATGACGGTTCCAATTATTTCATTGAGCTATCATTCATCTCACTGTCATTTCATCTCGGTGAGTCATTATTGATTTTGATGTCACTTTTGTTATATAGTGGCATTCTGGGTCGCACTGGCGTGCCGGTTGGTATGTGTAGGATTTTCATGTTGGGCACATTTAAGTCGTGTGTTGGTTGGTGGCCTCACATTGGACTGTGCACACGAGTTGATGGCTTCGTGAGACTGATTAGGTACAAGACCACACGTGTATTCGATCGATACTCGTTGGTGGCTTGTACACGGACACATTTCCATCCCGGACGTAGTGTGGCGCCTTTCCTTTGAGCCATGCCATTGGTTGATTCATATAGCATGTTTGATTGCGTATGTTTCGACAGGATATTTAATAACTTCAGATATATCATGATTGTGTATTTTCAATCCTTGAGGATTGTTGTTCTGTGTAAGTGACCCCGTTTGGGGATATTTTTTTTTCAGGTCATGGCAAGGCAAAGGCACGGGGAGAGCATGTTGACGGCGAGGAGTCTCAATGATACTAGAAGGGGGCCCCAGTCTTTTCAGTCATTCATTCAGTCATTTATGTTTCCTTCATTTATTCCGCTGCAGACATTCCGTTTGAATACTCATTTCATTCAGTGTTGTGTATTTTATCTTCATATAAAATATACATGTATTCTGTATTATCCTGGATGTGTTGTATGAAACTCCCCATCGGAGTAATTGATGTTGTAATGTGGTTCGGTACTACATTTACCCTGTGTAATTCATCCTTTTTCATTCGCCTGGTGGGTCCCAGTCGGGGGTCCACGGCACTGTAATATCCGCCTAGTTTGGGGTGTTACAGAGTTGGTATCGGAGCGTGGTTTTGAATACTACCCTCCAAGTCATGTCTCATTTGAAATCATCGTCATCGGACTAGTATCATTGGACTCTCGCGTCACGTGTGACCTGTGCAGATGCCGAGCCAATCAGACCAAGAACTGTAAGATTTCTAACGCCATGGTATAATTTCTGGCAAGAATCATTCATTCACAATTCATCAGTTAACAATCCTCAATCATCATTTTTATTTTGACCAGGACGGTCATTTTAACTCATTAATCACTCAATTCATTTCATTACTCAGTTATGGATCAGGAAGATCATATCATTAATCTTGTTAACTCGTTCAAGATAATCATTTCAATAATTTCATCAGATAATCATGTCACCTCATTTAATCATTCATGTAATCATTGTGTTAGAGCGTATGCTCATTTTCATCATCTCATGTCATAATCATAACGTGATATTCATGCGGGGAATATAATCATCATGTGACTTTCCTACTTGAGTATGGAGAGAGCAAGAAGAGGACGAGGAGGACGAGGCCGTGGTGCGGGCCGAATCCCGAGAGCTCGTGTGAATACACGTGCGAACGCAAGGAATAATGCTAATTCATCGAGCAGCGACGCTGCCACTCATTCACCTGGACGTGATCATTCACTATCGGGGAGTCGTACCCGGGACACCGCTCAGTCAGAAGGTGTTCGGGTTGACCCACTCGCTTTTATGCAGGGCATGATGGCCCAAATGACACAGATGGCACAACTTATGGAGACGATGCACAACTCAGTCAATCAAAATCAACAGGCTCCTCCGCCGCCACCTCAGAGGCAAGAGAGGGGTGTAAGCAGTATCATTGGCGATATCTCTCGCCAGCGACCGCCTACCTTCGAGGGCTCATCTGAGCTGGCGGATATTGTTCATTGGCTTGAGCATTTCGATAAGTTATTTTCTATGGTGGATTGCCCTGAATGGCATAAGGTTTCAGTTGCGGCTTACTATCTTGGTAAGAGCGCTCATTCATGGTGGTTATCGTTGAAGCCCACCGACGGATCATGTACTTGGGATCAGTTCAAAACTCTCATGATGGAGAGGTATTATCCAGCCCCACTCAGGGAGGCTAAATTGTCGGAATTACTCACTCCCGACCTCTCAGCGGACGACGATGTTCTTGCCATCGCCGAAAAATTTCAGGAACTTCTTCCGTTTGCCTCATCTATCATTCACTCTGAGGCAGACAAGATCAAGTGTTTCAGCAAGAGGCTGAAACCTCGTATGCGGCTACAGTTGCTTAATCATAGTTGTACCACTCTAGCCGAGTTCATTGAGAAAGCTCTTACTTACGAGCTTACTGCTAAGGAAATTGCTAAGCAACAACCTTCATCAACTGGCAAGAAGTCTAAGAACCGTAATCGGTCAGACGGCAGTCAGGCCACTTTTAAGAAACCACGTGCGGGCTCTACTTTTTCTGAGCGACCTCCTATGGCGCCTAGACCCGCGGAATCTCAGTCACGAGCGGCTAGTTCGGCCATCACCTGTTTCAACTGTGAAGAATAGGGTCATTTCAGCCCCAAGTGTCCGAAGCAGACTGTCACGTGCCACAACTGTGGGATCGCTGGGCATAGGGCCCGTTTTTGCCGTAGGGACTCTAAACCCACTCCGGCGTCATCGCAGCTCCCGTGACATTCGGTGCGTAATCAAAGCCACTCAGTCAGCGTCGTTTAAGACGACAGGAGCTAAAGGCGGAGCCAAGAGGTATCAGACGGGAGCATCCGGTTCGGGGGACGGCAAGCCCCGAATTTGTGAGATGAAGAAGACCGATGATCCAGAGGCCCGGATGATATCAGGTACACTCGATATTCTATCTCAACCTGTGTGTACCCTTTTTGATACTGGTGCATCGCATTCATTCATTTCCGAGTCATGTTTGCGTAGACTACGTCTGGGTAGTGCTACTAGTTGTGAGCCTTATGTCATTGGTCTACCTGACGGTAGAAGAATTATCGGAAATCGTGAGGTTCAGAATTGTCCGATTCAGCTTCATGGCCGTGTATGGCTAGCAGACCTAATCGTGGTAGATTTACCGAGAGACGACGTCATTCTGGGTATTGACTGGATGGATCGTCATGATGCCATCCTTAGTGTCCGTAAGCGTATGGTCACTATCATTTCAGACGATGGGGTTGAATGTGTTTTTCAGGGAGGTAATCCCAGCTGTTCTGGTAAAGTCATTAATTTGATGAAAGCAGTGAGATTACTCAGTCAGGGGTGTGTTGGTTATTGGTGCTATATGACCAAAAATGAGAAATCATCAGTAATGTTGACGGATATTCCGGTAGTGAGGGAATATGCCGATGTTTTTCGAGACGAGTTACCTGGTTTGCCTCCACAGAGGGATGTGGAATTCACGATTGAGTTGGAGCCCGGTACGTCCCCGATATCGAAGGCACCGTACCGGATGGCCCCAACCGAAATGCAGGAATTAAAGAACCAACTTGAGGAGTTGTTTGAGAAGGGTTATATTCGACCGAGTGCGTCCCCGTGGGGAGCACCAGTGTTATTTGTCAAGAAGAAGGATGGTTCATTCCGCTTGTGTATTGATTACCGGGAATTGAACTGGGTGACGATCAAGAATAAATATCCTCTACCCCGTATCGATGATCTTTTGGATCAACTTCAGGGAGCTTCAGTATTTTCCAAGATCGACTTAAGATCTGGATATCATCAGTTGCGGATTCGAGAGTCGGATATCGCGAGGACGGCGTTTCGAACACGCTATGGTCATTATGAGTTTGTGGTTATGCCGTTTGGATTGACTAATGCACCTGCGGTATTCATGGAGCTAATGAATCGGGTTTTCATCGACTATCTGGACCAGTTCTTGGTTGTCTTCATTGATGACATTTTGATTTATTCTCGTGACCGGGAGGAACACGAGTTTCACCTTGATCAAGTGCTCGACGTGTTGAGACGAGAACAACTATATGGGAAGTTTTCCAAATGTGAGTTCTGGATGTCCGAAGTGACGTTTCTCGGACACGTAATTTCATCAGACGGAGTTCGTGTCGATCCTCAGAAGACGGAGGCTATTCGAGATTGGCTACCTCCGAAGAATGTTAAGGAAATCCGGAGTTTCCTCGGATTAGCGGGTTATTATCGGCGATTTGTGGAGGGATTTTCTAAAATCACTCAACCCATGACGAACCTTTTACGGAAGGATAAGAAATACGCGTGGTCCGACGCGTGTCAACAGAGTTTTGAGGAACTCCAAAGCCGGTTAACTTCAGCACCTGTTCTTTCTTTACCGCAAGGGACGGAGGGATTTGTGGTTTATAGTGATGTGTCCGGACAGGGTCTCGGATGTGTACTCATGCAGAACGGGAAAGTTAATTTATGCTTCACGGCAATTGAGACCTTACGAGGTTAATTATCCAACCCACGACCTGGAGCTAGCAGCCGTGGTGTTCGCATTGAAGATTTGGCGTCATTACCTTTATGGCGTTACCTGTCAGATATTCACCGATCATAAGAGTTTAAAGTATATATTTACTCAGAAGGAGTTAAATATGCGACAGAGACGGTGGTTGGAATTAATTAAAGATTATGATATTGAGATCCTCTACCACCCGGGCAAGGCGAACGTTGTCGCCAACGCCTTGAGTCGTAAGTCCGTTTAGGAGCAGATGCTTGCTCGTTTAACAGTCCAGAAGGAGCTTCAGCAGGAATTCCTTAGACCCGAGATCGAGGTCTGGCTTCAGCGAGTTCAGGGACAGCTTTGTATGTTGGAGATCTCATCGTCACTTGAGGAGGCAATCAGAGAGAATCAGGGTTCGGACCCATCATTGTTACACATCCGTGAGGATGTGGTTCAGGGGAAAGCCCCTGGGTTCGTGGTCCACGAGGATGGACTTTTGAGATTTAAGAATCGATTGTGCGTACCGGCGAATGACGAGTTGAAAAACTCGATTTTGAAAGAAGCTCATGCTACCCCTTATTCTGTTCACCCGGGGTCTAGCAAGATGTATAAAGACTTGAAACAAAATTACTGGTGGAGTAATATGAAGCGAGAAGTCGCGGAATTTGTTTCGAGATGCTTAACCTGTCAACAAGTCAAGATAGAACATCAGCGACCGGCGGGTATGCTGAAACCGCTCCCTATTCCAGAATGTAAGTGGGAAGACATTTCTATGGATTTCATCACGAATTTGCCGACGAGTCGT
Source organism: Orobanche coerulescens (assembly GCA_033398695.1). NCBI lineage: Eukaryota > Viridiplantae > Streptophyta > Magnoliopsida > Lamiales > Orobanchaceae > Orobanche > Orobanche coerulescens. The sequence continues at coordinate 121,187,854 of CM065808.1, forward strand.
CGTGGCATGTATACGATCTGGGTAATTGTGGACCGCTTGACTAAATCAGCTCATTTTCTTGAGATTAAGGATACTTGGGGTCCCGAGAGACTTGCCCAGTTATTCATCAAAGAGATAGTGAGATTGCATGGTACTCCTAAGAGTATCGTTTCTGATCATGACGGACGGTTTGTGTCACATTTTTGGAAATCAGTTCATCGTGCTATGGGAACTCAGCTTAATCTCAGTACCGCCTTTCATCCTCAGTCCGACGGGCAATCAGAGAGGACTATTCAGACATTAGAGGACATGTTGAGGGCATGCTTCCTCGATTGGAAAGACGATTGGGAAGCCCAACTACCATTGATCGAGTTCACGTATAATAATAGTTGGCATGCTTCGATTAAGATGGCACCTTACGAGGCCTTGTATGGTCGTCATTGTCGATCTCCTTTGTGTTGGGATAACCTATCAGAATCAATGGGCACCGAGCCCGATATGCTTATAGCCGCCCGTGAGAAGGTAGCTTTGATCAGGAGTCGTTTGTTGACCGCTCAGAGTCGACAGAAATCATATACAGATAACCGTCGTCGACCATTAGAGTTTGAGACAGGTGACCACGTGTTGATCAAGGTATCCCCGAGTCGTGGTATCTTCCGTTTTGGGAAGAGGGGAAAGTTGAGTCCGAGATTCATTGGACCGTTTGAGATTTTGGATCGAGTAGGCGAGTTAGCTTATCGATTGGCTTTACCTCCGGCGTTGAGCCGAATTCATAATGTGTTTCACGTCTCTCAGTTGCGGAAGTATATTTCCGACCCGAGTCACATACTTCAGTTCGACGAAATCGAGATCTCCGATGATCATTCATATGAGGAACGTCCTATACGAGTTTTAGAACGGCGAATCAAACAGTTGAGGAATAAGACGATTCCTTTGGTGAAAATTCAGTGGTCTAGGCATGGAGTCGAAGAGGCTACTTGGGAAACCGAGGATAGTATGCGGGAGAGTTATCCCGAGTTGTTTGACCCTTAGTTTCGGGGACGAAACTCTTTTAAGGGGGGGTGTATGTAATACCCGGTTGTAATTCAGTAATTATCATTCAGTAATTATCATTCAGTCATTATCATTCAGTAATTTCACTCATTAATGATCATTTGTCACTCATATTCAATCATGGTATTCACCGTTCAGAGTAATTGTATCGTGTATCAATCGTCGTTCATCACTAATCTAATTGGAGTTCAGTGCCGTGTTTATCATCATTATCATTTTCATTGTGGACTGTGCGTGAGGAGTAGCGCACGCTACGTACCCTTTCTAGCGCACGCTAATTGAGTACAGGTAGCGCACGCTACCACTCAGCATTAGCGCACGCTAATGTTACCCTGGCCGATCCGGAAGGTACCGACTGCAGGTGAGTTATTAGTAGCGCACGCTACGAGTGGTAAGTAGCGCGCGCTAGTGGGTTGTAGTAGCGCACGCTAATAATTGATGTAGCGCGTGCTAAGGACGGATCAGGTTGAGTCCAGTGGCTACTGGACTGCACTGGATTAATTCATAGCGCACGCTATGAGTTGTTTTTAGCGTACGCAATCGATATTATAGCGCACGCTAAATATTAGTTGTAGCGCATGCTACCGAGGTCAGATCAGAGGACAGACGGTTTCTGGATTCCAGTACTGGGCATTAAATAATTCGTTAGCGCACGCTAACCATGGGTATTAACGCACGCTAATGGTATGGTTGTAGCGCACGCTACAAAAGGTACGTAGCGCACGCTACCGTGTTCGGACAGTGGGTACTGGACTACCCAAAACACCCGTTAGCGCACGCTAAGAGCTGGGGCTAGCGCGCGCTAAACTGGGATTACTATAAATAGGGCAGTTCAGCCCTTACTCCGTCATTTATCATTTCTCTTCGTTTCTTCGGTGGGTTCGGGCGATTCCGGGCGATTTGGAGAGTGTTCTTCGTAGAGTAATCATCAATCATCATCTTCAAGCTTATCTTTTGGATTAACCATCATTTCAACATCCTCATCACATCAAATCTAAGGTATTAATCTCTTGGATCTAGAATTTCGGATTTTTGGGTTTTTCCTTCCGATTTCTTCGTGTAAGCTTGGATTATCATTGGAATATGTTAGATATGGATTATCTACCTTGGATAAATATATTCCTACGGATTTAATGGCTATTTTCGGAATTTTTTCAAGAACCCTTGGGGTTGACTTCGGTTAATTGGGGATTTTCCGATTGAAGTTGTTGTAATCTTGAATTGTGGATTCCTATTGGATTATTGATATCATTGAAGTGTTTTGATGGTCCGAAATACTCATTTTGGTGTTGATTTCGATATATTCGGGAGTGGATATTTTCGAAGTTGTGTGGTTGGTTACGTATTCGTTAGAATGCCCCTATGAGTTTGATTATCGTTGTATCGACTTTTGGGTTAGTCGTGTTTTGTTGCTTGATACGTGTATTGAACGGTTGTTGGTAATTATTGTTATTCAAGGTTGTTCGAGCGACCGGTATCTCGATTAAGACGTTGTTCGTGGAAGGACATTGTCATCGGTATTGAGTAAGTTAATTCTTACTCAGTTAAAAGATTATTCATTCCTTTCGTTGTTGTTCATTCATAATCATAATTCATTCATAAAGTACTAACTGTATTGAAACTTGTAATTGTCACTTCATTACTTCATTCACGAGGAACGACGGTTCTAATTATTTCATTGAGCTATCATTTATCTCACTGTCATTTCATCTCGGTGAGTCATTATTGATTTTGATGTCACTTTTGTTATATAGTGGCATTCCGGGTCGCACTGGCGTGCCGGTTGGTATGTGTAGGATTTTCATGTCGGGCACATTTAAGTCGTGTGTTGGTTGGTGGCCTCACATTGGACTGTGCACACGAGTTGATGGCTTCGTGAGACTGATTAGGTACAAGACCACACGTGTATTCGATCGATACTCGTTGGTGGCTTGTACACGGACACATTTCCATCCCGGACGTAGTGTGGCGCCATTCCCTTGAGCCATGCCGTTGGTTGATTCATATAGCATGTTTGATTGCGTATGTTTCGACAGGATATTTAATAACTTCAGATATATCATGATTGTGTATTTTCAACCCTTGAGGATTGTTGTTCTGTGTAACTGACCCCGTTTGGGGATATTTGTTTTTAGGTCATGGCAAGGCAAAGGCACGGGGAGAGCATGTTGACGGCGAGGAGTCTCAATGATACTAGAAGGGGGCCCCAGTCTTTTCAGTCATTCATTCAGTCATTTATGTTTCCTTCATTTATTCCGCTACAGACATTCCGTTTGAATACTCATTTCATTCAGTGTTGTGTATTTTATCTTCATATAAAATATACATGTATTTTGTATTATCCTGGATGTGTTGTATGAAACTCCCCATCGGAGTAATTGATGTTGTAATGTGGTTCGGTACTACATTTACCCTGTGTAATTCATCCTTTTTCATTCGCCTGGTGGGTCCCAGTCGGGGGTCCACGGCACTGTAATATCCGCCTAGTTTGGGGTGTTACATAAGGAAGATCTGAGAATCATTTTTGCTTGCGTTATTACTGGTCCATGTGGGCTTTCTATACGAAAATGATTTGAGCTTTGCTCTATTTTGATAAAATATTTTACAAGCAAATTATGATTTCAAATGATTATGATGCATAAAAACCTTTATGTGGATTCTTATGGACCTATAAGTGTTGGCTTGCCAACCTATGAAATGATTGGATCCTGATCTAGACAAAGGTTGCTGGCCAGGGTTAGTGCACACAGTACTCGGGATTGTGAGCTCTCTTTGGAGTGGCTGATCTCTAGGAGTAATGTTTGCGGAAGGTGACCACCTTCCCTGGCGTAAATTGTGGATATGGTGAATCTAATGATATATGCAATGAAACAAAATGATTTAGTAAACATGGGCTTTTTCTTAAAACCCTCGTGTGTTACTTCGTATATGCATGATGACAAATACGAATGCATGTTTTATGTTTTGGCAATATGTTCACGGAGTAAGTTGTACTCAGACCTGTATATCTTTTAAAATGTGCAGGTTGAGCAGGGGATGTGATTGAGGGAGTTGAGTGGAAGTCTTTTGTCTACAAACAATGTTAAGCCCTATTTACATATCTTCATATATGTAACCAACCATGTTTTTCCCCTGCAAACACTCTTTATGATTTTGTTTTCTAAGTCACGTCATTTGTAATGTACTATGAAGCCTTTCCTAAACTTCATGACTATTATTTTTGCTATGTATTCTCACCTTGAATTCTAAGTCATTCCCTCGGGATTGACTCCCCTTCATGGTGCCTTGATATGTTATTTGTGGAAATCCACCCCTATTCTTTATGAAACGTATGTTTCCCGCTTTCTTCCCCGCTTCTTAATTCCTACCACGGGTCACGCCCTGGCTGTGCCGTCGTTAGGGATAAGGGGTCGTGACATAAAGGTATCGAAGACGTTCATTCGCTCTGAGTCTATGTTCTTTCAAGCAAAGTTTAGTTCAATTCTCTAAACTGATATAAGAATCAATTGTCAACTCAACACCCCTCAATTGAAGAGTAAGGTATATGATTTACTAGTCTTTATGATTCAGACTTCTTTTGCCATGAAAAATGTATCTCTTTACTAGCTTTTATAAGATGTTAATTATGAACATGTATGGAACGATATATGTATGACGTAGCATGCAATATACGAATATTATCTTATGATTACGCATGAATTATTGCTGATGAAGAAACATGGAAGACGAGAACGTAGAAACTTCCTTAGGGTTTTCTATTACGCAAACGAGAACTTATGCACCTTAAGTATTTCAGCATATGCACGAATATGAAGGGCGAACAATGACGATAGAATGACGAGGATCAGTGATGCAGTGACGTCTCTAACGAATATCACTTACGTACGAGTAATGCGAGTATGGTTATTTTCTATCGGGATGTCTATTTATGGAGGAACCCGAATAACTTTCATAACGTACCCCATTAGAGAGTATATTATTATTTTATGTTAGGTGTTTCTCAGAGTCCAGAGTTCGAGTTGAGAACTTAGGATGAGATTTTATATTCCTCTTCTGAGAACCCTTTAGTAGAGATGTTCTATTATGTTAAGATGTTGATATGTTATAAGTATACCTTCTTCATAGGATGGCGACCACGAAGAGGACGCTGCGGAAGTCAATGAGGAGAAGGCGGACACCGTGCGACCTTGTGGAGGCTTTCCGCAGCACATACCGAGGCACAAGTGCCACTGTAGCCCAGTGCGTGGCAGATCTTGAGGCAACCTGGCGGTTAACTGCTCTTAATGGTGTCTCAGACTATGAAGGAATTTAGCGCCTCATCGACCTCCTTTCGATCGAGTGGAGGGAGTGAGCTGCTGCAGTCTCATGGTATTATATCTTTTTGCTTGAGCCCACTTTAGTACCGTATGGAGAGTTCGTGGCCTTTGCTATCCGGATCACCACTCAGTATCTCCAGCACTGTGCACCTCCCTCTAGAGCTTCCCTGTATCGACCATATACTAGGAGAGCTTTGCCATAGAGGCCAGCTGCACCTCTACCCAGCCAGGTGGTTCTTGCTGCACCACCTCATACTCCGGATGGGGTAGACCTGGAGGCAGGGACATGCGGACCGAGCCTTTTGTTCTTAGGAGGACATCTCTGCCACTTCGACCTATGCCAGTCATCGATCCAGTCCACCCACTACCGATCGAAGACGATGCTCATCTACTTAAGCGCAGAGCCATTGAAGACTCTGTTGCAGTCTCTCCAGTATTAGACAAGGAGTCAGAAGATCTGGAAGAAGATCCGGAGGAGTTTTCCAAGGAATATAGCTCGACCGCCGAGTCGAGGGTGACTTGAGATAGATCAGGACGGTGCTAACCATTTATTTTGTATTTTGTATGCGGAACGTCACTTATTTTGCTTATATGTGTCGTTCTGATGTCTAGCACTTTCTTATTTTATATACGGCAATGCTATTTGTTAGAGCATCCCGTATTTTGGTATATGTGTAGACAGTTAGCCTAGATCAGCTTGTATAGCTTGATAGTCAGTAAGACCTCGTTGACGGCAATTGTTCTATTATGATGGATATGATATATTGATATATATTTTGACCCTTCATGGCTTTTCTTCTCATGAGTATGATGTTGTTATTTCTGATCTCATTCTCGACCTTGCCACGAGAGTTATCTATGAATATGTGTTGATGCGTTAGGATTATGTAGTTGCGAACTCCGTTCTATGATCAAGTATGATGATAATTGTGGACCAATGAGAATGAACTAATGATGATTATGTGAACCACATAATGCCACCCAAAAGGGAAAGAAGGAGAGGAGGGCACGAACGCGACCCTACACCGCCTCCTCCTCCACCCCGACGCGCTATTGAAGAGCTTTTCCTGAAGCAGAATCCACCTACTTTCAATGGGTTAGGAAACCCGAGCGATGTTGAGCTTTGTGTTAGAGCTATGGAATGAATTTTTAACTTCCTAAGGTGTACCAACCAAGAGCGTATTTCTTGTGTGCTCTTCCAATGCACTGGATCTACAGACTTCTAGTGGGAAGCACGCAGGAAGATCCAGACGCTTGAGCAACTGGAAAACTACTCTTGGGAGGAATTCAAAGAAGCTGGAAGCACTGTACGACAAGTATGTTCCAAAAACCTTCAAGGTCAAGAAGGAAGCTGAGTTCTATAATCTGAAGCAAGGAAGGATATCAGTGACCGAGTACAATAGAATATTTTGTAAGTTAGCAAGGTATTCTCCAGACCAAGTTGATACTGACGAGAAGATGGCAGGGACATTTAGATCAGGACTGAGGCATGAGATAGGCATGTCCTTAGCTATCCATGGAAGGCTGAGCTACACTGAATCACTGAATCGAGCTCTGGATATCGAGGCAGCAATTTCAAAAGAGAAACAAGCACCCATAGTTACACCACCACCCACTCAGATGAATATAAAGGGAAGTGTAAGTGGGAAGCACGAAACAATGGTGGCAATAACAACCACAATGGGAACAACCAGGCTAACAGGAAGTTGTGGCAAGGAAATATACCTCATGGACAGCCTAAGGCTCAAGGAGGCAATAATCAGGGATGGCAGATGGTTCCTGCTAAGGGAGGCAATAATCAAGGATGAGCTGCAAACCCTGTATGTCCCAAGTGTACCAAGCAGCATCACGGTGCCTCTCTATTAGGCACTGGAAGTTGTTACACGTGTGGTCAGAAAGGCCACATCATGAGGAATTGTCCTAAGCAGCAGCAGGGAGAGAGACGAAACCACCAGGCTCAACCCCAGCCACTGAGGGCACTGCAAGGACAGCCACAACTACAACCACCACCTAAACAGCAGAATCATAATGCTATGTCATATGCCATTAATCAGAAGCAACCCGAGAGATAAGGGTAACTTGGCAGGTATGGGCAAACTTCTTAACCTACCTGTAATTGTTTTATTTGATACTGGAGCATCGCATTCATTTATTGCTAGAGCATGTGTGGATAATCTTAACATTATATCAGAATTTTCTAGTCACGTCATGAGAGTATCTACACCACCCGGAGGAATTTCAACTACCACACATGTTTGTTCTAATATGGAATTAGAACTCGGAAATATTATAGTGGTAACTAATAATTTGAATGTTATGACAATGTGGAACGTTGATGTAATCCTAGGAATGGATTGGTTATCCGAGAATTATGCCACAATTCTTTTTTATGAGAGGAAAATTTCCTTCCATTCCTTCCAACCACCAGGAAAGGAGCCTATAGACTTTCACGGCATTAGAATGTGTAGAGGAGCACCCGTTATCTCTGCCCTTCAAGCCCAGAAGATGATGAGAAAGAAGGATTGTCAGGCTATCCTTGTTTACCTTAATGGTGAAGTTGGAGAAGAGAAGACGATAGAAGATGTGCCAATTATGCGGGAATTCAGGGATGTATTGCCAGAAGTGTTACCAGGTTTACCACCAGATAGACAAGTGGATTTCAACATCGACCTGGATCCAGGGTCAGTCCCAGTGTCGAAAGCACCATACAGGATGGCAACGAAGGAACTACAAGAACTTAAGATTCAACTTCAAGAGCTATTGGATTTAGGTTTCATCAGACCGAATATTTCTCCATAGGGAGAACCTGTCCTTTTTGTGAAGAAGAGTGATGATACGCTAAGAATGTGTATAGATTACAGGGAGCTGAACAAGCTCACACAAGAACAAGTATCCTTTGCCAAGGATAGGTGACTTGTTTGACCAACTTAAGGGAATAACTGTGTTTTCTAAGATAGACCTTAGGTCTGGCTATCACCAGTTGAAGATTCGACCGGAAGGTATACCTAGTACAGCATTCCGAACAAGATATGGGCACTACGAGTTTATAGTCATGCCATTCGGATTAACTAATGCTCCTGCCGTATTCATAGATCTTATGAACATAGTGTTTCACCCGTACTTAGATAAGTTTGACTTGGTGTTCATAGACGACATTCTCATCTACTCTAGAAACGATAAAGAGCATGAAGAACATCCCAGTATAGTGTTGGAAACACTGAGAATTGAGAAACTCTTTGCCAAATTCAGTAAGTGCGAATTTTGGTTGAAAGAAGTAATGTTTCTTAGGCATATTATATCAGCAGATGGTATTAAGGTGGACCTAGCTAAAGTGGAAGCAGTACGTGACTAGAAGTCACCAACCAACCCTAATGAGATTAGGAGTTTATTGGGTCTAGTTGGGTACTACCGAAGGTTCATCGAAGGATTTTCCAAGATTTCTAGACCAATGACAACTATTACGGAAAGGAATTAAGTATTCACGGACGGATGAATGTGATGAGAGTTTTCAGGAACTCAAGAGAAGATTGACTACTGCGCTAGTTTTAGCAGTACCAGAAGCGAACAAAGAGTATGTGGTTTACACGGATGCTTCTAACAATGGACTAGGTTGTGTATTGATGCAAGATGGGAAAGTGATAGCTTATGCATCAAGACAACTTAGGCCGCATGAGGTGAACTATCCCACACATGATTTGGAACTAGCCGCAGTTCTGCACTCATTAAACATATGGAGACATCACCTTTATGGAGTAAGGTGTGAAATTTTTACTGATCATAAGAGTTTAAAGTACTTTTTCGAGCAGAAGGACCTAAACATGAGACAGAGGAGATGGCTCAAATTGGTAAAGGATTATGATTGTGGTATTAACTATCACCCCAGCAAGGCTAATGCGGTAGCAGATGCCTTGAGTCGTAAGACTCAATCACAGTTAAGATACCTACTTCCGCAGAAGGGGACCTAATCCAAGATTTTGAAGGAATGAGTTTAGAGGTGGTTCATCCACCAGAAACGATAATGGGTCATGGCGCGATGTTAGTTATGACACCAGATCTGAGAGGACGGATAGATGAAGTATTCGAGAAACTATGTATGAGAATTAGATCCGAAACCCAGAAAGTTACCGCGAAGCGAATGATAATGCAATTATGTTCGAAGAGAGAATATGTGTTCCTTAACGCGATTGTTAAAGAATGAAATTATGAGTGAAGCACATGACACTCCCTACACCGCTCAACCAGGAAGTACCAAGATGTTCCAAGACCTAAAGAGAAATTTCTGGTGCGACGGTATGAAAGGGGATGTAGCTTCATTTGTTGAGCGGTGTTTGGCTTGTCAGCAAGTGAAAGCAGTACACCAACAACTTTATGGGAAGTTACAAACATTGACCATTCCAGAATAGAAGTGGGATCAGCTATGGATTTTGTGACTAGCTTACCAAGGACCAAACGAGCAAACACTGCTATATGGGTTATAGTAGATAGACTCACAAAATCAGCTCACTTTTTGCCTATTACGATCACGTATGGATCTGAGAAGTTAGCACACTTATATGTCCGTGAAGTTATGTGTTTACACAGAGTGCCGATATCAATCACATAAGATCGAGATCCAAAATTTACCTATAGATTTTGGACGAGCCTACAGAAGGAATTGGACACACACCTGAACTTTAGTACCGCTTTCCACCCGCAGACCAAAGGACAATCGAAAAGGACGATTCAGACACTAGATGACATGTTGAGAACTGTAGTGTTGGATCACGGTGGAAATTAGGAGCATGTTTTGCCGTTAATCGAATTTGCTTACAACAACAGTCATCAGGCAACGATAGGTATGGCACCTTATGAAGCCTTATACAGCAGGAAATGCAGATCACCACTTAATTGGGATGAAGTGGGTGAGACAAATATTTTAGGGCCAGACATAGTCAGCGAGATGATCGAGATTATCCGCAAGATACGACATAGAATAAAAGAGGCCCAGACTCGACAGAAGTCATACGCTGATACACGCCGAACTGAATTACATTTCGAAAGTGGGGATAAGGTTTTCCTCAAGGTTTCCCCTTCTAAGGGAATAATCAGGTTTGGCGTTAAAGGCAAGCTTAGGCCACGTTTTATAGGGACATATGAGATTCTCGAGAGGATTGGCCCAGTTGCTTATAGGTTGGCTCTGCCACCTAGTCTTAGGAATGTTCACAATGTTTTCCATATTTCTCAGCTGAGGAAGTATGTATTTGATGCCAAGCATGTGATTCATCAGAGTGACATAGTTCTTAGTCACAATATGAGTTATGAAGAGAGGTCTGAAGCTATTTTAGACCAAAAGGTTCAAGAACTGAGGAATAAGTCGATTCCTTCGGTGAAAGTATTATGGAGTCACCACGGTCAGGAAGAAGCTACGTGGGAACTCGAAAGCAAGATGAGGGAAAAATACCCAGAACTCTTTGGTAAGGTATGTAAATTTCGGGACAAAATTTCTTGTTAGAGATGTAGGATGTAATGTCCCAGTCTTTTATATGCATGATTTATTATAACCTCAAGTGCGACACTAGGGTTTTTTCATTCCTAAGTAATAAAATTCTGACTAATGGGATAAATCTATTTGCACGTTTCCAATTCAGAAATTAGATGTTCGGTTATCTGGTTGGGATTATCTTCCAAATTTTATTTTATGTTTCGATAGATAGAATCGTGATTCCATCGCCTTCTATATACACTTTTTTACGTTGCGAGTTTGATTTTAGAAAATTTACTTTTTTAGTCTTCGGGTATATTTTATGTCTAGTCGTTTTCCCAGAAAATCAGTGTTTCGTAAATCGCGAAACTTTTCTCTGATTTTAAGCTGTAAGTTCGGCACGATAATTTAAGTATACGACATACATTAAATACCCGAGTAATTTTGTCTACGAAAGAGCGAAACGTAAAATATTATTCGACCGCTTTATTAAAGGCTAGGGTTAACCTAGTATAAAAGGGACATAACCCTTTTTCCTCCTCACTTCATCTTCTTCCCCTTCATTTCACCTATTGCCACCCTCCTCCCTCCCCCTTTCAAGTGAAGAAATCCATTGTTCTTCCTTAAGAACTCAAGTCACAAGCTCCATTTGTGTACCAAACTTGAATCCAAGTTCATATTCAAGTAAGTTAGCTTCTCCTCTTCAATTCTATCCAAGTAGAAATAGGTTATAGCTAACTTTAAAATTTGAAAATTTATGAAGGAATGTATGTTTGATATTTTAATCCTTTGTATGTTGTTTCTAAGTTGATTCTAAGGTACTTGAGAGTGTTTAGAACAAGTTTTGATCATGTTTTGATTTTCATGTCTTGGCCGATATTATTAGGGTTTTATAACCCAATCATGTGTTGTTTTTCTTATGATTTTCTTACACAATATGTTGCTATATGATGATATGATTCTAGAATGTTTTTATGAGATTTTTATAAAATATTTGGTATTTTGAAAGTAAGAAAGAATCATGCTTAGTTCTTGATATGTCAAAATATGTTCAAAGTGACTTGATGTTTGTGATGATATATGAAATATATACATGATATGTTTTTGTTAGATTTTTGTAAAAACGTTTTGGGGAATTTGTTTGAAAACAAAGACTTGATGTTAGGTTTGTGAAGTGAAAAATGTGTTTGATAATATTTGATGTAATTAAAGGGCATGTTATGTATTAAGGATTTTTAAACTATGTCTAGGTCATTTTCATGTTAGGATCAACATGAGTATGGATTAAATGTGTTACTAGATATTTGACTATGTTTGATGTTGGTGATGCTTGGTGTTGATAATTCTTGATGTTGATGATGTATAAAAATGTGTTAGTAGGCATTTTTTCAAAAAGAAAGGATTATGAAACGGAGTTTGTAGTGTCGAGAAGAATGCTTGTATGTCGACTCTTATATGTGTTATAAGTATGATATGAATGATTAGAATTCACATTGTTAGGGTTTTCGTTGCTAGGAACAAGCTCTAGATTAATATGATTTTTTTTCCATTTTCGCCGGAAATTGGCAGTTTCGTTACACTTCACGAAAACAGCCATAACTTTCTCCATAGTTAATATTTTTTAGGTGCGCAAAATGGATATGAAATTACACTTCAGTGCCTTTACAATGGTATAAGATACACAATCTTGTTACTACTTTGAAATAACATAATTCTAATTCTTTCAAGTCTTGATGCATATTACGTTTTGATTATGTTAAGTGTTTGATGATGGTTTTCGAACTAAGGAATGTGTAACAGAATCGAGTGTCGATTACCGTTGTTAGTAGCTTTATATGTTATATGGTAAGTTAAGTTCTCTAAGAGAATCATGGCTTTTATTATTAAACTTAAGTCGAATGCAAAACCCTAAAGTCCAAACATGTAGATCGAGTCTGTTGTCCGTTAGACTTCATTAAGCTTGATCGACCGCTAAACTTAGTTGTTTCCGATGAAAGGTGGAGTAGCAGATTGAAGAATAAGGAAGAGCTGAGAATCATTTTTGCTTGCATTATTACTTGTCCAGGTAGGCTTTCTATACGAAAATGATTTGAGCTTTGCTCTATTCTGATGAAATGTTTTACAAGCAAATTATGATTTCATATGATTATGATGCATAAAAACCTTTATGTGGATTCTTATGAATCTATCATTGTTGCCTTTCCAACCTATGAAATGATCGAATCTGTTAGGCATATTTTTATACGCTTATTTATCATTAGTTTGTATTCTTTTCATAATTAAATCTGCATAAATGAGCTTTTAATGCCCTATTCTTTTATGTTTTGCAAGAAATTTGAGTCCGGAAGCTAAAACGATGAAAACGGGCGAAAACGGCAAATTTTGGTCCAGAGCCGCGGCACAAACCAAGTGAGCCGCGGCACACGAAGGCAATCAGCAGGCACCGATCGCACTGTACTGTGAGCCGCGGCACGTAGAAGCTGAGCCGCGGCTCAGAAGAAAAAAATAGCGCTCAGGCAATCCGCTGAGCACCGTGAGCCGCGGCTCACGGGGCGGTTTTGGTGTGCTCCGCGTGGGTTTGGGCCGTTTTGAAGCCGGTTCTCGACATAATCACACGGACGCGTTTTGGAGGCTGCTGGGAGTTATAAATAAGGGTTTAAGGTCATAATTGGGGATCATCTTGGAATCAGAGGATTATCGCGGAAGAGAGGAATCGATCATAAGAAGCATAAGACACCAAGAGCAGAGGGCGGAAGCCAGAAGAACGGAGGAATCCGAGTCTTCATCTGCATTTGATTTCAATGCTTTCATTCATTAATTCTGTATTTTTATCCTTTAGCATGTCAGGCTAAAACCCTGTTCTAAGATTTTGATGAAACCAAAGTTCTGACGGATTTGCTTTTGATTATCTATATAATTCCCTTTTTCTATTGAGTTTTCCCAATCGATTTTAATGCTTTCAATTGTCTGGCCAATAATTGGATTGTTTTAATTATGCAACTCGAATCGGGAGAGGAGAGTTGGTGAGGAACTATTGGTGAGAACCGTTTTATCTTCTGAGATAGGAATATACTCATAGGAACTATGTGGCCTTTTGAGGATTTTGTGCTTTTTGCCTATTGTCGAATTAATTCACCTAGGGATAGAGTGCGTTATTCGCCTTTAGAAAAATCTATTGACCTCGGGAGAGGCGGTAGAGTATTTTAGCAATCTTCGCCTTCAATAAATTGGGGAAATCATTAACTTCAGATAATCGAGAGTAAATTCGGATAAACCAAGGTGGATTCACAATCCTAGACTTATTCATCATTTGGTTTTCTTTCTTCGAGCGATCGTTTTTACTGTTTGTTCTTCTATTGGTTTTCTTTAGTTATTAATTGCAACCCAAATTTCGACTGTTCAAATAAAATTAGAATACATAAAAATCGGTACTTAGTAATTCATTCCTCGTAGGAACGATAACTCACTCATCACTTTATTACTTGTCTACGATAACGTGCACTTGCATTTAACGAAATATCGCAACAGAATCCTGAGATAGATAAAGGTCGCTGGCTAGGGTTAGTGTACACAGTACTCAGGATTGTGAGCTCTCTTCGGAGTGGCTGATCTCAGGGAGTAATGTTCGCGGAAGATGGCCACCTTCCCCGGCATAAATTATGGATATGGTGTATCTGATGATATATGTAATGAAACGAAATGATTTAGTACAACATGGGCTTTTTCTTAAAACCCCCGTGTGTTACTGCTTATATGCATGATGACAAATACGAAAGCATGTTTTATGTTTTGGCAATATCTTCTCGGAGTAAGTTGTACTCAGCCCTGTATATCTTTTAAAATATGCAGGTTGAGCAGAGGATGTGACGGAGGGTGTTGAGTGGAAGTCTTTTGTCTACAAACAATGTTAAGTCCTGGTTACATATCTTCATATATGTAACCAACCATGTTTTTTCGCTACAAACACTCTTTATGATTTGGTTTTCTAAGTCACGTCGTTTGTAATATACTATGAAGCCTTTCCTAAACTTCATGGCCATTATTATTACTATGTTATCTCTCCTTGAATTCTAAGTCATTCCCTCGGGATTGACTCCCCTTCATGGTGCCTTGATATGTTATTTCTATAAATCCACACCTATTCCTTATGAAACGTATGTTTCCCCCTTTCTTCCCCGCTTCTTAATTCCTACCCCGGGTCACGCCCTGGTTGTGCCGTCCTTAGGGTTAAGGGGCCGTGACAGCAATATTTGACACCAGTTAACCTTCTCTCTGGACATGATGGCGACCATCATTCTAAAGCGTAGGTTGGTGCACATTTCAAAAGCTTTTGTCCGGTTCTCAACTATCCGACAGCAAAAGTCGTGAAGGCACACATAGTGTAACACCCCCGATATATTCAGGAATATTACAGCGCCGTGAATTCTTTACATAAGAATTTACAAGGCTGAAGAAATGAAAAGACAATAACAGATACCAACATATGAAAGTAACCGAAATAAAATACAACAGTTATGGGCCAATACCGAGAATACAAATATCCGAAGCAAGAATATTAATACATTACCAAATCCAAAACATCAGAAACGACGACGTACTCGAGTACTTATTAAAACAATACAAATAACAGACAAATAAACCCGGCCGGAACATCACTCTGCACCCTCGTCATCATGCAGCTCCAGTGGTTGTTTCCCTGCTCTCCTGGATCCTGAACATAAACAAATGTTCACCCCCAAAAGGGTTAGCACAACGATGCTAGTACAAGTACCACAACATATTATTCAACATTTCACGAAGACTAATAAAACATAAATGACAAAATACCAACGAGTCTCCTCCTGCGGGAAACTCATAAATAACATATACAAATTATAATCACAACATACACATGGTAATTCCAACGGTCCAGCGTTCACTGCCTAGAACCCACGATGATCCCGTCAGACTAACCCGTGGTGGAAAAACCCATCCGATGATCCAGCGCACGCTGGCATAGATCCCCCGATGATCCCATCGGACCAACACGAGGTGGACATACAACAACGACATATATGCACAACAATATGTATAACATCAATACATAGAACAATTAAAGTACTTTCCTCGATTCGATAACAAGAATAACACTTCCACGAATATCAAAATACTTGAAGGTCGCCCCTTCAATTAATCACGTTGCAAAACTCGAACCTTAAACAAAAGAAATAATATAGAGTTCATCTCACGTCGTACGAATGTCTAACAATCCAACTTACGGTCGAAAGTTTATAAAACGTAACCTGTCTAACCTGCTTAACGTACGTTACGTACCCTACGTAGCGTACGTTAAGCCTACTCGTTAGCGCACGTAAGCTACGAAGTCTAACGTATGCTAACCATGTATCGTCAGTCCCTCACTGATCAGTCGACTGACTCGTCTGATGATATTACGTACGTTACGTACCAAACGTAGCGTACGTTAACTATGCCCGATAGCGTACGTAAGCTGCATAGATTAGCGTACACTAAACATGCATGATAGTTTCTCACTGGGCAGACGATTGTACCGATTTGTGATGAATCTTACGAACTCCTAAGTAATTAACGTATGTTATCACCATACATATCATGCTCATACAATTATGAATCATCTTACAGATTACAACATCTTCGAATTCAAGGACACGTATATCATCATGGTAATCATACTCCAATCTTGATTACAAATTCTCATACATAATTCGGAAGGCCTACGGTTGATATCAATATCTTTATACCATTCAAATTATCATCTTGAAGTTTATTTAACAATCCACCTTTACAAGATACAACAATCCTTCCATGATCAACTTCCTAGGTTCGTCTAATAACAATGATGTTAATACCAAGTCTGTGATTACTATGAAGACACCTTGCAAATTTGGATTTCCAATCTCAGAAACTTCCTTTACTCGTTCATCGTAACAAGATTCAAATTATGATGCTCTAAACCGAGGTACTTAAAGCATAGTCATCTCAACTTCCTAAACATGATGTTTGGTTGAATAATTCATCAATGGAACTTAATATCTTGATAGCATGATCATCATATCCTTAAGAACACAAATCCAAGGTTGGAGATAGTGTTAACATACCTTAAGATGAAGAAAACACCGAGACAATAGGTAGAATCCAACTCCGGTTTCTTGTGTGACAATCCAAAATGATTCTCCACTTCAATGATCAAGTATAAGAAATCTCCAATCCTTAATGATCAAGTAGAGATGGTTTATATGTGTTTAAGGAGGCTGGGATCTCTCTGGGCATGAATTATACTGAAGGCTAAGTGAAACAAACGAGCTGAAATAAAATGGGGTGATGTCTTATTTATAATTTTCTAACCTTAACGTAAGTTAGCCTTCATGTATAACGTACGTAAGTGTCATAGCGTATACTACCCAGATGTCCTTAGCGTACGCTATCGTCACTGATAGTTAACTGTCCTCAATCTGAACTCGATTACGCGCGTCACGCCATCAAATTACGTACGTATCCACACCAACTAGCATACGCTAGAAACACACCTTAGCATACGTTAACAATCATTGACTTCAAAAGTGTCCAGGTTCATCTGCGGGAATCTTATCCGGACCCATGTCCGGCTGGCGCATGTGCTAGCCACCCAGCTCAATTATTGGCGCATGTGCTAGCCGCCCGGTCAATCAATCACAGTGATTACCACGCCTTACAGGACTAATGTACGCAAGGCAATTTCGACAATCAAGAACGTCATCGACATTACACAATTAGCATACCATATGATACGACTCCAAGTCTAAAATCAAGCCATCACAATAAGCATATCGAGTACGAACATTTCACAATGAGCAGTCAAGTACAATATAATCCACACAATACATTTATCATCACTTAATGG
This sequence comes from Orobanche coerulescens, assembly GCA_033398695.1. Classification (NCBI taxonomy): domain Eukaryota; kingdom Viridiplantae; phylum Streptophyta; class Magnoliopsida; order Lamiales; family Orobanchaceae; genus Orobanche; species Orobanche coerulescens. The sequence continues at coordinate 121,205,561 of CM065808.1, forward strand.
AATATCATAATACCGCCAACGTTTATGATTTTCATCTCATTGTAGATTCACACTAATTAAAAATCAAGGAGGCAAACCAATCATCGTAAATCTAACACATAATTTTTTTTACAAGACACAAGTCGTATAAGCAAGATACTTGCCTTAATAACCGCCACCGAACACTCCGAAGATCATGGTTGAACCGGGAAGCTCGGACCCCGAAGAAGACAACGAACGGGAGGGTTCCGACTCGAGTTCTTCACAAGGATTTCATTCCTAAGTTATGTCAACAATAAATCAACAATCATACAATGAATAATAATCGCATAACGCCCTAACCCCCCTCTAAGAGATTTTATCGGACACCTTCAAGGCATCGATTAAGAACTCAACCAAAACGACGAATCTAGACAGTCCAACCATGGAATGACTAGGGAAATGGTAGAATACATCTTAAATAATCATCAATCCATCACAAATATAGGTTATTACGGTTAAATCGGACAAAACCAAACAAAACCCCCAATTTTCCCAAACTAGGATTTTCAGGAAATCTGGCCTGATACGCTCGATCAAAGGATGTTATAGGATGACTAATCAATGATATGAACTCCATGACTTCATGGATTTATCGCCTGACAACATGCCTCCACGCCCACCAAGACTCTAGCCGTGGAAGGGAAATAAACGAAATGAGAAAATGGGTGAAAACCCGTCTGCTGGCCTTATATAGGCAGCCTGCCGACCGCCTTACGTACGTAATCGGCCATGGCTTACGGCCGTAACCGGCCATGGATGAACCTTCTGCCCAAAACTACCGATAGCATTACGTACGTTACCGGCCTGGGGCTTACGTACGTAACAGGCCCTACGGCCGTAACTGCCGACCCATTACGGCCGTAACTCGGCCAGGTGTGATTATGCCCCAAAATATATGGCCATGACTCGGCCGTGGCCATATCCGACAGTCCGGTTAGGCGTTCGACAACGTTTTGGTCACACTCATGCACCGGCTATGATTCGAAACAAAAACGAGCAATTAACGACACCTAACATACCACATTGCATGCACAAATTAATCAAAGAAACGTACGTGACAACAAATCGCACCCGACTAAAACGGATATGCGATAGCAACAAAATAGTGTATCACTATAGAAATTACTCCAATTCACATCAACAAGAAAATGTCCGGCGTCAAAACACAAACAATCCAAGATAACGGAAAGCAAAAATACCGGATATTACATTCTATCCCATTAAAAATAAGTTTCGTCCCGAAACTTAAAACAAAACAACAGGGTAGAATACGAACGAAACCGAAAAGGTTCACACAACAAGTATCAAATCCCTACACGAGATACAGTACAAAGTACGACACACAACTACATCACTGGACACCATTGGGCCCTCCACGAGTAGGAACGAAAACCAGATTCCCGAACATCTTAGCAACGGTCTCACAATGCACCGCTTGGTGCCCCAGTTGACCGCACTTGAAACAATTAACTGGTGGCGAACGACAATTCTTTCTCACATGGCCCACACGACTGCAGTTGAAGCATGTCTTCACATCATTCGTCTTACTCACCTCTGGAGTAAGGTTCTTAGACTGGTCAACCGAACGAGGAGTGCTCCCAGAAGGAAAATGCGAAGCAACAGGCTCACGGATCTCACTTCTGTGGCCTCTTGAAAAGTTACTCGAGGTCTTATGTCTCTTACTCTCTGAACCATATTCCGTCTTGGAAACGGCCATCTCAATGGCTAAAGCTTGGTCCTGATATTCCGTCAAAGCGGTACACATAAGCGGAGCCATACTCTCATGGATATGGGGCTTCATGCGCATATTGAAGTATCGGACCTTGTCCGCTTCACTTCTCACCTGATCATGAACATAAGCCAGTTGCCGATTATAATCGACTATCGCCTGGGATATCGACACATCCTGGGGCGTAGCCGAGAAAAACTCGACGATCATGCGCTCATGGACAGGCAACGGGCAATACTCTGCCTCCATAGCGGTCTTAAACTCAGCCTATGTAGGTGTACGATCTGCAGGCACTACAGCCTGCCACCAGTCTGCAGCTTCTTTGTCGAGCAAGTACTGAGCAATGGGTACCCTCCTTTCATCCGGACAAGCTACAGCATCAAATGTTCTATCCAACTGGAAGAGCCAGTTCTCCCAACCTAACGAGTCAGAAGAACCTACAAAACGGGGCGGCTGCATCCTCATCACATCTCATAACCACTTACTAGCCCCGTTATCCCCATCTGGGTCCTCATTCTGATGTACGGCCTGATTCATCTGCACTAAATGGTCAGCCACTTGATAAAGGATGGTGGCGGCGCTAACGTCAACATTAACGCTGGCTGAATGTCCCTGGTCTCGCAATTGGTCATCACGACCATCTGTACTGAGCTGATTGGTACTCGGAAAGGAGTGAGTCGCCCTCTCATGCTCCTGATTACGACCACCACCACGACCACGGCTTCGGCCTCGACCCCTCAGCATACTGAACGGACAACCATTCAGAATAACATGACGAAACGAACCTCACATAATCAACGTAAGCCAACAAACAGCAGCACAATACAATATTCACACCAAGTCATTACACGAATACACGAACTAACATCGCAATAATAGAACTTAAATTCAAAAGTATTTCTCACGGTCACATCAACAGAGGTGCACTACCTTTACCCAAAACAAACATGATCACGACCACATACATGTCATTGGGATCAGACACTTGTAACATTCCTTAAAAATTAAAAAAAATTCCCGAGGTATTTGTTCAAATGATAATATTTTAAAATTCATGAGTTTGAAAGATTTTGCCGAAATGAAATTTTTGAAAATATTTTTAATACCTCGTCATTTAACCAAAACCATGAACCCATTATCAAAATTGTTTTGCTTGAAGTTATTTACAAAACAACACGCTGAAACTTCAATCTTCTCGATAAACGATATCATCAAAATGACCTTATTAATATATGCCAGCACACTAATCATTCCATAGATAAGCTATCATGTTAGGATAACGTCATAGAACAATATAATTAAATTAGACTATGCCGACACAACACTTAGGTGTACAATCAAATTTGCTAACAAGAAAGGTAACGATCTACAATATGATAATAATATCCAAATAGGATAAACACTCGAGCGCAACATTAATGATGCAATAACTAAAATTCACAGTCATCTGCGGTCCACACGACTATATCCATAGGAATCGAATGACCGGTAAAGTATATATATATGGCTGTAACAATAAGATTATGGTCGTGACAGCAATAAGCTTACGGCCGTAATAACATAACTTACGGCCATAACAACTAGAAGATTACGGCCGTAATACCAACATCTTACGACCGTAGCAACTATCAACTTACGTCCGTAACACAGATTTCGAATCGTCAGAATTCATCGGCCGTTAAATAATCGATGTAACCTAAGAAATTAAACGGCTCTTGTAACGCCCCCAAAATAAACCGGGACGCCACAGTGCCGTAGATCCCATGAGGGACCCACAAGGCAAGTTTTTGAAAATATTTTCTAAAATATTTTATTCAACTGGTAGTATGCGGAAGTAATTAAGAAAGTATTCGTACAACCCAAAGTACAAAGAAAATAGTGTCCGTACATACGGTTATTACACAACGTGGAATGTTCAAATTGATTTAAGAAATTAACAGGCCTTCTTCCAACACAGCTCATGCCTGGCTGTAACCTTCGGGGGTGTCCTGCAAACATTCAACCAATTTACCTGGCACGACATGTCGTGCCAGTAGCCTAGGTCAGAAAATCCAAACCAAACTCAAAGATAAAATCTGATAATTTCAAGGAACAAAGTCATCAGCGAATGTTCAATGTTATCCCTTTTATCAGCACATAAACTCCCAAGGTCGCAACCAAGGGTCATGGAAGTATCTACACAGTAATACTCCGGACGTGGGTACCATTCAGGTTTTATCCCGCAACACGGTTCTACAAGAAAACTCCCAAGGCCGCGGCCAAGGGTCACGATAGTATCTACTCAGGAATACTCCGGACAAGATAATCGAAAGAGCACCATTCCACAAATAGTAACACTTACTATGTTTTGAAATTATAAGACGTAAAGTCTGAGCAAGATTCACTTGCCTCAAATCCGACGAGAGTTATTTCTTGACAAGGCAACGGCTTGAACGATCACACTCGGAAGTCCGACCTATTACATGTTTGTCGATTAACATCTTATGATAACAATGATGATCAACAACGTTTCTCCCCGTACCGCCTGTTAGAACCCTACCCTAGTTGCTTATGATGTTGGAATCGAAATTCTCTGTTTTTAACCACAATGCGTGCCATTAAATTCTTAGGTTCGGCAACATTCTTTATAAGTTATCCTTCCGCTGAACAATAGTGTTCTAACACAACATTCCTACGTTAATTATAACCAACAACCACCGAGATTTCATCGTTTGTCATGATATGTAAGTTTAGAACGATTAATCCATCATCTTAACATGTTTCGGTATCTTTTCGACTAGAAATTGTTGGTAAGTTCATCAAGAATTTATTAACGGTTTTATTGAACATGATAATACGGTTATACATGAAATCCTTCAAAGATGATTCCGAGAAATTGGTGATTAGCAATATGATTATGAGTTCTACTATTATTCATTCCAATTTCTAGCTTTGATGGATATCGATTAACAATTGTGATAGTTATATACCGGTCCGATTATTACTGAGGGTTCTAAGCTACCCAAGGCATCCGAAATTTACTATAACTTACTAAACAACACTGAAATGAGTTCAAGGTTGGATAAACTTACCTTTACTGACAAAAGATGATGAAGAACGACGGTGGACGAAGGAGAACGAGAGGATAACACCTTCAAAACCTTCCCCGAAGCTTGATTAACGCACTCTAATAGGATAGCACTTGAATTGGGAGGTTAGAATTGGTTCAAGGATGGTGGAGAGCAGTGTATATGAAAGAAGAATGATTTTTGGGACGGGAGAAATGAAAGACAAAGTGTTCTTTTATAAACTCAGATTGCCCTTACGTACATTATGCCTGACGGTTTACGTACGTAAGGGACATTACGTACGTTATGAAAAAGTATTAACGTACGTAAGGAAACTCGCTGGACTAATTTACACACATCATTACGTGCGTAACGAAAGCGGGTTAACGTACGTAACACTTCGTTGACTTGCGTGTCGCAATCACGCCGAAAGTTGGTCGGCATGCGTACTACCTGACGAAGATTCCTGTCCGAAGACCGAAGACCGATGTTACGTACGTAAGGGATGATCTTTAACATATGTAATGACTCGGATATAGCGTACGTAATGACTCGGATGATAACGTACGTAAGGACCAGTTTTGTTTACTAAATTATTATCACATTAATTTCTTATGACACGACTCCCTCTCCATATCGTCAGGAAATCTCTCGGGGAACAAGACGTTGGCCACCGTCATATTCGCACCGATAATTACCTAACGACATCAAGGTATGTCATTGAAAGTTCGTCAATCATCACACCATCACAATACACGAATAACAGATGCGAACAATACTATACAACCATATTATACAAAATATGTTTTATCGCAATGGAGTACATTTATTTATCAAATAGAAGAAATGGACGTGAGCGCCCAAAGTGAAAAAGCATGTAATACTGGTGGTATTATAGCTCTGAAAGTTAGGGAACGATACCTAACGACATATCCCGCCACTCGGACACACAGCCAAGATTCTCTAACGAGAATAATAACATAGCAACTCACTACATGGCTTAACCTCAATATATAAACACATAACGTTTAAAATTCCGAAAACCAAAATCGTTTTGCAAAATAAAAATTTTCCAAAATACTTTCGTTCATAACCAAAAAACACGGTAGTATTTTACAATGTCCGAAGTGCTTCAAAACACATTTTCCAAATTCCGTCTGATGGTGTCATTTGAAAATACACGATCAATTTGTCAAAATTTAACCGATTTTAAAATCCATACAGATCGTGGTTTGACCGCACCATCAGAATGCTTTCAAAACAAAAATGATTTCAACAAAAATGCTCAAACCGTAAAGTCCTCCAGAAATATGTTCTCAAATCTACCCGCAGCGGGCAAAATTACAACATTCCAAAAACGGTCGAACTTAAAACTACATGCTCAAACGGCAACCAGGGTTGCCAATTCAATCGAATGCATCTCGTGGGCGTCAAGTTTAAACATACAACAAAATCATTCATCGGGGTTTCTCACCAACTCTACCGTCGATACCTTTTCGAAACCTATCAAGATTCACAACTTTCACACCATACCACCCCACATGGTGGTTCAACAATACGCCCAGTTTTATATACATACTATGTGCCACAAGTATTAAATACAACTATATTACACAACACAGTGCAAATAAAATTACGCACTGCAATTAACTTACTTAGATAAAATCATGATACATAGGTACCTCGCATAAAAGAGGAGACTTACGTCCACAGGCCGCACGGAGATGACGGTCGTCCATGATACTAATCTCGCCTGACAACATATCTGACACGTTGTGACTACGCACAACTCAACCTGTCACCCGACAACTCGAATGACAAAACAACACAATACTCGACTAATCACGACGTGACTTGACCCGACAGCCTAGGTTTCCGCAACCTAAGCTCTGATACCATAAATATAACACCCCCAAAACCATATGGGAATATTACACGCCGTAGACCCCTTTTCACGAGAATCTACCAGGCTAAACCTTACAAAATGACTAAATACTTACCTGGCCAGGGTCAAACAATAAAATAATACAGACCGTTAAGGTCACTTACACGTGAATACACAGACCGATGAGGTCACACAACTAAATCAACAAAACTGACTTATACAACATTACCCACATAGGGGTCGAAACACAATACAGCGGAAGACTGAAATCAACTCTGACAATACAACTAAACTCTACCAACTCTCAACTCTTGAATAGTATCGTAACTCGTCACTTCCTGTGCCAACCCTGTGACTGCTCCTCTGAACCTGCATGTACCTAGATGCAAAACAGACATCCACCCCCGATTACTCGGGGGTTAGTAAAACTCCACTGTTTTACTAGTGCAAGTATCAAATCATATGAAATATAACGAGCAAACATTAACTATGAGTCAAATGCAATAATCAAGTATCAAAATATTCCCGGAAGGTTTTAACAAGGAAAAATAAGCTATGAAGCATTCGAAAAAAAGATCATCATCTCGGGAATTTTTAGACTTTCAAAACCTTTAAGGCCTCAAGTCCTGATTCACAAAACCTTTCGAAAAACTTTAGGGTCTTAACCCAAATCTTGTTTCATAACTCAATAGTTCGCAACACGGAAAACATTTACCCAATCGCTCGGGACTCGGTCCAACATTTATTTTCATAAAACTTTTCCTTTCAAAACTTTGATTGTCAAACATATTCATAACACCGCGATCCACTGTCACGTGTCTCCGTAGGTTCAACAACCCGCACGCACTATTCAATCACAACAATCACACACACACAGTCCTGACACCATAGTTCACTGCCACGTGTCACCGTAGGCCCCGTCGAGTTCACCCGGTTGGACGAATTGTGCCCTAAACTCATGGTCCACTGCCATGTGTTATCATAGGCCTTGTCAGACCAACACGATTGGACCTCAGTACCTCACTAAGTTCTGACCCCATAGTCCACTGCCACGAGTCCTCGTAGGTCCCATCGAACCATCACGAGTGAACTTAGCGGTCACACACATATTCACGTTCATAATTCATCAACGACATCCCCGGTCAATCAATCACAGTGATTACCACGCCTTACAGGACTAATGTATGCAAGGCAATTTCGACAAGCAACAACGTCATCGACATTACACAATTAGCACACCATATGATACGCCTCCAAGTGTAAAATCAAGCCATCACAATAAGCATATCGAGTACGAACATTTTAAAATGAGCATTCAAGTACAATATAATCCACACAATACATTTATCATCACTTAATGTAATATCATAATACCGCCAACGTTTATGATTTTCATCTCATTGTCAATTCACACCAATTAAAAATCAAGGAGGCAAACCAATCATCGTAAATCTAACACGTAATTTTTATTTACAAGACACAAGTCGTATAAGCAAGATACTTGCCTTAATAATCGCCACCGAACACTCCGAAGAACACGGTTCAACCTGGAAGCTCGGACCCCGAAGAAGACAACGAACAGGAGGGTTCCGACTCAATTTCTTCACAAGGATTTCGTTCCTACATTATGTAAACAATAAATCAACAATCGTACGATGAATAATAATCGCATAACGCCCTAATCCCCCTCTAATACCTTTTATCGGACACCTTCAAGGCGTCGATTAAGAACTCGACCAAAATGATGAATCTAGACAATCCAACCATGGAATTACCAGGGAAATGGTAGAATACATCTTAAATAATTATCAATCCATCACAAATCTAGGTTATTACGGTTAAATCGGACAAAACCAAACAAAACCCCCAATTTTCCCAAACTAGGATTTTCAGAAAATCTGGCCTAATTCGCTCGATCAAAGGATGTTATAGGGTGACTAATCAATGATATGAACTCCAGGACTTCATGGATTTATCGCCTGACAACATGCCTCCACGCCCACCAAGACTCCAGCCGCGGAAGGGAAAGAAACGAAATGAGAAAATGGGTGAAAACCCATCTGCTGGCCTTATATAGGCAGCCTGGCGACCGCCTTACGTACGTAATCGGCCATGGCTTACGGCCATAACCGGCCATTGCCGAACATTCCGCCCAAAATTTCCGACAGCGTTACGTACGTTACCGTCCAGGGCTTACATACGTAACAGCCCTTACGGCCGTAACTGCCGGCCCATTACGGTCGTAACTCGGCCAGGTGTGATTTTGCCCCAAAATGTACGGCCATGACTCGGCCGTGGCCATATCCGACAGTACGGTCAGGCGTTCAACAACGTTTCGGTCACACTCACGCACCGGCTAGGATTCGAAACAAAAACAAGCAATTAACGACACCTAACATACCATATCGCATGCACACATTAATCAAAGAAACGTACGTGACAACAAATCGTACCCGACTAAAACGGCTATGCAATAGCAACAAAATAGAGTATCACGATAGAAATCACTCCAATTCACATCAACAAGAAAATGTCCGGCGTCAAAACACAAACAATCCAAGATAACGGAAAGCAAAAATACCGGATATTACACCGGTTTGGTACGGCGCGTCATGTAGAGGGCTTGAAGTAAAACAATCATTTGCTTAATATTGGAACGATCTTGGGAACTAAAATCATACTTGAGATAGCGGTTACCATGGCACGTTGTGTGGGGGTCGCATCAGTTGGTATCAGAGCTTGGTTTTCCATTACTAAGTGGTATCATCTATTTTTCCTTCATTTTCATAATCTTCTTATCTTACCATCCTATCATTTCTTTCTATCTTCTAAACCTTCCGTCTTCTTAATATATGTATAAAAAAATCACGACGATCGGTTATACCATCATAGTGATCACAAAAATATATTTATATATATATATATATAAAGATTTGATATAAATCATCAAGTGTAAGCCAAGGGAATTATAATCCTTAGCATTTTGAATATCTAAAAAAAAGTAGACAAAAAAAATATAAAAAAAAAAGTATACAAAAAAGAAGTATACAAAAAAAAGATATATACAGAAAAGTATACAAAAAAAAGTAAACAAAAAAAAGTATATAAAAAAAAGTGTATACAAAAAAAATATCTATATATATAAATATACCTATTTATCACAAAAGTCGGTTCTACCACCACAGTGAAATATAAAATAGATATAAAGCTGGAGTGTGGATTACCGCCCCTGTAAAATTAATACTTGTCACAATACTACACTATATAATCACCTTGTGAGTTGTGGGACATTTATATAAAGCCGAATGATAAAAGACAAGAACCGTGCAAAACAAATATAAAAGCGTGATACACGAGCATTGAGTGATCGAGTAATACACGTGAGGATCTTGTGAGGATTAATTTGTGTGTGTGTGTCAAAAAAAGAGCTAAAAAAAGTAAAAAAAAAAAAGGCAAAAAAAAAAAAGAAAGGCAAAAAAAAGTAAAAAAAAAAAGAGAAAAGAAAATGTAGAAATCCGATATTGAGAAAATGAAGGAAATGAAGCCCTTCAGAACATACAGGAAATGCTCATCCAATTAATTACAAAACAAGATCGACAAGAAGAGGCGCTCAAAAATTTACAAAAAAATAAAGAGGACGAGCACCACCATAGTAGAAGGAATCTGAGTCCCATCTTATATAGAGAGTACGAGGATGAAACATTCTCCGAGGATGGAACTTACCAAAATCGAGGAGGACGTAGTCGAGTTGGTCGGAGAGAACAAGGTAGATGGTATGAAAGGGAAGAACGAAACGAGGAAGATCGAAGTATGGGAAATATAAAAATGAAAATCCCGGCCTTCGAAGGGCGGAGTGATCCCGACACATATATTGCCTGGGAAAGGAAGTTGGAAACTATATTTGACTGCCACAACTATGCCAGTACTAAGAAAATACGGTTAGCAATAACCGAAATTTCTGAATATGCCAGAATTTGGTGGGACCAACTTGTGACGGATAGAAGGAGGAATAGAGAGAGGCCAATTAATAGTTGGGAGGAATTAAAGATTGTAATGCGTAGAAGATTTGTTCCTAATTATTATCATAAGGAACTATTTTCTCGTCTTCAATCCTTAAAACAAGGTGCAAGGAGCATCGAAGATTTTCGAAAGGAAATGGAGATGTTAATGATCCGGGCCGATGTGAGGGAGTCGAGGGAGGCCACAATGGCGAGATTTCTACATGGCATGAGGGCGGAGATCTCTAAAGAAGTTGATAAACAACATTATGTTGAGTTCGAGGACATGGTATATGCAGCGATCAAAATTGAGAGGAACTTGCGAAGGGAGGCAAAAATACTTACTCCACGGGGTACACAACTCCTTGGAAGCCTCAAACAGGAAATTGAGACGTATCCAAGGGCAGTTTTGATAAAAGCACCATGAAGGAGAAGTTTGAGGTGGGGAGTGCTAGTCGAAAAAAATCCGAAGTCAAATATGCATCTGTAGAAAATACAAACATGAGAAATAGGGACATCAAGTGTTTTCGATGCCACGGGCGAGGACACATTGCATCCCAATGCACTAATAAACGAGCAATGATACTTAGGGAGGACGGATAATATGAAACAGATGATGAAGATGAGGAAGAAGGGAAAGAAGAAAGTGATGAAGGTGAGCTAGAATTCGCAACCGCACTTGTCATTAGGAGGGTGTTGAATGTGAAGGCAAAGGAGGAAGAGAGCAACGATAACAAACAACGAGAAAATATTTTTCACACTAGATGTTTTGTGAAAAATAAAAATTGTACTGTGATCATTGATAATGGAAGTTGCACCAATGTGGCTAGTGCGATGCTAGTCGAGGGGTTAGAATTACCAACAAGGCGTAATCTTAAGCCTTATAGACTTCATTGGCTAAATGATTGCGGAGAGGTTCGGGTGAATAAACAGGTACTCATAACCATCACAATTGGGAAATACCATGATGATATCCTATGTGACATTGTACCAATGCATGCTTGCCATATTTTGTTGGGTAGACCATGGCATTACGATCGCGATGCCCAACTTAGCGGGAAGAAGAATCGTTACTCATTTGAGAAAGATGGGAGGAAAATCACATTAGTTCCCATGACGAAAATACAAGTACATGAAAATCAAATTCGACTCCAGAAAGAAGTTGAATAAAAAGAAAAAGGAAAAGAAAAAGAGAAAGAAAAGGAAAAAGAAAAAGAAAAAGAAAAAGAAAAAGAAAAAGAAAAGCAAAGAAAAAGAAAAAGAAAAAAATGAAAAATCAAACAAATATTTATTTATAAGTGCAAAAGAAGTCGTTAAAGAAGTTGAGGAGGGGCAACCCGCATACTTACTTCTTACCAAATGAATTTGCACTCTTGACGATGATAAAAACCGGAATGTTTCGAGTACTATAAATATTCTATTGCATGACTTTAATGATATTTTTCCGGATGAGCTACCACCCGGTTTGCCACCAAAAATAGGAATCGAGCACCAAATTGACTTTGTGCAAGGAGCCGTCATTCCACACCGACCGGCATACTAAAATAATCTTGAAGAAACTAAGGAGATTCAGCGGCAAGTCGAGGAGTTATTAAGTATTATGTATATCCGAGAAAGTTTGAGTCCTTGTGCTGTTCCGATAATTATCGTACCAAAGAAAGATGGAACTTGGAGAATGTGCACGACTGTCGAGCGGTGAACAATATCACGATAAAGTGTCGACATCCAATTCCAAGGTTAGATGATATGTTGGACGAATTACATGGTTCGCGTGTGTTTAGTAAAATTGATTTAATGAAAAGTTATCACCAAATTCATATAAAAGAAGGGAATGAATGGAAAACGGCCTTTAAAACTAAATACGAATTATATGAATGGTTGGTAATTCCTTTTGGTCTTACAAATGCACCGAGCACTTTTATGCGGCTAATGAATCATGTTTTGTGTGCTTATATTGGAAAATTTGTTGTCGTATACTTTGATGATATTCTCATTTATAGCAAGAGTATAGACGAACACGTTGAACATTTAAGATTGGTTTTAATTACCTTGACAAAGGAACAATTATATGCTAGTCTTAGGAAATGTACTTTTTGCATGAGTGAGGTTATATTCCTTGGGTATGTCGTTAGTATTGACGGCATAAAAGTTGATGAAGAAAAGATAACGGTCATACGAGAATGGCATAGACCGACTAATGCAACTGAGGTAAGAATCTTTCACGGTTTAGCAGGTTTTTATCGAAGCTTTGTTAAAGATTTTAGCACGATTGCAGCCCCGTTAAATGAACTTATAAAGAAACGTGCTAAATTTTGTTGGAGTGATGATCAAGAAAATGCCTTTAACACATTAAAGGATAAATTGTGCACCGCACCTGTTTTAGCATTACCAGACTTTTCTAACACTTTTGAAGTTGAATGTGATACTTCAGGAGTAGGAATTGGAGCGGTATTAATGCATGGAAAGAGGCCGGTTGCTTACTTTAGCGAGAAACTTGAAGGAGCGATGTTGAACTATCTTACATATGATAAAGAATTGTCTGCTTTGGTTAAAGCTTTACGTACGTAGCAACACTACTTATGGCCTAAGGAGTTTGTGATTCACCTGGATCATGAATCATTGAAGCATCTCAAGGGACAAAATAAGTTGAGTAAAAGACATGCCAAATGGTTAGAGGGGATCGAATCATTTCCTTATATCATCAAGTATAAAAAAGGTAAGGAGAACGTCGTTGCCGATGCATTGTCGAGAAGGTATGTATTACTTAATACGCTTTCTTGTAAATTGTTGGGATTTGAGATCTTGAAAGGATTTTACGTGGGAGATAAAGATTTTGGCGAAATATATGTTGCTTGCGAAACAAAAAGTGTGGATAAATTTTATCGGGATGATGGATTTTTATTCCGTTAAAATAAACTTTGCATTCTTTTTTGTTCGACACGGGAGTTATTAGTAAGGGAAGCACATAGTGGGGGATTAATGGGATATTTTGGAATTGCCAAAACTTTTGAAATATTGCATTAACACTTCTTTTGGCCTAAAATAAAACATGATGTTTATAAAATTGTTAATTCATGCATTATTTTTCGGAGGGCAAAATCACGAGTTTTACCACATGGTTTGTACATGCCACTTCCAGTTCCTAACGAGCCTTGATTTGATCTTTCTGTGGACTTTGTGTCGGGGTTATTGTTGTTACCCAAAATATTATCCGGAGATAGTATTGCTGGAATGATCGAGTAACAAACAAATGCGAGAACACTTCCGTGAGAAAATAGATAACACAAGATTTGCCGGGGTTGTTAATCCCGGGCTTGAATGCTCTCGCGAGATGTTATTAATAAATATACTGTTGAGTACAAATATTAATGTTAGAATCTAATACAAGGAGTGTAAAGACTTCTAGTTATCTAGGCTTTAGAGCGCGTAGATTGCCGGAAGAACCAGATAGATAAATCTGTGAGTTCTTGCTGGGGATATATGATGAATGTGTGTGAATATCACTATAAATGTGTTAGTGGTTACCCAAAAGAGCCTTTGATTCTCTCTTTGGTGTGTATTTTGCACTTAATTTGTAGTAGAATTTGCCTCTCTTTGGCCACAGCAGTGAGTCCTCTATTTATAGGGGACAAGGTAGTTGGGATCCCTCAGGCGATCGCGGGCGATCGCCGTTTTCTATATTAAAATAATACGGCCGATCGTCCGTCACGTGGGCCTGTTCCTTGAGGTTCGAGGTTGCACTGGAGGCCTGGCGAACCAATGGGAAGCCAAGACGCTGCGAGTAGTTTGTCCGGGGAGGACCCACTTCGTACCTTTCGGCGGCCTTGTCGGTAGGTGTGGTAGGTGACAGGCTGGGGTCAATGATCCTATCTGTCGGTATCCTTTGAAGATCCGCGGGTGGGCCATCGTCTAAGATTCGGTCTTCGACGACTTTGACGGATGCTGGATCCATACGTGGCATGAGATGATCGCCTCTGGTCCGCTCATGAAAGACGATCGTCAGATAACAAAAGACGATCGCTGGGTACCAAAAGACGATCGCCGCATTGTGCCGAACTCTAGGCGTTTGTCCTGAGTATGTCTTTCATGGTTGGCTTCTCTGATCGTGATGCCGATCGCCTATCGAGGCGTATTAACCGCCACACAACAATTGCCCCCCAGCTCGCCTCGATGTTAAAAACACGGGGTGAGGTGGCACTGTTGGCGATCGCCAATGTTTAAACGATCAGCCGATCTGAATTCAAATATGGACGACCTTCTTTCGCGTAGGGAGCAGCGAGAAAAGAAGGCGGGCTTTCTAAAGTGGCAGGGACACGCGTCGCGCCGCTGTTGGGGGAGTCCGACGGTTTTGTCGGTCTTGTCGGTTGGCATGCCCTCAAAAAGACGCGTTTGCGAGATTCGAGGGCGGCATTTAATGCGTCCCCACGTGACGGTTGCGATCCAGCCCTCGAGGTTTCTCCTATTTGCATTTAGACCCTCGTCCCCATCTATAAAAGGGCCTGTGCTTCTTCTCCTTCACTTTTTTACGCGTCCTTTGTATCCATAGCCGTAATTCTACAGAAATTTCTGGAGCTTGTTGTGCCGACTGTCTTTCTTTCTTTAGGTAAGAAACCCAATTTTTCTTTCTCCCTTAATTTTTTGAGAATATGTCGGGAGGATCTAAGGTCTTCGAGGCCGGAAGCACTTCTGCCGCCGCGGCTTCGCCGGACTGGGAGGGAATTCCTGTGGGAATCCCTGTGGAAACGGCCGTAGAGGCTATTCGTGCGGGGATTGCACCCGCAGAGCTTGAGGAGCTTTTCAACGAGGCCGTAGTGGCGGGATCTGCGGCGGCGGAGGAGCGAGATGCGTCGCCGGTGGAGGAAGACGAACTGATGCGTTTGTCTTGGGAAAAAGATAGCGTCTCCGGCCCCGTCTATACGGCTTTTGCTAAACTTATGGAGGGGATTGCCGGGCCCTGTCCGGAGTTTGATTTCGAGGCTTACTCCGCCGCTCATCCCTACGTACATGTGAAGCGGACGGAGTTTCGGGCTGCTGACCCGTCTCAATGGACTCTTGGTCAGATTCGGAGTTCGGCGACTGAAGGACATGACCACCGGAGGGTCAAATATCATATCCTACGATGTGTCATTGCACGTGCCCTCCGAGAACGAACGTGCCGACCAAACCTCCCGAGGGTATGGTCGCCATCGCCGAAATGACCACTGCCGCGATGCGGTTTCCCTTGCCGTCATTGCCGTTTCAGTATCTGCGATCGCTTGAATTTGGCGCCTCTTGGTGACGCCAACGCCCGTCAGATTATCAAGACATTGACATTGTTTGGCGGTCACAGTTGTTTCGCTTGCCTTACTGGAGATGAATTATCTTTTAAGCCGATCGTGCGAAGGGATCGATCGCGGTTACCATATCCAAGGTCGCCAGGTAGGGTGGTCATTGGGGTGCGAGCAAGGCTCGGGCGACCTGACAAAGTGGTCTTTGGGTTGGTGGTGCATGGAGGTCGGCATCGAGCGAATCGCCGGAGGAGGAGTTGGATATCCCCACCAATTTTCGGGAGAGGAATCCAAGTAAGGGTTTCCATTCTCCCTTTATTTGGATACTCCTTGGACTGATCTAATTTATTTCCCTTTTGCAGGATCCCTTGTTCCATCGATTGACGATCTCCCCTTTGATTTCTCGATCGTCTGGGAGCGGATTCGCGCATTGCCGGATTCCTATAAAGACGTTCAATCACCACCACGAATCTCATCGGTTGGGAGCTCGACTGCTTTCGCTTCCTCGCCACCGAAGGCCCCCGGTATGACTTTTCATCTACTCTCTTCGTGTGGCGATCGTCTCCAAGAGGTCGCCATGTCTAAGCAAGTGTCTAACTTGTTTGAGTTTCTTCTTGCGTAGATTTATTTTCCCTGCTTCGCCGAGCTACCGCAGAGATTGCCATGTCTAATCCCGGTTTTATCGGCCGCCTTCATCCGGGAAAGAAAACGGGTCGCGCTGTGCCGCGACGCTGCCTCGCCCTGCCCCTGTGGTGAGGCCCGCTGCGGTGCCGGTCGCCGAACCGGAATCTCAAGATGAGGAACAACTTCAGCGCAACCGCAAGAGGCGGAGGCCGGAGGGGTCCCTTCCGTCGGCTGAGGCGGATTTAGCTATTTTGGAGCCGCCGATCGCCGCTCCCCCTGTTTCTTCCGTTCCGATGGCGGAGGGGTCTGATCCCAGGCCATCGGCCTCCAGTTCCAGGACACCTGCCGGCTTCTTGAAAAGGACGGCGATCGCTGAAGCCGAGACTTCTCGGGGAAAGCCCTATTTCGGCCGTGATCCAGAGCTGGTCAACAGGTGAGAATGGTTTGAACTTTCCGAGCTAGGCGTTCTGAGTAAGGTTTAGGCTAACTCCTTGGTTTCCTTGGTTTGCGCTGCAGGGTTCGTCTTGCCGATCCGGACGTTGCTCCCATGGTGCCGACTTTCGCCGAGCAAGGCTCCGCAATGCCTCTCGAAGTCCCCGCTACGTTCGCCGAGCTATCACCTCTCGCCCAAGGCTTGGACGACCGATCTTGATGCGATCGCTCGTCGGCGATCCGAGACGCCATGCGGCGGCCGTTGCCACAGCTCTTGACGGCGACGATGGTCGTCCCAAGCCGCTAGGGATTTTGAGGCGACCCTCCACTGCTCATCTCCATCGCGACCTCGAGGCCGCCCGGAACAAAAATATCGAGGATGCCAACCGGATCCGGTCTATGGAGAAGGAGTATGAGGAGACGGCCAAAAGGGCTAAGCAGGACGTGGATCGATTGAAGCAGGAGCTGAGCCGCTCTAAGGAGGCTGCCGATCGGTCCCGTGATGAGGAGAAAGAAACCCTCCAGAAGCTCGCGGCGTCGCAGGAGGAGGCGTCCGGACTGAAGGCGATGGTGGATCGGCTCAGCGGTGAGCTGGACGTGGCGAAGAAGGAACTGGAGAAGGCCCAGGATGAGAATGCTGCCAAGGTTGTCGAGCTGGCGGAGGTTGAGAAGACGGCCGTGGAGTTGAAGGGCCAACTGAAGGCGATCGAGACCGATCCCTACCAAAATGTGGCACTCGCCGGCGAGTTCGCCTATTACTTGGCCTATGCTGACGCTGTTCGAGCCGCAAAAAAGGCAGGGATCGAGATCGGTCCCTTGATGGAGAGCTTCAAATCCTACGCCATCGCGTATCCTCTGCACCCGGAGTTCTTCTTGCCGATCCTTGACTTAGCCGACTTCGGGATCGACTTGAGTTGGTATACGGGTAAACTCATTCATCCCGAGGCCGAAGCCGATCTGCAACCTGAGGGCGATGGTCAGCCGGCGGGGCCTTGAGAGACATTTTGTTTTCCTCTGTTACTTTGTACTTTTTGTTTTCCTTTTGTAATGCCTTCGGGCCCCGTAATGTATGAAACTCGTGTTATGAATAAAATGTTCCTCTTTTCATACTGTCTCTTTATATACGATCGCCCTTTGAATGTTTTTGCGTGCAATTTTTACGAGTACGTGTATGATTGCTCTCGTCGTTTTGCTCATCCGACCGATCGTCTGAGTGTTGAAATCATTGACATGTTTTGAATCGGAATTCTTACTTGTAATTTTTGTCGGATGACCCCGATCGCCCTGCATGTTTTTGAGCGAAGCCGATCGAGTGTGGTTCCTCTTTGTTCGATCGTATTTGAGATTAGCTCGACCTATCCCTGCCCCCTTGTTTTTGTTCACTTATTGTAAGTAAGGAAACAAAGACTAGTTTGTCTGGCGAGCTATCTTCATTTTGCCGATTCTGAAGAGTCATGTGTGGTTGGGGTGTTCGATGGACCGATCTCCCCAATCGTGTCTTCATGTGCGAGGGATATTGTGTATCCCGCGACTCACTTTTTGTGAGGGTCCTCCGTTAGGCTACGCCTGCCTTGTGTTAAAACGAAAGGCGGGCGATCTCGGTCTGGAGGAGTCCTTGCGCGGAGTGTTGTCGGCTTATTCGACACCACGTCCGCAGCTTGTCAGCTCTGCTTCCACCTCGGCCCGCCATGAAGATGGCGACCCTCGACGGTGTACGTTGAGACGGGAGTAACGGCACATCGCATTGTTCGGGTTCATCATGTTAGATGATGTACCTTGAGGACGTGCGATCGTGCCTACTGATTATTTTGGAGGGTCCTTCGGCTACGCCGGCCTCGTATTTAAACGAAGGGCGGGCGATCTCAGCCCAAAGGAACCTTGCATGGGCGAAGCTGTCGGTTCCATCGACCTCCAGGACCATGGCTGCATTAATTTTACCTAGGATCGTCGTGATCAGCGATCGTCGGCGGTATGCGATATGCCTGGTGGGGCGATCGCCAGAATAGATGGGATAGGAAAAAATCTCATTATATTCCTTGTACATCATTGAAATTGAATACAAAATTATCACTGGTAGTATTTTTTCAGATGCACGGCGTTCCAGGGGTATTGGTCCGGAGTACCGTCAGGATGTTCCAGTTCGTAGGCTCCTTTAGTTAGCCATCTGGATACTCTGAAAGGTCCCTCCCAGTTCGGACCAAAAACGCCTGTGTGGGTTTGGATCTTCTTAAGGACGAGATCGCCCACTTGAAATATTCTTTCTTTGACCTTTGAATTGAAGAACTTCTCGGCTCTCCTTTTGTGGATTGTGTTCTTCATTTCTGAGGTCAGCCGTCTTTCTTCGAGCATGTCTAGGTCGATTCGTCGGGCTATATCGTTGTCGGTCGTCATCTCCTGCTCGGTTCGATGGCTGAGGACGGCGATCTTTGAAGGAATCACCGCTTCTGTTCCGAAGGCAAGGGAGAACGGGGTTTCCCCGGTTGAATTGCGGGTCGTCGTTCGGTAGGACTACAAAACGTCTGGGAGCTCGCTCGCCCAACGTCCTTGCCTGGATTCGAGTCGCGCTTTAATCGTGTGTTTGAGGATCTTATTCACTGCCTCTACCTGCCCGTTCGTCTGAGGGTGATAGGGCGCCGAGAATAACCTTTTGATTCCCCACTTCTCACAGAATTGCATGATTTCTAAGCCGTCGAACTGTTTTCTGTTGTCGGAGATGATGGCCTGGGGCAGACCGAATCGGCATACGACGTTTTTCCATATAAACTTGATCACTTGCTCTTGGCCGATTTTGTTGAGCGGTTCGGCCTCAGCCCATTTGGTGAAATAGTCGACCCCTACGATGGCGAACTTACAGCCCCCTGGAGCCGTCGGCAAGGGACCTATAAGGTCGATGCCCCATTGCACAAATGGCCAAGGGCTATACATGGAGGTGAGCTGTTCGGGTGATAGTTTAATGTTGGGGCCCATTATCTGACACCTATGACACGATCTGGCATAGGCGATTGCATCTTTCCGAAGTGATGGCCAGAAAAACCCTTGTCTGGTTGTCTTATGGATGAGGGCTCGCCCGCACGCATGGTTTCCACAAATCCCGTCATGGATCTCAGCTAAAACGAGCCGACCTTCCTCCGGTGTAATACACTTGAGGAGGGGAAGGCTGAAGGCTCGCTTGTAAAGCCGATCGTCCAATAGGGTATATCTGGTTGCACGAAGCTGGAGTTGGCGAGCTTTAATACGGTCGTCAGGGACCGTTCCGTCCTTTAAGTATTCGATGAACGGAGTCATCCAATTTTCCTCGGCGATGGCGACCGTGGTAACCAGATTTCTGTCGATCGCCGGCCTTGCTGACTTTGTGATTTGGATATTGGAGAAGTCGGCTGCCCCATCCGATGATGCTAGCTTGGAAAGAGCATCGGCCTGGGAGTTGTGCTCTCTCGGGACTTGTTCGATTAGTACTTCTTCAAATTTTGTGCACATTTCGGCGACCAGCTCTTGGTAT
>CM065808.1:125442093-125752062 GCA_033398695.1 Orobanche coerulescens
GCGTTTCAATAGATTGCTGATTTTTGATCTTTTGAAACACTACTGAAATAGTATTGCACTAGATATACATTTGGTGTTTCAAGATAAAAATGGTGTTGCGTGACGTGCAACACCTGTGATGGTGTTGCATTATACCTAATTTGTTAATAATTTTTTCAAGTTATTGTCAAAAACAAACACAATGAAATGAAATTTAAATTTTGATAATTTTTTACTCTTAAAGTTTGATATATAACATATGATAAATTTGATTTAAATTATTTATATTTAATATAAATACTTATCATATTTTTTAATATTGTAATTAAAAATTATAAATATTTTTTATAATTTTAAAGTTTAATATATTATCATTATATATATAATGAAATTTAAAGTACGGTATATGTTTTATTTTCTAAGTTTGATATATAATATAATATAAATTATAACTTATATATATTTAAATTATTTAATATAATACACATTATAAATTTTAATATTAAAATTTCAAAATTTTAAATAATAAAAAATAATACAATCCTTTTTAAAAATACTTATATAGCGTTTAATTAAGAAGCGCTATGTAAGAGTACACTTACATGGTGTTTTTAGAAAACGCTGTGGTTAGTTCCTAATTTTAAGTTGGTAAGTGTATTTTGGTGGTGTGGTTATATTTTGTTATCTGTTTTGTTATAATATTTTGATCCAACTCGACCCGTTATAACATTTTTATTATCCCAGCTCGAACCCGGCCCAAAGCCCATGACAACCTTTTTTAGTGGGAGCCGTCCGATTGAGATTATTAGTATCCCCTTCATCAGGACCGTCCGATCTACACCAAAAACAGGATTTTGTGACATTGAAACTCGCTGGATTTGTGACTGTCAATGACAGTCACAATTTTAACAGTGATAAATCTAAATATTTTTTACTATTAATGACCGTCGACTGTGAGCAATCATAAACTTTTTAAGTTGAATCATAATAACCCATTGAGCAGCCGCTTCTTTCTAGTTCTCTCTTATTTTTTTTCTTTCTCTTTAGCAGTAGTCCACCGCTTCTCTAGTCCGCCCTGCCCCGCCGTGCCTCAACTGTTGCTACCGTCCGCCCTGTCGCCGAGCACTTCTTCAGTCCACCGACGCCTCCACTTCTCAAGTCCCGCTTCTCCAGTGCCACTTCTGTTCGAATCAATTTGTTTGGTCTCGTGTCCACCGTCTGCAATACGAGAAGAAGTCCACAGTCCAAAGTCCACCACTGCCACTCCCACTCGTCTCCCGTTCACCACCACTGCCCTTGCAATCTCTTTTCCAGTCCACCATTTTGACAGGTTTAATTTTCAAGATCCCTTAATTTTTAAACCCTAGCCCCAAATCCCAAATATGTCTATCGATTTGTGAGTAGAATCAAGGGACTTCAATAGCAGGTTTAACAAAGGCTTTTTGCGATTATATTTTTTAACTTTTTCCTGTCCATGTCTATTTATCACTGGGCATCAAATTTTAATACTAACATAGAGCTACTTTGCACAGCTGAGAACTGAGGTAAACAAAGTGCTTGAGATTGCTCGTACTAGGAAGATGATTGGTTCGAGTTTAGAGGCAAAATTCTACCTTCTCGCATCCGATGTCGGTCTGGTTTCGAGATTAGTCGACATGTGTGCGTCACACAATGATGCCGATACATTACATCGCATCTTCCTAACATCTCAGGTACATTGGATTTCATTTACTCCCTGTTGATGCTTTATGTGTTACTTTTCTATTTTCCTCTTGTTTGTCTTCTATTTTTAATAATATGAGGACTTCCTATACTATAATAAAATTGTTATCCTGCTTTTATTATTAATTTTTAATGTGTAGTGCATGTATCCTTCAGTCAAGAGATGCCTAGATGTGGTTTCACTATAGAGCGTGATGCCGCCAATGGGACGTGGTTAACAAATGATGTTGCTCTGTTTTCAGCTAAATCCGGGGAGCTGCTTTTACTGACTTTGGTCTATGATGGGAGGTTGGCAACTTTGTTTCTCATGCTATTATCCTATTTCTTGCTCTCTTTATTCAAGAAAAATGATGGATTTTCTATATTGTTAGTCATTCTCATTTCTTAGGGAAGATGTTGTTGTTGTTGTGTGTGTGTGTGTATAAATGTATTTAATCGCCATAATAAAGTTCCCTCTGAGGATGTCATAAAGGTTATAGATACATCAGCTGCTTGATAACTACTAAAACAGCTGAAAAGATGAAAATCCGTCAATCGAGGAAAGAAAAAATGCTTATTCGGTGATACAGAGGCAGCTTTAGGTTGTGGTTTGGATTCAAATCTAGTTTTTGAATTTCATATCTATTTTGCAGGATGCTTTTAAATATCCGAGGAGGGATTTTTCTCACTGGTTTCTTACTCACTTCCATTTGGATCGTAAGTTTTAATGAACAATACAAGCAATATACAAAATAAATGCATTAGGATTTCTTATTTACACATTTCTGAAGAGATGGGAACAATGTTAATTTTCTACTTTCAAGTATCATGGAAATCTGGGGTGGGTTCGGGGTGGTATTTAAGTTCTTGTTCAGCCACTGTCAAGATTTGTTTTCGAGCATTGTGATTCCGATAATTCGTGTAGTTCATGCACATACACATAGAAATGAGAAGCATGAGGTACTCAGAATCTTTGAACTAGTGTATGCTTTTACTATAGTAACTCAGACTTAGTTTCAGAGTTCCTAAGGAAGCGACTAGCGAGGTTTTGTAGACCCCTTTTACGTTGGACTGGATGCTGGAGAGTTGGAAAGCAATAACGTTTTTAATATGTATATCATGGAATATGTCTGTAACCGTAACAAAAAAAATTGAAAATGATGGAAAGAACTCTGAGTTTGTGTTCTCAACAACCCAAAATCACCTTATTTATTGCATTTGGGATATAAAAAGGAGTTATTTACACATTTATTTTGCATGGCTCTTCTATACAGATTATCAAGGACTTACGAAGTCCTTTTGTCATGGAATGATATATTGTTCCTCAATCACAGCGAAGCTAGTCAGACAAAATTCAAGTTTTGCCTCTCAACCAAAAGATTAGTATTGCAGGAGTTGATGTGACATGCTTTGATGCAAATCACTGCCCTGGTGCGATCATCATCCTATTTGAACCACCCAATGGTAAGGTGTGTATCAAACATGCTAAACACACTTTCATTTTTCCTTTTTCGAGTGTTGGTGTTTCTAAGATTGATTCCCCTGTCCATATACTCAGCTTGTATTACACACTGGAGATTTCCGATTTTGTGAGGAAATGACAGAACTATCCATTTTGCAAGCTTGTTCAGTCAATACTCTCATCCTTGACACAACCTACTGTAATCCCCAGGTACCAAACAAAAAAAATTCATTGCCCTGATTTATATACTGTTCAAACCAGAGCTGCCTTAGTTTGGGAATGTCTTAAATTTCTCTTAGCTTGTGGTGATTTTATGTGTTGTAGTTAGAATTTGATTGTTTTGGTAAATCATAAGCACACTTTCTTAATTCAGACTTATAATTTGGCTTATGCCTTCTGATAAAGTATGACATTAACTGCTGCAGTTGTCTTTTGATCTTAAAAGTAACTCTCATCCACTGGGGGTGTGTTGTTTATGATTTCAATGTGATTCCGGGTGGGGAAAAACGTTAAGTAATCAGATGAAATTATTAGTATCCTTTCTTCCGCTTCGATAGGTTGAAATTATTCTTTAGTGCTGCAGGACCTTTTTCTAAAAGAGTAGTGCTGCAGGACTTACTAGAGATGTACTTGGTCTTCCTCAATAGGCTAATAAAATTCTTGCATTATCTCATATCGGAGTTCTTGTCCAGCAGCATTTAGACTTTAGATGGAGCTCCTTAAGCGACATGCTTTCTCACTTAAAGAGTCCACAAATTTGCCTAACTATGAAAAGTGAGTATATAATGTTTATTAACATATCTTTTTTAATATATTTTTGGTGTATGTTCTCATTTTTTATTTTACTGATGCTGGGAAGTTGAACTATTTTAAATCTACTATTCATTTACATGATAAATGGTGCTTATAATGGTAATTACCAGAAGCTGAACATGATGGGTGAGATTAATTCTTTCTTAAAACGGGTATAAAGGGGTGTTTTTGAGTTCTTGAGGAGGAGGAACTTAAGTTTTAGTAATTTTATATAAAAAAATTCAATGTTTAACAATATTATATTTTTTTTTTAGTAATATGAAGTTGAGAGGGGCGGCCACCGCCTCTGCTTCCGCGGATCCGTCCCTGCTTGTGATGCAAATGTCATTTCTACTCTTTTGTTATCAAAATAAATAAAATAGAAACCTCATTAAACCATCTGAAAATCTTGATATGATTTTGAACCCTCTTGGATTACAGTTGCCTGGCTGTCAATCTTAGTATTTACATTGTACTTATGCTTTATGTCAGTCACACAACTTGTACTTTTGATCTGAATTCATGTTATATTACTTGACCAATTGTTCTTTGTGCATGACCATGCATGCATTAGACGGAGTTCTTCATTTATCTGAGATATTCGGCTTGCAAGCAAATCTATCTGCAGGCGCTTTGTTGGTTCTCTTCGTCTTTTCTATCATTTGGCAGTTGGTTGATGCAGCATTATACGATGAAGGGTTACTTCAATTTACCGATAATGACCCTAAGTGGCCCGTTCAACCTCAAGATATGGATGTCGATGGACATAATATGTACGGAGAGAAAAGGAACGAAAATAGCAGGAGACGGCAAACTGTTAATACCGTCATGTCTGTTGAGTTAATTGGGCAGTTCTTGCAGAACAAAGTAACTTCGGGGATTCTTTACTTGGTACGCCAAAACATGTCAGAACCGAATTCCTTTATTTATTTTATTATTTATTATCTCATTGGAGCAACTGAATATGTTGGTTATAGCTTTGTACACTTTATATCAAACTTTTGACATCAAAGTGTTTCATATTGAGGTAGTGTCTGTAAATCATTTTCTTTAAAAAAAGTGATTCTTAGATTTTTATGTGGGAAGAAAATGTCACATTTTAGTGTTTGCAAATGTCGGCTTATACTTCTGATTCATTTAATCGGAATTTTCAACTACTTCTGCTTCCACCGCAATAAAATCACTTATCTCCAAAAGAAGAAGTTTTTCCAAACACTCCCTACTGTCCCAATACATTATCTTCCATCTTCATAATAACTACAATTTTTTGTTTATAAATGACGAGTCTGTCTCTTTCAAAGCGCACCTTTGGGAAAGCTTTATCCAATAATGTAGCTGCTTGTTGAAAATTCATCAGCTTTAAGAAACTCGAAATCTTACACCGGAAAGTCTTGTGCAGTTGATATCATTAGATACTCACAAAAGTAAGTCTCGGCATTTCCAAGCAAGTTTGCCACAGGATTTCCATTCCTTAGTACAGTCGAGACCTCTCGTTAATTCTGCTGGTCTCTGTCTTGGGACTAGCCGATCGGCCCTTTGGCTTCCTCTAGACATGCTACTAGAAGATGGCTCACAAGTCAATGCAACAAGTGCTGTAGAAATTATTACTGGTATCAGGAATTTCTTTAGTAATTTTGTACTTTTTAAGTTAGATTGGTGGTGTTGCTTGATTTTGGTACTTTTGAAGTTAAATTGGTGGTTTGTTGCTTTGTATGAATTTAGGACTTTGTATTTTGTATTGGCATCCTTGTTGGTTTTTTGATGCCTTGGTTTATTTTGGATGGGTTGATGTAAAAATAAAATTGTTATTTCAAAATATTTGTATGAAGTGTTGTCTTTTACTTTAGGTGATGTTGTATTTTATAAAAGTAGTATTACAAAACAAAACAAAAAAAATTCTGATGTGGCACAGATATGGGGCCCATTGCTGACGTGGCACAGATATGGGGCCCATTGCTGATGTGGCACAAATTTGGGCCTCACTGCTGATGTGGCATCAATATGGGACCCACTGATGATGCACAAAAGTGGGACCCACTGATGATGTGGCACATGTGGACCATATGTTCTATTTTTATTTTTTTAAATCTTAGGCAACATCGTTTGTTGTTGCCTTACTTGGTTATGTTGTTGCATTATAGGCGTAATGCAATACTTTTTCGTTGTTGCAGTAGAGACTAAAAGTGTTGCCTTAGGTGTCAAAGGCAACGGCCGTATTGGCAACAAGAGTTTGGTGTTGCCTTTGGCCTAAGGCAACACTTTTCGTGTCTTTTGCAACAATAAACAGGCATTGCCTATGAGCACTTATGGCGTAGTTGAAGCAGGGTTGTCACGGATTTTGGTGCTATGCCATGAAGAAAGAAGAAGGAGTAGAGCTCTCATCTATTCTAGTTGTGAACGAATTCTCATATGTATTCCCTGACGAACTACCTGGGTTACCTCCGCGGAGAGAAGTAGAGTTTAATATCGAATTAGAGCCTAGAGTCGCTCCTATTTCCAGAGCACCATACCGTATGGCGTCAACCGAGATGTATGAACTAAAGAAGCAGCTGGAGGAATTATTGCAGAACGGTTACATTCAACCTAGCGTTTCTCCTTGGGGAGCACCCGTTCTCTTTGTCCGGAAGAAAGATGGATCCCTTCGATTATATATTGATTACAGGGAGCTAAATAAGGTGACAATCAAGAACAAGTATCCTATACCACGGATCGACGAATTGTTTGACCAACTATAGGGGGCAGAATATTCTCGAAGATTGACTTGCGATCAGGATACCATCAGTTGAGAATTAAGGAATCGGATATACCGAAATCTTCTTTCAGATCCCGGTACGGGCACTTTGAGTTCGTGGTGATGCCATTCGGACTTACCAATGCTCCTGCGGTATTCATGCAATTGATGAATCGAGTATTCTTAGAATACTTGGATAAATTTGAGGTCGTTTTCATCGATGACATCTTGATCGATTCTAAAGACATAGAGGAACATGCAGAGCATTTGCGTATCGCTTTGAGCACTTTGAGAAATGAACAGCTTTATGCGAAACTTTCTAAATGCGAGTTCTGGCTTAAGGAAGTAACCTTGCTTGGGCATGTGATATCAGCTAACGGAGTTCTGGTGGACCCGAAGAAAGTCGAAGCAATTTTGGAATGGGAATCCCCTAATAACGTGAAAGAAGTCCGAAGTTTCTTAGGACTTGCTGGATATTATCGCCGTTTTTTAGAGGGATTTTCCAAAATTGCTCTTCCGCTTACTCAGCTATTGCAGAAGACTCAGAAATTCGTGTGGAATGAGAAATGCCAGGCTAGTTTTGATGAACTTAAGAGAAGACTGACGACAGCGCCTATACTAGCATTACCAGATGGAACCGATGGATTCATGGTATATAGCGATGCTTCAAATCAGGGAATGGGATGTGTGTTGATGTAAAAGGATAGGGTGATTGCCTATGCCTCTCAACAATTGAAACCATACGAAGTAAATTACCCAACTCATGATTTGGAGTTAGCAGCTGTAGTCTTTACCTTGAAGATTTGGCGACATTATTTGTACGGCACTCATTGTCAGATCTTCACAGACCATAAGAGCCTCAAGTATATCTTCAGTCAGAAGGAGTTAAACATGAGGCAGAGAAGGTGGCTAGAACTGATTAAGGATTACGACCTGGAAATCCTCTATCAGTCAGGCAAAGCGAACGTGGTAGCCGATGCACTGAGCCGCAAACCGGTTTCTCTTCGAGTGTTGGAGGCGCTTACGTCCCAAACCAGCATTCAACGAGAACTGATCCGTGAAGGGATGAAGTATGGTCACCAGGAGTCCAAGGGCAACTATACGTGATGGAACTAACTTCGTCACTAGTCGAGGAAATCAAATCTAAGCAGTTGAATGATTCTCTGATTCTTCGGTTATGTGACGAAGTAAAGAAAGGGAAGGCCCCAGGATTCGTGATACAAGATGATGGAGTTCTGAGATTTCAGAGTCGACTTTGCGTTCCCGACGATGATGTTTTGATACAAACAATTATGAAGGAAGCTCACAGCACGCCCTATTCTATTCACCCGGGTACCAGTAAGATGTATAAGGATCTAAACCAAAATTTCTGGTGGGGAAATATGAAGAAGGACGTAGCAGAATACGTTTCGAAGTGTTTAACTTGCCAGCAGGTTAAGATTGAACATCAGCGACCTGCCGGAATGTTGAAGCCACTTCCGATTCCTGAGTGGAAGTGGGAGGATATATCGATAGACTTCATCACCAGTATGCCAAGGACCAAGACAGGAATGAACATGATTTGGGTTGTAGTTGATCGACTAACCAAGTCGGCTCATTTCCTAGGAATTAAAGACACGTGGGGACCCGAGAAGTTGGCATAAGTATTTATTTCAGAGATAGTCCGATTGCATGGAACACCTAAAATCATTATTTCGGATCGAGATGGTCATTTCGTGTCGCATTTTTGGAAGGCAGTTCACAATGCCTTGGGAACCGAGCTGAATTTTAGCACGGCTTATCATCCTCAGATGGACGGTCAGTCCGAAAGGACTATACAGACAGTAGAGGATATGCTAAGAGCTTGCGCCTTAGATTGGTCAACCGATTGGGAGGTTCACTTGCCGTTAATTGAATTACCTACAACAATAGTTGGCATGCTTCCATTAAGATGGCACCGTTTGAAGCGTTGTACGGGAGAAGATGTAGATCACCCCTGTGTTGGGATGATTCTTCTGATTTGATTGAGATGGAACCAGAGTTAATAGTTCAGACTCAAGAGAAGGTAGCTCTGATTCGTGAAAGACTGTTAACTGCCCAGAGTCGATAGAAGTCTTATGCTGACGTGCACCGTCGCCCACTAGAGTTTGAGATTGGGGACCACGTACTATTGAAGGTGTCTCCTACTCGGGGAATTTTCCGTTTTGGGAGGAAAGGTAAGCTAAGTCCGAGATATATCGGACCATTTGAGATCCTCGAGAGAGTTGGAGAGTTGGCATACATGTTGGCATTACCGCCATCACTGAGTCACGTCCATAATGTATTCCACGTATCCCAATTGCGGAAATATGTACCGGATCCTAGTCATATCATTGATTTTGGTGAGATTGAAGTGGATAATGATGGCTTGTTCGAAGAAAAGCCAATCAAGATACTTTAGAGTCGAGTCAAGCAATTGAAGAATAAACCGATCTCCTTGGTTAAGGTTCAGTGGTCTCGACATGGAGTCGAAGAATCAACTTGAGAGACTGAAGATAGTATGAAGTCGAGATACCCGGAATTGTTTTCGTTTTAAGTTTCGGGTCAAAACTGTTGGGATTCGGTAATTAAAATCGAATTACGCAGCGGAAAATAAACCGGTCCAACCGGATAAAACCAAACCCCAAAAACGGACCGATCAAGCATCATATAAACGAATATAAATAACGAGGAAGAGAATCAAAGAATACTTACCCTCGTAGTCCTTTGATGATATAATCTTCGAAGGTGAAACCCGAACAAACTTTCTCCTAAGCATCGACACGAACACGAATCCAATTCGTTGTAGCTTGTTGAATGATCCAACACCGAAATTGCCGAATGTCTCTACGTTATTACGCGTCGGATATTGATCGGAAAAATAAAATATCAATTCGTTCTCAAAGAACACGGCTAGGAATTGATACGGTATTTTTCTTCTCTTCTCTTCTTCCTTTTCTTTCTCTCAAAGATGAACAAAGAAAAGAAAATAATTTTTTTTTTCTTCCCTTGAACTCACGGCTGAATTTTTGAATTGTGTTTGTTTGTTGTTCAAAGTCTTCACATAATGTGAAGATATATACATTATATAATGGGGATGATATCAAAATGATGAGATATGAAATCTCATCCTTTTGTCTTCAACCCATTAAACAATTAAACACACAACACACACCACATGGAAGGAAGGGAAGAAAATGAGAGGGGCGGCCCACTAGAATTTAGGTGAGAAAACGAGCCGAGCCACTTGTTCATGTACCTGACGCTCGCGTGGCTAGTCCGTTAAATACACTTCGCTTTATCCCAAATGTATTTATACTTAATTAATTAATCCAATTAATTAATTTTATCAAATACAAAATTATAATAATATATTTCCAAGAAATAATTATTTATGAATTAAATTAATTACCCAAGAATTAATTTCAATTCACTAGACCGCATGATTTATCAAATAAATCAAATTAGATATCTAATATCCAATATTAATGAAGAGATAATAAATACATATTTATCCATCAAATATCCTTGTGCGCGACTCGTAGGTCCGTCTTAGTCGGCAATGGGAGGAACCAAGGAGTACGGGTAACACTTAGCCGCCTAGTGCTTCGACCGTAACCCAACTAAGAACGAATGATCGGATCATTCCAAAACCATTATGTCGTGAATACCGTATACGTATAAACCCTTCAATCATATGTCCTGGCCAAGTATTAGGGTCACGGAAAAGTCAAACCCTATCAGAACTTGACACTATGCTTTCGTTAATGCAAACCGAGATCGTCGAGCTCTCGTGTATCAAATACAACTAGCTCTAAATGCTTTGGCCAAAGACTTATAATCTCATTTGCCACTAACCGCATAGGACATTTACCTGCTCACTTACAGGAGAAAGAATTTATCTTGGTATTCAAGAGAGATCGCTACTTGCCCACTAAGTTGCATTTCGAGGTTGACCCCACCCACCGCGATTGGATCGAACTACTCTAATGACTAACTTAATGTCACAAGCACATCTCCTACTGAAACCTCAAGTCAAAGGTCCACGTATACCTATCACAACCTTTCGATCCAGTCATTGACAATCCCTGAGTGATATCCATGTGACCGAATCGAGGTGAGTCGTGTTCGAGTATACTAATCTCACTAGCATACCTATAACGTGTGCTCCCACTAACCCTTAGTGAATACCGGCACTCTACATGTCAAAGTACACATTATACAAGTCTTGTCTAAACTTATTGCCAGCTTAAGTTTTATCGACTTGCGAACGAGTTAAGCATTCGAGCTCTAAACACTTCCAGTGCTTATCTCCTTATCTGCATAAGGAGTAGAATGTTTGCTCTCAAATGCAAGGACTATTATTCTATATATCAAATCACAATGCCAGTGATATACAATAATATAGAAATAATTATTGCCTTGTTAAAGTTTCATAATTACAATACATATGCTCTCACTCTCTCATCCTCTGAGTGGCATTCGAGGGCATATCTCTAACAATCTCCCACTTGCACTCAATGCCACAAACTATGGTATCTAATACCCATACTCTCCAGGTGTCTCTCTAAGACCTTCTGAGATAGTGGCTTGGTAAGCGGATCAGCAACGTTATTTGCTGTGTCTACTCTCTGCAGATAACATTTCCTTCCCGAACCATTTCTCTCACAAAATGATATTTTCTCGCAATATGTTTGGTATTGTGGTGAGCCCTAGGCTCCTTAGCTCGTGCAACAAATTCCGTTGTCACAAAACAACACACGGGCTTCTCCGCATTAGGAACCACTTGAAGTTCCTCGGTGAACTTCTTAATCCAAAAGCTTCTTTAGCGCCTCCGTGGCCGCCTGGTATTCGGCTTGACATGTAGAGATAGCGGTCGAACTTTGCTTGGCACTTCTCCAAGAAATCGCCCCACCATTCGAGTGAAGATATACCCCGATGTGGACATCCGAGCATCCATGTCCCCTAAAAATCCGAGTCCGTATAGCCCATCACTCTAATTTCTCCACCGCCGTATGTAAGAACCAAGTCTTTAGTCCTCCTAAGGTACTTAAGAATGTTCTTTACAAGATCCAATGTTCTCGCCTGATTTGATCAAACCGACTTACTACGCTCACAAAGATAGGCAATGTCCGGTCTAGTGCAAATCATAGCATACATGAGGCTACCTACTGCCGAAGCATAGGGCACCTTACTCATTTCCTTTCTGTCTTCCTCACTTTGAGGACACATCTCTAAGGAAAGTTTTGCACCATGTTGCATAGGAAGGAACCCTCTTTTAGAATCTTCCATCCTAAATCGCTTCAGGATCTTTTCTATATAGAGGGCTTGGGAAAGACCTAGCATTCTTTTCGCTCTATCCCGGTAGAGACGAATACCCAGAATATAGGTAGCTTCTCCCAAGTCTTTCATTGAGAACTCTTTAGAAAGCCAAGCTTTCACGTAATCGAGCATTCCTACGTCATTTCCTATAAGTAGAATGTCATCTACATATAGTATTAAGAATGCAATTTTGCTCCCACTAACCTTCTTGTAAATACAGGGCTCCTCTTCGTTTTGGACAAAATCAAACCTTTTGACTGTCTCGTTAAAACGAAGATTCCAACTCCGTGAAGCTTGCTTCAGTCCATAAATGGCACGCTGAAGTTTGCATACTTTATGAATATTGGTTTGAGATATGAATCCCTTAGGCTGTTCCATGTAAATCTCCTCCTCGAGGAATCCATTTAGGAATGCCGTTTTCACATCCATTTGCCATATTTCATAATCTAAGTGGGCTTCTATGGCAAGCATCATGCGAATAGACTTAATCATAGCTACAGGTGAGAAGGTCTCGAAGTAATCGATTCCTTCTCTTTGGGAATAACCCTTTGCCACAAGCCTGGCCTTATAGGTATCAACCTTGCCATCTCCATCAGTCTTTCTTTTATAGATCCATTTGTTTCCAATGGGCACTATGCCTTTAGGACGATCTACTAAAGTCCAGACCTGATTAGCATGCATTGAGTCTATCTCAGCTTCCATAGCTTCTTGCCACTTGGTGGAGTCAACATCTACCATCGCTTGGTCGTATGTAGAAGGATCATTCTCTTGACTACTTTCTGTCATCTCATGGACACCCGGTTCCTCTTGATGCGAGATAGCCATACCTCTCGTGTAATTGAGAAATTCTACTAGACTTGCGAGGTTGTGTTTGTATTTGAAGGTTGGGTTCTAATATCTTGCATAGGTGTCTCATTTGGTGTTTCTTTTATTTCTTCTAAAGAAATATTTCTACGCCCTCCTTCCCGAATAAACCGATCTTCCAGAAGTGTGCTTGTATAGCAACGATGATCCTATGATCTTCGTGCATGTAGAATAGATATCCCATGGAATCCTGGATATCCTATGAAACGACCTTTCACATACCTAGTTTCCAATTTCTCTACTTTAGTCTTCTTGACATAAGCAGGCATCCCCAAATCCTAATGTGATTAAGACTTGGTTTCCTACCTCTCCACATCTCGTGGGAGTCTTAGAAACGGATTTGGAAGGACATCTGCTCAAGATATGCACAAGCAGAAGGAGCGCGTAACCCCACGTATAAATCGGTAGATCAAGATAGTTAAGCATGGAGCGAACCATGTCCAACAAGGTTCGGTTCCTTCTTTCGATACACCATTTAATTGTGGAGTAGCCGGAGGAGTGAATTGTGACACTATTCCTAGTTCCTTTAAGAACTCATCAAATTCGGTACTCATGTACTCACCACCCCGATCCGACCGAAGAGTCTTAACACGGTTACTGTTTGATTTTCAACTAGGGCTTTAAATTCCTTGAATTTATCAAAAGCTTCAGACTTATGTTTCATTAAGTACACGAATCCATACCGGTATGGTCATCGATGAATGTAATGAAATATCAAAGCCGCCTCGTGCCACTTCAAAAGGGCCACAGACGTCGGTATGGATCAATCCAAGTTTTTCAAAGCAGCTCTTTCAAAAGTCCTCGAAGGGTAACTTAGTCATTTTGCCTTGAAGGCAAGATTCACAAGTTGGATAGGATCTGATCCCAATGGACCCGTAAGCCCATCTTTCTCCATTTTATGAACCTTGGTCCGACCGATATGACCAAGTCTAAGATGCCACTTAAGTGCTTGGTTCGTTTCATCCCTACCACGCTTCCTAGTTATAGTGTTCACATTGTTTTATTCTTTAGATTTAAATGGTATAAACCATTTAATAATGTAGCATCAACCAATTTATTTCTAAAATAAATACGACAGACCCATCTCCAATAAAGAAGTGAAATCCCTTTCGGTCCATGACCGAATTGATACAATATTTTGTGCCTTGGGCAAAACAAGTACATCATCTAAAGTAAGAATAAAACCGATTCTAAATCCAACATAAGGGATCCGATATCGAAGCCTCGACACTATGCCCACTTCCGACGGTGACCATCACCTCCCTCGAATCCGACTTCCTACTGCCCGCATCCCGATTCATTGTACAAATGTGAGAACTCGCACCTAATCAAGTATCCAAGAAGTAGAATATACGATTCTGAACAATTTGTTTCTAAAACCGATCCGTACCAAGGCGCATTACGGTCAAGCTTTGGACAAGTACCTCTTCCAGTGGCCTAGCTCACCGCAGATTGAGGCATACATCCGTTTTCTTGGCCCCCTTGCTCTTTTGAACCATTGGGGCCTTGCCCTTTCCCTTGTCGATCTTGGCTATTGGACCTAATCGCTTCTTGTTCTTTTTCTTCTTATTCTTGGACTTCCAAGTCCTGAAGAAATCACAAGTGCGACTTCCTTTCCTTTGTCTTCATCTCGAGGCGGCGTCGGTTGTTCATTAGCCCAGACTAAGTTACATGCAATCTCATTGCTTGAAGTTCATGACAAATTGTGAAAAGGAGTCGTGAAGTGACTGCAGGATAAGGTCGATTTGGAGAGATGCATGCATCCGAAAATCAAGAGCTTCTAATCTCTCAATCATCGAGATCATTTTGAGGACATGGTCCCCAACCCTCTCTCCTTCCTTCATCCGGCGCCGAATAATTGCTTCGATATCTCATATCTAGCGGTTCGCTATGCTCTCCATAGAGCTCGGCCAGTGCGATAAGATGGCTCTCGAAGACGTCATCTTTTCATGGGCACGTTGAAGCTCATTGGTCATTGAGCCTAACATGTACCCTCGCAATCTAATGACGTCATTTACCCATTTCTCATGGGCATCGACATCTTCCCGATTGGCTCGGGTTCTTGCGGGAGCCGGGATGTCCGCCCAAGACGTATCCCAAGATTTCCATAGTTAGGACAATCCTCAAGTTCCGGCCATCCACATAGTTCGGACGGTCAGACGTTCTTTGCAAGTAGTATAGCGAGTGGGTTCATTGTCATATTGAGAGTTTTGCTAACTGCAGAGAATAATTAAGATTCGTTAGTGATTATTTAATTATGATCCGAGTAAAGAATTTAAGGACTTTCTTTATTCATAACTCGGCTCCCACTATTTTATCGGTATTTACACACTCCCATGTTAAATCCTAAGTCTTGGGTGACTTCATA
This sequence comes from Orobanche coerulescens, assembly GCA_033398695.1. NCBI lineage: Eukaryota > Viridiplantae > Streptophyta > Magnoliopsida > Lamiales > Orobanchaceae > Orobanche > Orobanche coerulescens. The sequence goes on from CM065808.1 coordinate 125,457,310, forward strand.
GTGGTGATCGATTACTTGACAAACTTTAATAGAGGCCAACCCATACGCTAACTATTCTATTATTCTTTATAAAGTGGTGTCTAATACCAACCCATCTAATGGATGATTCGATCTTCTTTTACCCTAGTTCACTTGCCCTCAACCCATTCGGTTTCTATGGCTCATTGAACTATCTAAGTTTAAACCATCAACTCCTATTAGTCCGACAATTGAATCTTACCCGCAACCCATACGGTTTATAGGGGTTTGATTTGTCACAACCAAAGGCATCTAATGCACTCTAGGAATTTATCAACTTACCCCAAAAATATTACCCCGACATACTCGGAAGAATAATATTCGGTTTAGATTACAATTTTCCATGAGTTTGACGGAGGGTAGGAAACCTCGTAACCTTTATAACTTAGTGTTTGTAAGTGGGAGTATTAACGCGAATATATGTTACACTTTGCACATTAATCCGTTTATAAGCGCGGTTTGTCGGTTTGTTTGTTTGTCATACAATATGAAAACATACACAACCTAAAACTAACAACATGCGATTCATGGACTGCCTTCCTAGAACAAAAAACATCGTAATCTAATTACATGTCTTCGGTCTTGAATCTTCGTCTTCTCGAGCGAATCTTCCTCCGGTCTTCGTCATTACATATAAATTTTACATTTGAAAAATTGCATCCTATACAAATTTTCTAGTAAAATATATAGGCTCAAAACGGCCTTTACAACCCAATCGAACAAAACAAACGATTCAAAACTAGGTCCATGAACTACATCTCCATTCAAAATTAATGCAACAATTACATTAAAATAAATGGCAATAATAATTAATCTAAAATTGATCTAATCAATAAAAATTAATCCAACAATTAGAATTAATCCAATTAATTCACTTAACCGTTAATTTTAATTTGCTCCGGACAAAATAAATATTTCATTAAATTAATTCCCTTAAAATAAAATTACCATAATTATATTTTAGTCAAATTAAATCCAATTTAATTTGCGGAAAATTAATTTACCGAACGAAATATAAAAACGGAGTCGGAAAACACAAGGCCCGGGCCAAGCCCGCGGCCCGACAGGGGCTGCCCAGCCCAGCCCAGCAGCCCAGCCCAGCCCAGCCCAGCCCAGCCCAGCCCAGCCCAGCCAGCCCAGCCCAGCCCAGTCCAGCAGTCCCGGCAGCCCCGAGCTGCCGGGTCCGGCCAATTTTCCGGCTCATTTTTTCGTCCCGAATCCAAAAATAATATTTTTCTAATTTTTATATTACACAAATAAATCAGTTTTTCAAAAGAAAAATAGATTTATATTGTAACATAAAATCATGAAAAATAATTTTTAGATGAACAATTAAACATCAACAATTAAAATTTTTATGATACTAAATCATAAAAAAAAATCAAGCATTCCAAATGCAAATATCGAATATACGATCGCATAGACCTTGCTCCGATACCACTGTTGGGATTCGATAATTAAAATCGAATTACGCAATGGAAAATAAACCGTCCAACCGGATAAAACCAAACCCCAAAAACGGACCGATCAAGCATCATATAAACGAATATAAATAAAGAGGAAAAGAATCAAAGAATACTTACCCTAGTAGTCATTAGATGATAAAATCTTCAAGGTGAAACCCGAACAAACTTTCTCCTACATATATACGAACACGAATCCAATTCGTAGTATCTTGTTGAATGATCCAACATCGAAATTGCCGAATGTCTCTACGTTATTACGCGTCGGATATTGATAGGAAAAATAAAATATCAATTCGTTCTCTAAGAACACGGCTAGAAATTGATACGGTATTTTCTTCTTCTTTCTCTTCTTCCTTTTCTTTCTCTCAAAGATGAACAAAGAAAAGAAAATAATTTTTTTTTTTTTCTCCCTTCCCTTGAACTCACGGCTGAATTTTTGAAGTGTGTTTGTTTGTTGTTCAAAGTCTTCACATAATGTGAAGATATATACATTATATAATGGGGATGATATCAAAATGATGAGATATGAAATCTCATCCTTTTGTCTTCAACCCATTAAACAATTAAACACACAACACACACCACATAGAAGGAAGGGAAGAAAATGAGGGGGGCGGCCCACTGGATTTTAGGTGAGAAAACGAGCCGAGCCACTCGGTTCATGTACCGGACGTTCGCGTGGCTAGTCCGTTAAATACACTTCGTTTTATCCCAAATGTATTTATACTTAATTAATTAATCCAATTAATTAATTTTATCAAATACAAAATTATAATAATATATTTCCAAGAAATAATTATTTATGAATTAAATTAATTACCCAGTAATTAATTTCAATTCACTAGACCGCATGATTTATCAAATAAATCAAATTAGATATCTAATATCCAATATTAATGAAGAGATAATAAATACATATTTATCCATCAAATATCCTTGTGCGCGACTCGTAGGTCCGTCTTAGTCGGCAATGGGAGGAACCAAGGAGTACGGTAACACTTAGCGATCTAGTGCTTCGCATCAGAACCCAACTAAGAACGAATGATCGGATCATTCCAAAACCATTATGTCGTGAATACCGATACGTATAAACCCTTCAATCATATGTCCGGTCAAGTATTAGGGTCACGGAAAAGTCAAACCCTACCGTAACTTGACACTATGCTTTCTGTTAATGCAACCGAGATCGTCGAGCTCGTGTATCAAATACAACTAGCTCTAAATGCTTTGGCCAAAGACTTATAATCTCATTTGCCATTAACCGCATAGGACATTTACTGCTCACTTACGGAGAAAGAATTTATCTTGGTATTCGAGAGATCACTACTTGCCCACTAAGTTGCATTTCGAGGTTGACCCCACCCACCGCGATTGGATCGAACTACTCTAATGACTAACTTAATGTCACAAGCACATCTCCTCTGAAACCTCAAGTCAAAGGTCCACGTATACCTATCACAACCTTTCGATCCACATTGACAATCCCCGAGTGATATCCATGTGACCGAATCGAGGTGAGTCGTGTTCGAGTATACTAATCTCACTAGCATACCTATAACGTGTGCTCCCACTAACCCTTAGTGAATACCGGCACTCTACATGTCAAAGTACACATTATACAAGTCTTGTCTAAACTTATTGCCCAGTTAAGTTTTATCGACTTGCGAACGAGTTAAGCATTCGAGCTCTAAACACTTCCAGTGCTTATCTCCTTATCTGCATAAGGAGTAGAATGTTTGCTCTCAAATGCAAGGACTATTATTCTATATATCAAATCACAATGCCAGTGATATACAATAATATAGAAATAATTATTGCCTTGTTAAAGTTTCATAATTACAATACATATGCTCTCACTCTCTCATCCTCTGAGTGGCATTCGAGGGCATATCTCTAACAAAAACTTCTTTTTAGAGGGGTAGTATCTAATGCCCGGGTAATTAATATGTATTTATCCTGTATTCGATCTTGTAAGATTCGACTTTGTGACATATTAATCGATGATCAGTTTCCCGTATTCGTATCCCTACATTTTTTGTATTCTTTTCCCATGCATACATGCATAATTCTACACATCTTAACGTATGCTAAAGGATGATCATAATGTACGCTACGACGACAGTATAACGTACGTTAAAGGTGTAGATTAACGTACGTAAGCATAGTCAAACTCGGAATCAGACAAGGGTCGGCGTGTGGGGCCTGACGAAGATGCGAGGAGATCACTCGCATGAACCTGGACGACTTTCCAGCTATGCAAGTTAACGGACTTAATGTACGCTAAGGGTGGTTTTTAGTTTACGCTAAGGTCCTATACATTACGTATGTAAGGCCTGTATTATAACATATGTAAGCCAATACCAGAAACAGTCCAGTGAGCTCTGGCCAGACGTTAACGTACGCTAATGTTCGAGTATAACATACGCTAATGCGATCACGTACGTAATTGACTTTGGGTAACATACGTAATAGCTTATAATTCTATTTATAGACCTCGACCCTATTTCATTTCTCATCCTTACCTTGGCCGATTTTTGGGTTCTGAAGACTATCCTTCACCATTTAACTCACTTATCATCATCCTAGCTTGATTTTGGAGATCATGGACCATTGAGGATTGTTGTTCAAGCTCTCGGGGTTGAGTTTCTTCAAGTTTCTCCTTGTTCTTCACTATTTTGAGGTAAGTGATTCTTCACCAACTTGATGACGTATTCTTAGAGATGTTTTGAACATGTTTTAGAGTTTATCTAGTCAGTTGTATTCATGAGTAGTCGAACATCATGATTTTAGAAGAGTGAGTCCAATTGTGATTCGGTTCCCCTTCATTGTTAAACATGTTGATCGAACCTATTAGTGATTAGACTCCTGAATATAGCATTCTAAGATTTATGAACCCTATTATAACTAGTTTTCAGAGATTATCTTAAGCCTTAGAAATCATTGATCGAGCTTTTCGTTGGAGAAGTTAATGGATTAATATTAGGGAGATGATAATCTAAGAGGAACCTAGTGATTAAGTTCTTATGATGATGCGTAGAAGTGTTTCGATATCTTATTATGGAAGAATTTGATTAGAATCCTTCTAAGATGAATTTCATGTATCCGACCGAAAGATGCGTTTTAACTTGAATAGTGTTCAACGAAGTTGTCGTTCGGACGAGTAGCGTAGTATTCATTCTACCGAATGAATTGGGGAAGATTTAGTTCACTCGCCATGATAGGGCATAACATGTCTTGTAAATGATCCGTTTGATGGTTAAAATGATTATCCAGAACCGTTAGTTATATCGGTATTATTGTTCGATGAAGGTTTGGATTTTGGTGAGTCGATCGAGTGAGAATTCTCCGAGCGGATTGAAGCTTATTCGTAGTAGCAATTCTTATCGCCATTTCTGAGGCAAGTATCGTATTTTGAGATTTTTTTGATCATGTATACTGTTTGTTCATATTGTTGGACATGAGATTATTTTCATTAAATTGTCATGATATTCGTTATCAATTGCTTGAATGTTCATGTTGATGAACATAATGATTTTTTGAGTAAATGTATGCATAAGTTGTGTTTGAGTATGTTGTGCGATCTATGCTGAGGGCGCTGGATCGGATGTCCACCTCGTGTTGGTCCGACGGGATCATCTTGGGATCTATGCTGAGGGCACTGGATCATTGGACGGGTTTTTCCACCTCGTGTTGGTCGGACGAGATCATCTTGGGATCTATGCTGAGGGCGCTGGATCATTGGAATACCCATGTTGTGTTAATGGAATCATGTGGATTCGCAATGTTGGATTCCGGTAGCGGAAGTCCGTATTGTGTATTTTGTTATGCATTGTTGTTACATATTCGATTTGTGTATTATGATACTTGTACTAGCATCGTTTTGCTAACCCCTTCGTGGGTGGACATTTGTTTTAATGTTCAGGTAGCCGAGGAGTGGGGAAGCAACCACAGTACCGACATGACGATGAAGTGGCTCAGTGATGTGAATTATGTTGTCTTGTTTTCTTGTTATATTTTCAGTACTCGAGTACGCATATGTTGTTTATGTTTTGGGGATGTTTTGTAATAATGGACTCATTTGAATTGTTGCTGAACTGGTTTTAAATTTTAACCTCAATGGCACTTTAGTATTATTCCTTTTTTTGTATTTCGCAAATTAGCCTTGTAAATTCTTATATAAAGGATTTACGGCGCCGTAATTATTCCGAATATATCGGGGTGTTACACCTACGGCGTTTATTTCGCGAGCCCGGATGCTGAGATTGCATTCCCGGGCGGCCCGTTGATCTCCCCTGTGTACCCCGACGCCGTCCGGGGTGGGGAACTTCATGTACAGGTGATATCTAGACTGAGTGGCCCTCAGCCTTGACATCACAGGTCGGCCTATGATGGCGTTGTAGTTGCTGTGCACGTCGATGATCTTAAACGTAGTGATCATCGTTCTCTTGATCGACCCCTGACCAAACTCCAGGGCGAGGTCGATTTCCCCCAATGGTGAGGTGCGGCAGTTGGCAAACCCCCTGATGTCCTCGTTGCAGGGTCTGACATTGGATTGGTCTACCTTCATCCTGCGAAGGGTATGAAGGTAGATGATGCTGGCATAGGCCCCAAAGTATACCAACACTCTGTGTACCGGGATCCCCATTATGGGCAGAGTGATAACAAGGGCGTCGGAATGGGGATGGTCTAAGCCATCTGCATCGAACTCTTCGAAAGTGACTGCCAGCTGGGATTTTTTGGGGGCCTCTTCGGCCACTGATAGAAATCCCTTGGGTCGGCACTCTGTCCGTTGATAAGAGGTGGTGGCCTCTCGAATGGAGGCCTTCTTCTTCCACTTTGATCGATGATCATTGACCTCGGCCGTTCCCATGATGGTGAGAATTTCCCGGGGGGACTTAGGGGCTGGAGGCACCCGATCGTTCTTGGCTCTTGCCGGGTCGGCTCGATCCTGGCGATCCCGGGGTGGGTTTCGGTAAATCGCCTCAAGCCAGTATCGTCGCATACCGCGATCAGGGCGGCGAAGAGGTCCCGGCACTGTTCGGTGTTATGGCCGCCAATTCGTGGTATTTACAAAAGCGGGTCTGGTCCATATCCTTTTGATCTTTATAGATCGGCCGAGGAACCGGGAGTAAATTCTTGTCTTTGATCTGATCAAATATGGTCGCGGCCCCGATAGAATATATTTCAGCAAAGTTAACCATGAGCTCGGGCCTATGCTCCCGATAGCTCTGGGTTGATAGGGCCGTCGAGGAGGAGGCAGGGGCCTTGTTCTCCCGGCGGGGTTCTTGACGGGCCTCTCTATAGTCATGCCTGTCTTCTTTCTTTTTGTAGGACCCTTTCTGGTGGAGGACATGACTAGCACCGGTGCCGGCATAGATTCTTCAGCAGCAATATGGGAGTTGGCGCGCTCCAAGAATTCCTGATAGGTGTGTGGGACATTCTGGTACACCCTCCAGCAAAAAAAAGAATTTTTAAGAAGGCCGGCCTGAGCAATAATGGCCAGCGCGTCGTCCGACATGGGTCCCGTCTCCAATATTCGTTTATTAAAATGAGATATATAATCTTTAAGGGACTCGTTTGGCCCATGTATGACGGAAGCGATGGATGATCGCGGGGCGACTCGCACTAGGGACCCCATGAAATGGGATCGGAACGTCGCCGTGAGCTAAGCCCATGTCTGAATGGAATGGTGAGGCAGTGTCCGATACCATCTCTGGGCCCTCTCCCCCAAAGTCAAGGAGAACATTCGGTATCGAAACGCGTCCTGAGACCCGTGCAGGTCCATCCAGGAGTTATAATGTCCGAGATGAGCGTTGGGGTCGGTCTCCCCATTATATGGCGGAATATGGGGGATCTTAAACTTCTCTGGGAGGGGTTCCGCCAAAACGCTGGGGGCTAGGGGGCTCTCCTGGCTGTTGAGCCATCCTAAACTTTGGGATGGCTGGAGTTGTTTATTTTCGAGCTCCGTAAGGCGTTTTTTGAGAAACTCGATCTCACTCAAGTTATCGCCTGGAGTTTGAGGTAGGGCTTGCATCGGAATTAGGGACTGGCGGGGAGCCTTTTCTTCTTTACGGCTCTGGCTTGGATAGTGGGAGCTGACACCACTTTTTCAACTCTCTTCCCTGCCCCGAGTCGATCGATAACGGATATGGGGCGAGAAAGCCGACTTTTCCTAGAGGGATGAGAGCTTTCTCCGTGGCTTTCCTCCCCTTCACGGACGACTCGGGAGATGGTCCTCTTTTTATCCCATCTTGAGGCAGTTGGGCGGGTCGTCTGAGACTCTGCCTCTGCTTGGTCTTCGGGTTTCTGAAGAGTTCCGCCTCCATTGACCCGTGTTATAAGGGTGGCCATGCCCTGGATGAAAGCCGGATGTTTAAAGCATTCCACCACTTTGCGGAGGTTTTCTTCCTCCGTGGCGGTCTGAGGGTTTTTTGAGCTTTCGTGAGACATCTCCGGGGAAGTTTTTGTCGAAATTCTGGTTAACAGGCCCCTTCTTCTAGCTCCAATCTGTTGATATCTGATTTGGTCAACGTCACGTGTGCTGATGTGGACGAATGGATCGAAGCCACGTAGAAAATAACAAAAAGATGAAATAAACTAGATCACTAAATGTTATTAATGGCCGTAATTTTAGATAGGGCCGAGCTGGATTATTTGAATAGGGCCGAGCTGGATTATTTGAATTAGTCTATCTTTTTTGCTCGCTTATTACAAGTTTTCCCTCTCTTATCTCTTTTCTCATAAATTCCAAAAGTCAGACAATCTCGGCCAGTCAGGAGATGACAGCTGGAGAATATTGGGGAATATGCCCAAAATACTTGTCAGAGTGTAAACATGCCTTAGACACGTGGCGGCTTCTAAGGATTGCTTCGGGAAGGGATATGACTGCATGCATTAATTGTCATGTGTGCCTGCCCCACATGCTTCTGGCGATGCTTATCCGCTGGGGTCGGTTCTCGGGTCTCCCGCCATTCTGGTCGGTCTTGTCATAATCTTGAGTTGGAACATATTTATCCTGGATCTGGTTGGCCCTTCCGGTCTGGATATCGAGTCGGCCTTGACGTCTCTGACCGGTCCGGTCTTTAACGAGCCCGGGAGAGAATTTGATTCGTACTCGGTCCGGCTTGTTGCTCTGATCGGCCGGTTCAGCTGCCTGGAATGCTTACGTAGATGCCAAGACGGATGGGCTATCAACAATCACGAGGCTTCTCGTGCAAGACTTTCTGGTCTTGGCTGAATTTTAATGTGTGAAAATATGTGTGTATGGCAAGAAAAGTAATTTTAATGCATTTGTTCTTCCCAATGATTTTTAAAATAGTGATATTGTCAAAGCAATGAAGTACTTACGAAGACTGGCCAAAGTCTGATTCTTATTTAGATCGAGAACTCAGGCAGACATGTTTGATACAAAATTTCATCCATCAAACCCACACTAACATACATTTTGTATCTTAAATATATCATAAATTTAGAATTAAGAAAATAAATAAAAAAGAGCACGAGGTCATCTAAAATATCATAATTACTCTCAAACAAGAATGATGATTTCTTATACTCATTAGTTTAATTTATAGCTGATTTATTCGAAAAAACGGGTTGGATTGAAATAGACGGGTATGGTCATTTTCTATGGATCCGTTTGCTTGTTGTCCCCTTATTGGGACATATTAAAAGGCCCTTGAATTAATGCATGGATTACCTCCCTTAATCGCATGGATTAGCCATCGGACCTTCATGGCCTGATATACTATGAGAAAATTACATATCCCAGCACATTTACCTAATAAACAAATGACACACATGGCTTTTATTTACACATCTACTGTTTTTTTTATCTTTATTAGGTAAATGTTAATATATTATTTTTTATATTGCTTTTTTTTTTTTCTATTTATTCATCAGATCAGTTCTCTTTATTAGGTAAACTGCAACTTTTACCTACATCCACCGTTTTTTCTCTTTAGTCTCCCTTTTTTTCTAGAGTTGCCGCAATTGTAACACCCCCAAACCACTCGGAAATATTACAGCGCCGCAGACCCTCTCCATGAGGATCTACAAGGCTAAATACAAAAACAACACATCACATTACATGTCGATGTAGCAAAATAACAAACCAGTAGACCGATTTGGCCCTTCATCACTAACATATAAATCAATTATATATAACTTTGTCCGGACTCATACTCATGCAAAGGTCAAAAACACTCATACAACATAAAATACGACAGTGGAAAGGATAACACAATGAACTCCGACTAACTGAACCCGGAGTTGGCCTTCGTGTGATTAGTATCGTCGTCTTCCATCATCCTTCGTGCCGATCCTGTTTTTAGCTCCCCAAGGACCTGTTTATACGTGGACGCAATACAGACATCCACTGACCGATTTCTCGGGGGTTAGCAAAACTCTACTGTTTTGCTAGTACAAGTATAAAGTGCAAATACGGGCCACACAATACATTTTGATAATACAATAACTTGAATAATCCACAACTCAATCAGCAAGAAAGACTTCCCGAGATTTCTCATTTGAATAAAATAGTTCAAACCGCAAAAGTATAAATGAAAAGAGTGGTCATTTTAAAAATCAATTCAAGATCTCGGGAGTTTTGAAAAACGTTAGAAATTGAATAATTCTCAACTTATCGAAAACCACTTAGGGTCACAAACCAAAGTTTATTTTCCAAAATACAAATCCGGTCACAGAACATGGGGTCTACGAACCAATCATCCACATCACATACTTGAAAGAATAACCCGACGAAAACTACACAGTGTCAAACATTACCATGACAACAGTCTCACAGAACGACATCAGAGAGCACAACTCTGCAACTTAACCATATGGTCGAACTCGACACACCACAAAGCTACAATGCACGGAGCAACCACATGACTCACGTACCCAATACCAAAATATCGCAACCAAGAGACAAATCATACACAACACATTTTCTGGTGCCATTCCATCCAAGTACAATACCATTTGAACTCCCATTCTAATCAGATGAAATATGCGCCAAAATCATAGTTCTCCAACAAAACATTTCAAAGGTTAAGCGTTGGTACGAGACTCACGGCCACCGCACCCCGCAGAGGCCTCGTCGGACCATCCCTAGGTGGTTAACCCCAGTTCGTGATACGCATGCACATGGCACTATGTATCCCCAGAGGCCCCGTCGGACCGTCCCTGGGTGAACATACCCATACACATCCACAACATACACGGAAAGCCATAATCCAAATACTAGAATATGCAAATAAACGTAAAGTACTTGCTAGAATGGCCATTTTATCCGGCATATACTCACAACTAATGTCACACAACATCACATATTCACCGAACGAGCACACATATCAATACATAATCCTCGACCAGTGGAAAAGGGTCTACTATAATCACGTAATACAATCATAACACCTTCCAACATACAACACTAATACACATATTCAGAAAATACATTTATTAACAAAACATATGAGTTATCTTCAAAGGAAAACCTTTACGAGAATATATCGATTCTTTTAAAAGTTCATTAAAAACATTCAAATTGCAGTTAGGTTCCATTACCAGCTAATACGTCTACGAAACACGAAATGTGTGGGCAAGATACTTGCCCACCCGACGAACATTCAAATTGTAGTTAGGTTCGATAAATGGTGCAGAAAGCTCCGACGAACACGGCCCACCCGATCGATCCGTTGAAATCCCAACCTTTATTATAAATACATAGTAGATAATTAAATATAAGGGTCTAATTTAATATCTTATAATTACAAGGTAATTAATTAGACGATATATTACCTCATTTGTTCCTCTTTAATTTAATTGATCAGATCAAACGACCAACGATAATCAACCCGGATTCACAACTCAATTATTGCTCCGAACTCGGGCTCACTCCATAGGTCCAAATACACTCAACCGGTCGTAGACCAAAATCAAAACATCCATCTACGCCTATATTCTCTCCGTCCACAATTCCAACACAACGCATACACAACAGTGACTACACACACACACACACACACATATATATATATATATATATATTACATATATACAGCACCCACAACACACACTTACCAACACTCAGAAACAAACATACACACATAAATATATATATATATATATATATATATACACACACACACACAAAACACACCCCCTGTGCACATACTCACACACCCCCCCCCCACACACACACACCAGTACACACACATACACTAGCAAACACACACACACAAAACTTACACACAGTCACACACAAAAACACGCACACACAGTTAAACAGACGCACACAACTCGGCCAGGCAAACCGACCCCTGCCATCGCCTCTTTACATCACCAGAACCCGGATCGCCGACAATCCAACCCGTCGGAATTTTCCATCTCCAGCTCAGTTCCGGCCATGACCGGACCTCACCTAACTCCAGCCCGTCGAACCTCGTTAAACTCTAACTCAGCTCCGGCCGTGATCGGACGTCTAAGTCAACACCGGAAACATAATAAGGTCACCATCGTTAGCCTTCCAAAAATCGGCTGGATCCGGAACCATACATTGCGGTTCTATTCTCCCGTGAGCCACTAATCGGAACTCCATAACTGTCGGTTCCTCGAGCTCCAGCTCGCCGGAGCAAGACCCGAACAGCTCGACTGGATTTTCACGTCGTTCTGTCCGAAAGTTCCGACCAGACCGTCGCTTTTCTAGACACGAACACAATGCCATCGTTGAGCTTCATTTGTTGCCGGAAACTCCATCCCTTCACCGTTGACCTCCACAACTCGCCCCCGATAGAACTCAGATCTCCCGATATATAAAACAACACTCGGGATAGATCACTTCGTATGTGACAGCCATCGGGCTGACTTTCCGTTCATCATACCGCCAAAAATAATTGTCTGTCTAGTACAATACTATCCTCATCACGTATCTATACTTAGGACACCTATCCCACTTAAAATATTTATACATGCCAAAAAAAAAAAAAAAAATTATCGAAATAACTTTTTTCATTATACTCAAAAATATTGAAAAGAATTTATCAAGAAGCTCCATCATTAATTTCAAAAATCCCAACATTCGACTCGTTTGATCAAATTTTAGGGCCTTCGCCCTTTGTAAACAACCAAAAATAAAATATTTTCTCTCAAAAATTTTCAAAACATCACTCCATAATATATATGTTCGCATCACGCACCAAAAATATTCTTCAATAATTTAAATATTCTACAAATATCTAATTTGTGAGTGTCGTCATAAAAATCTCATTTGAAAATGCAAAGACCGAATTGCATTGTAGTCTCTCAATATAAGAACAAAGGTGATGTCCAAGATTGCTCTAATTATTGGGGGATTAAGTTGATGAGTCATACCATGAAATTATGGTTACGAGTAATTGAGCAACGTCTTAGAAAGTGTGTTGAGATATCGGAAAACCAATTTGGATTTATGCCCGGGAGATCGACTGTGGAGGCAATATTTCTGATGAGGCAGATGATGGACACTATCGTGATAAGAAGAAAGACTTGCATATAGTTTTTATTGATTTAAAGAAGGCTTATGATAAGGTACCAAGGGAGGTACTTTGGTGGGCATTAGCCAAAAAGGGAGTGTCTAAGAAGTATATTGACATCATTAGAGACATGTACAAAGGAGCTAGTACAAGTGTACATGCTACAGTGGGAAGGACTTAGGAATTCCCTAATATGATTTGGGTGCATCAAGGCTCGGCTCTTAGTCCTTTCCTCTTTGTCATTGTCATGGATGAATTGACAAGGTCAATTCAAGATGATATTCCTTGGTGCATGATGTTTGCAGATGATATAGTATTGGTTGATGAAACGAAGGACGGGGTTGAAAGAAAGTTGGAACTCTGGAGAAATACGCTAGAAACTCGTGGTTTTAGGCTGAGCAGAAGTAAGACTGAATATTTGGAGTGTAGCTTTAGTGAAAATGGAAGTAGATGGGTGGGTACAATCACTTTTGATGGTAATTTTATACGAGGATCGGAGTTTTTTTGTTATCTTGGGTCTAAAAGGATGGAGAATTTGATGATGACGTGGCCCATAGGATTAAGGCGGGATGGTTGAAATGGAAGAGCGCAATGGGGTTACTATGTGATCAAGGCGTACCTTACAGATTAAAGGGAAAATTTTATCGAACAACAATTAGGCGTGCACTTTTATATGGCACCAAATGTTGGGCTGTAAAGCATAGTCATGGGCATAATATGAATGTGGCGGAAATGATATGAGGTTTCTTGGGAGTGGAGAAGTTATGGCGTTGGATAGGACGATGTGGAGGGAGAGATTCGGGTGTTTGATTATATATGAGGCTTATTTTTTTTTTTTTAGTTTTTTTTGCATAATGGCTATTACTATTTTTTTTATTTACTCTTTATTATTTATTTATTTATTTTTCATAATTATTATTACTTTTTTTTACCTACTAAACTTTTCACCTTCACTTTTGTCTTTTCATATGATTCTTCTTTTGGAACATTGGCTCTTTGACGGGAAGATCAGCGGAAGTGGTGGAAGTTATGAAAAGGAGAAGAATTCACATTATGTGCCTACAAGAGACTAAGTGGGTTGGGGAAAAGGCTAAGGTCTGGACTCCATGGGGTTATAAACTATGGTATTCATGCAAAGAGAGAGGAAAAAATAGAGTGGGTATCGTCATAGAAAAGGACTTCATTGACGACATGGTAGAGGTATCTAGAAAGAGTGATAGGATTATGAGTATTAAGCTTGTGGTGGGGGATGAGATCCTAACTATCATCAGTGCTTATTCACCTCAAGTTGGATTTAGAGTCGGTGAGACAAGAGTTCTGGCACCACTTAGAGGAGGTTGTTGAATGAGTCCCTATTGGGGAGAAATTGATCATTGGTGGGACCTCAATAGTCATGTGGGGATTGGACGAGACGGGTTTGAGAGTGTTCCTGGTGGTTTTGGTTTGAGGATCGAAATGAAGTGGGATGTGGTATATTAGATTTTGCACAAGCATATGATTTGGGTATCATGAACACGTGGTTCGAGAAAAGGGAATCTCACTTAGTGACATATATAAGTGGCGGAAATGCAAGTCAAATTGACTTCTTTTTAGTGAGAAATGTAGAAAGAGGTACATCGATTGCAAGGTGATACTACCGCGACTCAACATAGACTTGTCGTGCTTGATTTTCAAGGTAAGAGATATTATAAAAAGAGAAGCCCGCAAGTTGACCCTCGAGTTAGATGGTGGAAGCTTCAAGGGGAGAGTCGGCAAACTTTTGTGGATAAGGTTGTCGCTAGATGTAATGATTTCGAGTGCACGGAGATGGATATAGATTAAATATGGGCTATGTTGGAACATAACATTAAGGAAGCGGTAAAAGAAATTTTAGGGGAATCTAAAGGATACAAGCCATCAGGTAACGACACATCGTGGTGGAATGATGAGGTAAAACATGCGATAAAAAGTAAACGTGAATGCTACAAGGCATTAGGAAAATGTCCGAGTGAGGAGAATTTCGAGAAATATAAAGAGGCTAAAAGAGAAGCCAAGAAAGCCGTTCGTGATACTAGGGCTAATAGTAATCAAGAATTATATATGAAATTAGATACTATGGAAGGGGAAAGAGATATTTATAAAATTGCATGATGTTTGTAGATGATATAGTA
This sequence comes from Orobanche coerulescens, assembly GCA_033398695.1. Classification (NCBI taxonomy): domain Eukaryota; kingdom Viridiplantae; phylum Streptophyta; class Magnoliopsida; order Lamiales; family Orobanchaceae; genus Orobanche; species Orobanche coerulescens. The sequence goes on from CM065808.1 coordinate 125,472,460, forward strand.
TTGGTTGATGAAACGAAGGACGTGGTTGAAAGAAAGTTATAACTCTAGAGAAATACGCTAGAAACTCGTGGTTTTAGGCTGAGCAGAAGTAAGACCGAATATTGGGAGTGTAGTTTTAGTGAAAATGTAAGTAGAGAGGTAGGTACAATCACTTTTAATGGGAATGCTATACGAGGATCGGAGTTTTTTCGTTATCTTGGGTCTATTCTTCAAAAGGATGGAAAATTAGACGGTGACGTCGCCCATAGGATTAAGGCGGGATGGTTGAAATGGAAGAGCGCAACGGGGTTACTATGTGATCAAGGCGTACCTTACAAATTAAAGGGAAAATTTTACCGAACAGCAATTAGGCCTCTGCTTTTATATGGCACCGAATGTTGGGCTGTAAAGCATAGTGATGTGAATAATATGAATGTGATGGAAATTTTTGTTTTTCTTCTAGGCGAATACAATATTGAGATTTTTTAATGAAACGCGTATGCTAAGATGGATGTGTGGCCATACGAGAAAGGATCGACTTATAAATGATGTGATTAGGAAAAAAGTACTAGTGGCCCCTATAGAGGATAAGCTGTTGGAGAATCGTTTAAGATGGTTCGGGCATGTGAGGTGGAGGCCGATTGATGCACCGGTGCGAAGGCTTGAAAAATGGGGAGCGCATAGACTCGTGAGGGGTAAAGAAAGACCTAAACAAACATGAATAAGAGTGATTGAGAATGATATGAGGTTTCTTGGGATTGGAGAAGTTATGGCGTTGGATAGGACGATGTGGAGGAAGAGATTCGGGTGGTTGATTATATTGGAGTTTTTTTTTAGTTTTTCTTTGTTTTTGCATAATGGCTATTACTATTTTTTTTATTTACTCTTTATTATTTATTATTTTTCGTAATTATTATAACTTTTTTTTTACCTACTAAACTTTTCACCTTCACTTTTGCCTTTTCATATGACTCTTCTTTTGGAGACGAATGAGCGTTTTCAGATATTGATTCATGTTAGCCGACCCCAAAGCATTTTGGGACTAAGGCTCTGATGTTGTTGTTGGTGGTGGTGTTGTTTTCTTTTTTAATTTTTTTAAGCTCATATTCGTGAAGCTAAGTAAATAATAATATTTTTTATTTCTATAATTACATTTACAAAACAAAATTATTAATATCATACTTGTGAAAATAAAGAAATAAGAAAATATATTTTTTTGCTTTCATCATATCACACCTATAAAACAAAATTAAAACAAATTAAATATATTTGAAGAGGACTTTTTTTTAATTTATTTGGCTCACATGCTTGTAGCCATTTTATAATTTTATTTTTATTTGTTGGCTTCACAAATATAAAGTCTAAAAGAAATTAAAAAAAAAAAAGTTAACCAACATTTTTGGCTCCGCTTATGTGATACCATTGCCAGTAAGATATATATATATATATATACTTATATTTTAATAAATCCAAATCCTTTTATGTATTGGCGTCACAAGTGTGACACTTTTATAGAGACTTTACTTCACATATGTGAAGCATTTGATCCCTACTATTATCCAGCTCTTAAAATATAATTAGAAATTAATATATATACTAGTAAACAATTGAAATGGAATCTACGCAAAATGAGTATAAAATGGTTCTATTATACATAATCATAATTATAGTAATCCAAGAACGACAAAAACAAACTCATACATTAATTAAAATCTCAAACAAAATGAGCGTACATAATCCATACAAACCTGAATATGTCTCGATAAGTATATAAAATACGCACGAAAAACATAAAAGTTTGGTAATCATATTAAATAGAACAAAACCTTAAACATTGGAAAATAAAACAATTGAATCTTGATGACATCGGCCTTGCCTTGTGATTGTTGTCATAGTTCGATTCCCAATTTCCATCATAATTAAACCCAACTGGTCGATAATCCTGCAGATAATATTGTTGTAACCCCCCAACCCCCCAAACCAAACTAGTAAGATTGCTGCTCGTCATAATTAAACCCAGATCATGTAATATCCGACGGAAATTCTTACCTACTGTTGTATTATTCGGATAATTCAATACTATTGTAGTCTTGTTGCATTTGTTTAATATTTACTGATGTTGGAATATATCATAATATACTTGAATATAACTATCATTCGCACTATGATTGATTTCTCGACGTTGTTTAGATAAGTGCATTTTTGGGCTAGTAATTTTGTGTTTAACGTACGCTAACCCTTTAGCATAATGTACGCTATCTTGTTGGTTTTATGTACGTAAGGAAGGACTGTTTACGTACGTAAGGCTTGTAGTCTTATCCGATCTCAACTTTCAGCATGTGGGGTCGGGCGTGATTCGAATATCTGACCTTTTTGAGGCAGCCTAGCTGACCTACATTACGTACGTAATGCTTCAAGCCATAACGTACGTAATGATATTCGTATTTTAGTTTAGTAGCCTGTGGTAGTAGATTACGTACGTAACACTTTTTGTGTAGCGTACGTAAAGTGGCTAACGTACATTATCTACATATGATAACTTACGTAACGAATTGTGCTGTTATAAAAAGACAACTTGTGTCTTTCATTTTGCACGTCCAACTCCAATTTTTCTCCCCTATAATCATCCCCCTGCCTCCCTAGATCAATTCTACCTTCTTCCAACTTGTGTTTGAGCTTTGCATCTTGATTGGGAGCTTGTTGATTGGAAGTTTAGAGTCATTCTTGAAGCTTAGAGTGTGTTCTTGTGGTTTTGGTATATTGTTCTTCAATTCTGAAGGTATGTTATATGATTTCACTCTATAATTTCGTAGTTATAATGTTAGTAATAAAGTATACTTCACCTAATGTTGAATTAATCAAGCAAAACATGTTTGTAGTTAAGCTTCTAAACAACTTAATGTTGAATATGGTGATTAAGGGTTTGACATGATGTGTTCTTGATGTTGTAAATGGGGGTAATCATGTTTAGTAGAAACACACTCTCCTTGCTGGACTATTAACATCAATAGGACAATAATAATCCTTAGTTTCATTTTAGATAGGTTGATTTGTTGAATTGTTATCATTATATTGAATCAAACTATCATGCTTAGGTAGATTTTGGACTAGATGAACTTAGGTTTTTCATCGGATTTGGTTGAACCTTGAATTATATCAACATAAGGTTATAGTTCAGAGATGTTTAATTCACCTTGATGATGATTTCGTGATGATCTTGTGATGAATAACTCGACTATATCGTTAACTAACTAGGTGAACTCATAACCGATGAACATAGTAATAATTTTACAAATTCATGATTCGTTCGAATGATGATAATCACTGAGTATCCTTCATTTTGATCAATGTTTTATGGAACGTAGTTGCTTGGATTATATCTTTCAAAACATTGATGTTGTTTTTAAGAAATTCTACCGGCATATCAATTTTAGGAAAGTTCTCCTTGATGACTGTTCTTGATAAATTCTCATCCATTTAAACCATACGAATAATCGAGAACACCTTGAATGATAACCGATAATGAGAATAAATTGAAGCTTGTGTGAATCCTGAAATTGAATTATGATGTATACAAAGATAGTCGAACTAATCGAATTGAATTTAGGATATTGTTTTGTTGAACTAGATATCGATAGTTATGAGAATGTGTTATTGAATGGATTGTATCCCTTACAAGGTTGATTGTTCGAGTAACCGATATTAGTCGAGGACCGTTCGTTCGTTTGACAAGGAAGGAATATTCCCGTCTCCGTATTGAGGCAAGTTATCTTGCTTGGTTATAATGATGTTTGGATTCTTATGATGGTTATGCGTTTCGTGTATATGAAACACTTATAAATTATGATCTGTGACTTGATATTTTCTTGATTCATTCCCAAATTCATCACTTTGAACCGTTGATATCATTGATCCTTATGGTCATTTCGGTGAGTTTCTTGATCCTTAATCGGATATGTGATTAATTGAATTCGTTGTAATATTGTATCGTGACATATCCGGAATCATATCTGCGTTCCGATTGGTTATTGTGTAGGATTTTTAGCCAGGCACATATATAGCCATGCGTGGATGTTTCCGTATTGGACTGTGCACACGAGACGTAGTTCGTGAGGCTAATTAGGTACATTGTCCCACGTATATCCTGGATTCCGTATACGTGGTGGACATGTGCACTGACATATTTCCGGATCGGGTGTACTGTGATGTCCATCTTGAGCCATACTATTTTGGTCGTTCATAGTCTATATATATATATATATATATATATATATATATATATATATATATGTGGATGTGTTCGACATTTTGTGACTAACCGTTCATACGCCCGAGGAGTATGTTCGTTAATCGGGATGTTTTCCTTGAAATCTAATATATGTGAATTGTATAATACCTTGAGAAATCATTTATCATGTATATCTGACCCTGTGTTGGGCGAAATACTTGTGTTGTATTTTATGTAATATCCGAGATTTTTATTCTGATTTATTCGAAATTTTCTTTTTCTTAGACCGGAAATTTCTCGGTTTCCGAGCGTTGGTATTATTTTTTTCTCGACAATCGATTTTGTGTTTATGGCCATATGTGGTGATTTGTTGTATATTATTTTCATTTCGGATCGATGTTGTTGTCCGCGAGCGTTTCGTCGTGTTCGTTCCGTGCGTTTTTAAGAATCGAGTCGTCAGGCCACGGCAGCCGGGCGCTGGCCGGACGGTTGCGGGAGGAACTGCACGGCACGGCGGCCCGGACGGTTGCGGGAGGAAGCACGTAGGCCGGCTCTGGCCGGACGGGCGCGGCGAGGACCGCATAGCGTGCCTTCTGCCGGGAGGCTGCGCGCGCTAACGATCGTAGTGCACGCTATGCGGCACCCAGCCGCATGCTACAGGCGGGCGGTGAGGCCCCAGGTTGGACTCCGAGAGAATTGGCCGTGGCGCACGCTACGGCCGTCATTCCGCGCTAACCGGCAGACGTAGCGCACGCCGCTCGGCATCTAGTGCGCGCTACTGGCGAGGATCGATCCAGAGCCTCTGGACGGACGATGGTCGGCCCGCTAGCGCACGCTAAGCACGCTTAGCGCACGCTAGGCGGTCTGCTATATATTTGACCGAAAGCACCTGCTTTCAACACATTTTTCATTTCATTCTTTTCCTTCCGCGAGAGGTTTTGAGAGCGATAAGGCATGTTGTTGAACAACAAAACCACGAAGATCCTGAGTCCATATCATTGATCGATCAATCCATAACATCCTTCAATCGACCGAATCAAGGTTAGTTTTTCCTAAAATCCAAACTTTGGGAAATTTGGGGATCTTGGTAGATTTCGTCCGTTTGAGCCTTATGAACTTAAATTCAATGGATAATTGTAGATTAAGTTGTATTCTATCATTTTCACCATCTTTCCACGGTTTTACCATTTTCGATTCGTCGATTATATGAACTTCCGTTTGACGCCTTCAAGGTGTCCGGGAAATGCCGCAGAGGAATTTGGTCGTTTGTGATGTTTTTCCTCGTATGATTGATTGTTTATTCGATGATAGGATATTAGGGACGATTTCCCTACAAAAATCTGGTGTTGAGCCCTTCCGATCGTTGTTTTCGTTGGAGTTCCGGATTTTGCCAACCGACCGTACCTTCGGAGTATCCGCGAGAGATTTCCAAGGCAAGTACCTTGATATACGAATTGTAACTGCGTGAAATCATCGTTGTCGAAGTGTATGAATTTATACGGATATATGTATATATATATATATATGTGTGTGTGTGTGTATATATATGTGTGTATATATATATATATAGATTTATATATATTTATATGTTAAATATATGTATGTATATACGTATATTGATATATATATGCCTATGTCGGTGAACGACGAGTGGTGAATGCTAACACTAGTTGGCGTACTCAACTTGGATTGATGGATGAACTATAGTTATTCATATAATATAGTAAGGTTATATGTATATATATATATATATATATCTATATATCTACCTATATATATTCGGATGAGTCTCAATATAAGGATATATGTGTAGCGTTGGTTGGTTGTGCCGAAGGCTTATTGTGTTGGGTCTTGATTGATAACGTGCGTGTTATTGCTTATTGTGTGGTTATGGACTGGCGGATAAATTGTGTGAATTGGTGTATTGATTTGATAATTGTTGAAATGATTGATTGTTTACTTGATGTTTGTAATAATGTGAATACTTGTTGTGAGAGACGTCGTATCCGGGAACCTCTGAGGGCGGGGTGTGCACTCCGGCCTGGTGTACGCTGCAATGTGCGGCTCCATATGTTTGGTGAACACCGGTGTTACCTAATGCGCGTGCAAGGGGCGGCTCTGTCAGGAGTGATCGCCGGCGCGGTGACATGTTCAAGGGGCGGCCAACATAGTGGAGTGAACGCCGGTGCACAGGTGTGCAAGGGAGGCGCCTGGCAGGCTTATTGGTAACGGATATTCGAGTGATAGCTAAGACCCCGTTACCGAACAATCCTCGTATTTCAAAGTTCTTTCAACTCTTTTCAAATACTGGTCTCGATATAGACTGTGATTCGTGTTTTCCAAAGCTTGTTTCAAAGTGCTTTCAAAACGTTGTTATCAGGGTTAATTAACCAATGATGTTTGACGAAATCTCCGAGGGTTAATTAATCAAGGGTCTTGAGCAGGAATTATCGAATGAGAGGTTGTGCCTTTGATTGTACTGTGATGATTATTCTGTGCATTGGGTCGATGACCCCGAATAACGTTGTAATGGTTTTCTTGTAAATTGTTTTCCACATGTTGGGTCGAGGATCCGAGAGTTTTTGAAGTATTTTCTAAAAGTATTCCCGTTTGATTTTCAAAACCCCATGATGGCCTGAGTCAATAATAATGTTTTCAAACTTTCTTATCAAAATACTTTTCCTTTTATAAAAAGGGATTTTTCTGACTCCTTGGGCTCGTTTAAAGTTTCATTGGTGTTATGTTCCGTACAGAGAATATGACTATGTGATTATCTTTCACTTTGTGTATGTGATACTATTCTGTGGACTATGGGAATGTGTGGTTTGTGTTAAGGCTTCACATTTGTTGAGATTTGTGTTGTTATTATTATTATATATTGTATATTATGTACTTGCACTAGCAAAATTCCGGTTGCTAACCCCGAGTTTTCGGGGTGGGTGCCTGTTATGCGCTGTGTTTTGGCGGCTCGAGGCAATACGGATTGGCTTGGAAGGAGATGGAGGACAATGATACTAATCACGCCAGAGTCAGAGTCTTTTCTTTTGTTTCAGTTGGTCGGTATTTCTCTGTCGTTCGAGTATTCACCATTGCATGGGTGTAGTTTTCATTTATTAAATTGAGTTGTCATTCTTTTCGGTGTTCAAGTTTATTATTGTCATTGTAATGTGAATGTCGTTATTTTCTGAATTGGTTAATGACCTTGTCGATGCCTTTGCATTTAATTTTGACCCCGGTCGGTCAACCATTGAGTAGTCTTTTGGAGTTTAGCCTGGTAGATCCTTGTGATAAGGGTCTACGGCGTGTGACATTCCCGGTCGTATTCTGGGGGTGTTACATTTATGGTATCAGAGCTTAGGTTTGCGAAAAACCTAGGCCGTTGGGTCAAGTCCATGTCTTGTGTAAGTCGCGCGCATCAGAGTTGTGATTAGTATCGTGGTTCCGACATCATCTTAGGCAACTGTGATGGTAAGCCTCCCGATCGTAAGTCCCCTTATATACGTATTTGATTATATTGTGCTAACGTGTTTAATGTGAACTAAGGATTGGAACTTGTTGGTGATATTATTGTTTTAGGATATAACATGCGTATGCGGTCCGAGCAAAAATGGTTATGTAATATGCTTCGGAAGTCGAGCATATTTATCCGTTTCTGCACTTTATTAGAATAAACTTATGAATGTTAATTTTATCCGCCGCATGAGTATTTTAAGATGGCTTTTGGTATCTTGCAAACCGATTTTTGATATTTTGGTCTTTCACGTTTTGATAGTATTCTTATGACGGTATTTGATATTTCATCAATGACTTTAGTGAGTATTTGAGAATATTACCGTCATCGTCCTTTTTGGCATTTTGAACATTTTTTTTAGATGATTTTTAGTCTGATGGATTCCGGCACGGGGCCCACGACGCTGTAGTATTACGAATATTTTAAAGTGATGCTTTGAAATTTTCTAACATTGTGAAAAGCCATGATTTAATATCGTCATGTTAAATGGTCACGTATCTCGGTGAAAAGACCAAAAAAAAAAAAATTCTTTCGAATAAACATTTTGGAAGAAGAGGAAAGATTTTCAAAATTGTGGTATTTAGGACTCAATACTTTTGAAATATTTCAAATTAGTTACAATTCAATTTTCGATTTTTCTTTTATACATCACTCGAAAATAATTTTTAGAGTCGTTATATAAACTTCCTCTTCCGAAATAAAAGACAGTATTTATGAGTCTTGGGCGCAACGTGACTAGCCCTCTTTTCCAAAAATTTGTTTTCATTAAGTGCATACATATAATGATCGTCCTCGTCGAAGGACTCGAAATTGACTTCATAAAACTTTACGCTTTACGTTATTCTATAGATGTTACTAAACCTTGTGTTGATAATGGTGGTATATGTAACACCCCCAAACCCTTCGGGAATATTACAGCGCCGCAGACCCCCTCCGTGAGGATCTACCAGGCTAAATACAGAAAACACATTAACACTATACATGCCGACATGGCTAACTAACGAACCATTAGACCGATTTGGTCATTTACCACAACATACACATCGACCATACATTACTCTTTCTCGTAACTCATACCCACGCAGGGGTTAACATAAATCAACAATCCCGCATAGGGGAAAGTAAACACAACGGAAAGACAAAACAAGACATCACCAAATACTCAACACCGGTCTTCATGTGATTAGTATCGCCGTCTTCCATCATCCTTCGTAACGATCCTATGAATTGCTCCCCAAGAACTCCGCAAATACCGACGCAATACAGACATCCACCCCCCGAATACTCGGGGTTAGCAAAACTCCACTGTTTTGCTAGTGCAAGTATAAATACAAAGACAAGCCATACAAATCATACTCCAAGAACATAGAAATCATGAATATACTTCCCGAGATGATTCACTTGATCAAAACAATTTTAGATTACGAAAGATAAGAATAAAACCATTTTACAACTTACAAAACAATTTACGATCTCGGAGTTTTTGAAAACGTTTGGGATTTAAAAATTTTCAAGCCTTTCAAATGCTTAGGGACATAGCCCAACAATCGTTTATTTCAAAATACAAGTCCGATGGCAGATAACAGGGCCCACGACCCAATTATAACATTCCAATCACAACACAGGGGTCCACGACCCAAATCATCCACATCACATACTCCCAAGAATAACCCGGTGGAAATTGCACAGTATCCAACATTACCATGACAACAGTCTCACTCAACATACCACAGAGCTACAATGCACAGAGCAACCACAGGACTCACGTAACCATACCAAATTATCACAACCAAGAGACAAATCATTCACAACACATTTATTAGTGCCATTCCAGCCAAGTACGATACCATTTGAACTGCCATTCTAATCAGACGAAATATGCGCCAAAGATCACAGTTCTCCAACAAAACACTTCAAAGTTAACCTTGGTACGAGACTCACGGCCACCGTACCCCGCAGAGCCCCGTCGGACATCCCTGGGTGGTTAACCATAGTTCGCGATACGAAACTCACGACAACGTATCCCTAGAGGCCTCGTCAGACCGTCCCTAGGTGAACATACACATATCATCCACAACGCCACGGGAAGCCATAATTCGAATACTAGAATATGCATACAAATGTTAGGTACTTCGCTAGAATGGCCACTATAGTCGACGTACACTCACAACTAATGTCACACAACCACAAGCAATTACCAATACCAAACAACACCAAGTGTCACAACCTCCTCACGAAGGAATAACAACTAATATCACACACTTTACGTTCTTACCGAACAAGTACACATAACATTACGTAATCCCCGGCAAAGGATTACGGTCTACTAAACTCACTCAAAGTGATCGTAGCATCTTTCAACATACAAAACCAACACATATATTCCGAGAACACATATATTCACGAATTACAAGAATTATTGTTGAAAGACAACATTTATCAAGAACATACCGATCCCTTTTTACGTTCATTAAACATTGGATTTCGCATAAAATCATTTATCAATAATTATGCCTACGAAACATGAAAAGTATGGACAAGATACTTGCCTCGGTACCGCGAGCAACGAAACAACGAACGAACACGGTCGGATAGCCCTCGAACTTCCGAAAACGACCAAGAATTCGACAACCTCACGATCGCTACGAAAATAACATCACCACGGATAAATAACGTTAAACGGAATCCGAATCAACCGGAGAAACAACAAGGATCCGAGGGTTCCTTCGAAGAAATCGGAAATCAAGTCCCGGGTGATAAAATCGATATATGAGTTACAAAATCCGAAGATCATGGCCAAGACAACAAGAATACCATAATAATTCATCAAAATCGGATAAATCGGTGAATCACGAAGAAAACCCCCAAAAATCATACAAGTAGGGTTTTAAGCAAGGAAATACCTTGATTTGGACGAAGAACACGGATTAAATGATGATTTAATCAAAAAGGATCTTCCAAAAAGCCTTGGAATTGAGTAGAATCGACCAAGAACCCTATTTCTCGTCGCACCCGTCCGATAGCCGCAAGAAAAGTGAAGAAAATGAGTAAAAACGGGCTGCCCAGGCCTTATATAGCCGGTCACTGCCGGACACTTACGGCCGTAACCGGCGGGCCTTACGGCCGTAACTCGGCACTTACGGCCGTACCCGGCAGGCCCTTACGGCCGTAACCGGCATTCGTCCGGAAGCTGCCTGGCACCCGTACGGCCGTAACTCTCGACTCTTACGGCCGTAACCGGCATTCGTCAGGCCATGCCTGCCGATCACTTACGGCCGTAACCGGCACCTTACGGCCGTAACTCGGCCAGACCAGTACCTGCTGCGGCCGTCTCGGTCGTGGCCACTCCGACGGTCCGAACGACCCCGAAATCCGAACCTGAGTAAAAACCGGAGATACGGTTACGAAGTACTCGCGAAGACGAATCCAAGCGTTAAGAGAACACACGATTCCGACCACCCGAAGTGTCGGAATTCGACGACGGAAGTAATTACCCCAAACTTTGGGAAATTACAAAAATGGCCCAAAACGTCCGAAAATCACGATACGTGATTGAATAACCAAACCGAAGTTCACAACACGTCTAACAAAGTTAAACGGACTTACGTGAAACTCGAAACAGCTTGAACGAGATTCGCAAGAATCGAGCTCAAGTCTTGAAAAGTCGCTAAAAAGCTCTAACTCAACAAAAGCGATACAAACGAATTCGGATGACAAAAGTGCAGAATTAATCATTCTCGGAATGACGAAAGCGGTCATGAGCGAGTCGTCAAAACGAACTTCCGCCGAAAAAGAAAATTACCGAATTAAATTGCGGATATTACATTCTACCCACCTTAAAAGAAGTTTCGTCCAGAAACTTAAAACAAGTAGTGATAAGAAATATCCACACAATGAAAACTCGACGAGATACACGAAAACCGAGAACTCGCGCCCAACGGTGAAATGCCGCAAGAAACGCAAAGACACAAACGGCGTGAAAACACGCTCCACGACGACCAACACAACGCCACCGATAGATACATAATAAAACCAACAAGTGACAAGCGTCATCAAACTGATAACATGGTCAACTCACTTATCCGAACAATCATAAAACACAACGAACGAAAATCGATATGATTGACCAACCCAACGGTACATCAATCAAAACGCGAGCCAGTCGCTGAACCAATACGGAATTCCACCGCCCAAGGGTTGGAAGATTGTAAACGAGACTAATTTCCCGAACTTAAGGGAATTACGTCGGAGTCTGAACATTCAACAATCACGGAACAAGATCAACAGAAACCGAACCATCAAACAATTGAATTGCAACGATCGAGACAATGACAGTCGATCAATCATCTAAGAATCATAACGAATAACGAAAATCGAATAGCATCCCCATAGTTCACATCTCGACTCAAGACAATATATACGATCCGGTGAAAACGACAAGATATGAATTCATATAAAATTCACAAGAGCGGAACCGAATTCGGAAAAAGTCACAACGACAATTGGATTAACCCAAAACAACACCGCAACTTGTTCAAACAACAAAAGTGAAGAGTAGAAAAAGTCCAGAAAATATCGACGAACGCAAACGAGTCGATAGAGTCGAATAAAACGAAGCGAAAGATATGGGTATTACACCATATCACCTTTAAAAGAGGTTTCGTCCCCGAAACCTAAACAACGAGAACGAAGTGCTAGAATAGCAACCTTCCCAAAAATCTTCTCTTGGTCCCGCATCTAATCTCCATGACTGCATGTACCGTGGTCACGACCGCGCCCTTTGCCCCTCGGCATATTAAGCGGATACTCACTCAATATAATGGTACAGCATCACAAAATAATATACCAAATTGCCATCTCGGCTTTACATATCACATAAGACAACTAATAGCAACTCGATAAGAAGATCCACGAGGTATCCTTTTACATGATATCATTTGAAAATCCTTGGATTTGCATGTTTATTTAAAATATTACTTTGAAAGTGTTTATGGTACCTCGGGCTTTTTGTCAAAAATTTTAAACAACGGACTTTAACTGTCTCATTTGAAATTATTTGCAAAACAATATTTCCTTACAACCGGTCACTATCAAAATCACTATGCCACCACACGTCATCATTTTGGAGTGATTCAAGGTCACGCACAATCACTGACTCAAGATGTAAAACTTTTCTAAATCGAGTTTGAATTTTAAATCGAATAAGATTCTTTATCTTTCACAATATAATTTTGAAGATAAAAATTGTATTGGTTTTTGAAAATAGAAATTTTGATGGTGTGAAAGATTTCAAATCATGTACTCGAATTATTTGAAAATACAACAATACGTCAAAATCCTTTTTAAAAATCTTCTCAACACTACACAATAATCAACGGTAACATTTTACAAAATGTTCGGAGGTACTTTAAAACGACTCTTTCAATACCGTCGGGGTTCCTTTAGAAAATTCAAGGCCGGCTCGCCAATTTTAAGCGATTTTCAAGGTCCAACGAAGTGCCGATTGCTTAATCATTAAAACTTTATGAAATTTAATTTTTCCACAACTTGCTCCAGTTTATAAAATTTTCATAAAAGCGTTTTCGAACACACACACAATAGACATAATTTACCACTTTATCAAAATACGAGCCATTATCATCAAATCCACTCACACGTAATCATTATCTGTCCACATAATTACATTATCACACAAGCGGCCGTTAAAAGATAATTAACATCTAAAATCAAATCCTTCCTCTCAAGAATGAGGATCCCACAACAAGTGCATTCAGACGACTTAACGCTCACACCACCAACTTAGTCACAATTTGAGCATTATTGACCAAACAATAATGCCAACATCAATACATACCTACGAACCGACGATCATGAAATCAAAAAGTCGAAAGCAAGAGCCACGCGTTTGAGTAAATTTTTGGTAGACCTCATTTGGGTTCTTAAAATCAAATTTTGAAAACTTACAAAGCAAGAGGAAAAATATCACATTGAGAAACTTTCCTTGGATCACACCAAGTCATTACTTCAATAAAACGATTCACACAATATATACACACATTTATACACCCGGTACCACTTTTCATTCTAGCACATTACGAGAATCAAACAAGTATGGAGTACGTATTCACGAGGCACATTTAAACTCCACATGATAACATATAATCACACAAGCTCGTATAACACGAGACGCAACAAAGTAGGGAGACTTACCTCCACAAATCGCACGAAGATGATGGCCGCACCTCGATACTAATCACGACCGACACCTCGCACGACGCGTCGACACGACTCACGGACAAAATCGACAAGACAAGACAAGACAAGACCCAACAACACACAACCTGACCCGACTGACCTAGGTTTCCGCAACCTAAGCTCCGATACCATATTCGTAACACCCCAAACCCTTCGGGAATATTACGCCGCAGCACTTCTCCGTGAGGATCTACCAAAGCTAAATACGTAAAACACATTAACACTATACATGCCGACATGGCTAACTAACGAACCATTAGACCGATTTGGTCATTTACCACAACATACACATCGACCATACATTACTCTTTCTCGTAACTCATACCCACGCGGGGTTAACATAAATCAACAATCCCGCATAGGGAAAGTAAACACAACGGAAAGACAAAACAAGACATCACCAAATACTCAACACCGGTCTTCATGTGATTAGTATCGCCGTCTTCCATCATCCTTCGTAACGATCCTATGAATTGCTCCTCAAAGAACTCCGCAAATACCGGACGCACATGTCTGACATCCACCCCGAATACTGGGTTAGCAAAACTCCACCGTTTTGCTAGTGCAAGTATAAATACAAAGACAAGCCATACAAATCATACTCCAAGAACATAGAAATCATGAATATACTTCCCGAGATGATTCACTTGATCAAAACAATTTTAGATTACGAAAGATAAGAATAAAACCATTTTACAACTTACAAAACAATTTACGATCTCGGGAGTTTTGAAAACGTTTGGGATTTAAAAATTTTCAAGCCTTTCAAATGCTTAGGGACATAGCCCAACAATCGCTTATTTCAAAATACAAGTCCGATGGCGTATAACAGGCCCACGACCCAATTATAACATTCCAATCACAACACAGGGTCCACGACCCAAATCATCCACATCACATACTCCCAAGAATAACCCGGTGGAAATTGCACAAGATTCCAACATTACCATGACAATGTCTCACTCAACATACCACAGAGCTACAATGCACAGAGCAACCACAGACTCACGTAACCATACCAAATTATCACAACCAAGAGACAAATCATTCACAACACATTTATTAGTGCCATTCCAAATAAGTACGATACCATTTGAACTCGCCATTCTAATCGACGAAATATGCGCCAAAGATCACGCTTCCAACAAAACACTTCAAAGTTAACCTTGGTACGAGACTCACGGCCACCGTACCCCGCAGAGCCCCGTCGGACATCCCTGGGTGGTTAACCATAGTTCGCGATACGAAACTCACGACAACGTATCCCTAGAGGCCTCGTCAGACCGTCCCTAGGTGAACATACACATATCATCCACAACGCCACGGAAGCCATAATTCGAATACTAGAATATGCATACAAATGTTAGGTACTTCGCTAGAATGGCCACTATAGTCGACGTACACTCACAACTAATGTCACACAACCACAAGCAATTACCAATACCAAACAACACCAAGTGTCACAACCTCCTCACGAAGGAATAACAACTAATATCACACACTTTACGTTCTTACCGAACAAGTACACATAACATTACGTAATCCCCGGCAAAGGATTACGGTCTACTAAACTCACTCAAAGTGATCGTAGCATCTTTCAACATACAAAACCAACACATATATTCCGAGAACACATATATTCACGAATTACAAGAATTATTGTTGAAAGACAACATTTATCAAGAACATACCGATCCCTTTTACGTTCATTAAACATCGATTTCGCATAAAATCATTTATCAATAATTGTGCCTACGAAACATGAAAAGTATGGACAAGATACTTGCCTCGGTACGCGAGCAACGAAACAACGAACGAACACGGTCGGATAGCCCTCGAACTTCCGAAACGACCAAGAATTCGACAACCTCACGATCGCTACGAAAATAACATCACCACGGATAAATAACGTTAAACGGAATCCGAATCAACCGAGAAACAACAAGGATCCGAGGGTTCCTTCAAGAAATCGGAAATCAAGTCCCGTGATAAAATCGATATATGAGTTACAAAATCCAAGATCATGGCCAAGACAACAAGAATACCATAATAATTCATCAAAATCGGATAAATCGGTGAATCACGAAGAAAACCCCAAAAATCATACAAGTAGGGTTTTAAGCAAGGAAATACCTTGATTTGGACGAAGAACACGGATTAAATGATGATTTAATAAAAAGGATCTTCCAAAAAGCCTTGGAATTGAGTAGAATCGACCAAGAACCCTATTTCTCGTCGCACCCGTCCGATAGCCGCAAGAAAAGTGAAGAAAATGAGTAAAACGGGCTGCCTGTGCCTTATATAGCCGGTCATCGCCGGACACTTACGGCCAGAATCGCGGGCCTTACGGCCGTAACTCGGCACTTACGGCCGCATCCGGCAGTTCTTACGGCCAGAATCGCATTCGTCCGGAAGCCGCCGCACCCAGACGGCCAGAATTTCTCGACTCTTACGGCCAGACCGCATTCTGTGCCATGCTCGCCGATCACTTACGGCCGTAACTGCACCTTACGGCCGTAACTCGCCGCATCAAGACCGCGCTGCCTCTGGCCGTGGCTACTCCGACGGTCCGAACGACCCGAAAACCGAACTGAGTAAAAACCGGAGATACGGTTACGAAGTACTCGCGAAGACGAATCCAAGCGTTAAGAGAACACACGATTCCGACCACCCGAAGTGTCGAATTGACGACGAAGTAATTACCCCAAACTTTGGGAAATTACAAAAATGGCCCAAAACGTCCGAAAATCACGATACGTGATTGAATAACCAAACCGGTTCACAACACGCCTAACAAAGTTAAACGGACTTACGTGAAACTCAAATGTTAGCCAACGAGATTCGCAAGAATCGAGCTCAAGTGCGGAAAAGTCGCTAAAAAGCTCGGAACTCAACAAAACGATACCGAAACGAATTCGGATGACAAAAAGTGCAGAATTAATCATTCTCGGAATGACGAAACGGTCATGAGCGAGTCGTCAAAACGAACTTCCGCCGAAAAAAGAAAATTACCGAAATTCGAAATTGCGGATATTACAGTATATTGTGCAACTGATTATTTGATAACGCTGAACGGTACCATCTGTATTAGCATGTCGAGCCTTGGCGGACGTAAGTGTGATGACGGAAGTGGAAGCGACAAGGTGGTTCGTACGACAACTATTCATGCTACAGTGAAGGAGTATCAAGATCAAACGATATCCTATGAAATATCCTCAGTGATCGAGCCCACGAGCGAAGCAAAGAGACCGAGGACATCGGGAAAATTTTTGGGCGGTGAAGAGTTTAAGGCTCCCAAACCCCCATGTCGTTCGAACGTATCGTCTTCGCGGTCGAGGGTGAGCGCTGGGAATCCCAAGCCAGCATCGGTGACTCTCGGTAAGAAGAGAAGGTGCTTCAACTGCAATCGTCAGGGACATGATCGTGCAAATTGTCCCTTTCCACTCTTGACTTGCTACCGGTGTGGGTGCGAAGGTCATCGGGGGAAACATTGTGAGACAGTTTCCGAATTGGCAAAGAATGCCGCCCTAAGAGAGAGCAGAACTAGGGACCGGGAAGTGTCCCGAAATCCTATGTTTCCTTCTGAAGATCCTAGCATGGGAGAATGAAGATTTTGTACTATGTCTTAATCGTTGCTGTTTCAAACAATCGTGACTTCGATCGTATTTCGTTTCATTGCTTTACGTTTCCAACTCTTGTTGTTCTAAGTTTCGGGATCATAATGTCCTCTTAGTATGGGGGAATGTATTACCCGTACTCTTCTTAGTATTTTCGGTATGGGACGACTTTCGTTGTTGGTAATTCATCTGCGCACCTTTCGACCATTTTAAACTGCCTTGTACTTGCTAGGTCAGTTCATCGTATTTCTGGAACCTTGCACTCGCGCTTTGCTCGTGATGATTTGGGGCTGAGCAAGTAGTTATTTCCTTGATTGTTCCGCCGCTCTCTATTTTAAGTTTCGGGACGAAACTTATTTTAAGGGGGTAGAATATAATATCCAAGATTTTTATTCTGATTTATTCGAAATTTTCTTTTTCTTAGACCGTAAATTTCTCGGTTTCCGAGCGTTGGTATTATTTTTTTCTCGACAATCGATTTTGTGTTTATGGCCATATGTGGTGATTTGTTGTATATTATTTTCATTTCGGATCGATGTTGTTGTCCGCGAGCGTTTCGTCGTGTTCGTTCCGTGCGCTTTAAGAATCGAGTCGTCAGCCACGGCAAATGCCGCCGGACGGTTATGGAGGAACTGCACGGCAGCCGGGCGCCGGCCGGACGGCTATGGAGGAACTGCACGGAGCCGGGCTCGCCGGACGGCGCGGGCAGGACCGGCATAGCGTACGCTATCGCCGGAGGCTGCGCGCGCTAACCGGCAGTCGTAGCGCACGCTATGCGGCACCTGGCGCACGCTACTCGGGCCGGCGGAGGCCCCGCAGGTTCTCGACTCCAGAGAATTGGCCAGAGCGCACGCCACGGCCGGCCGCGCTGCGCGCTAACCGGCACGTAGCGCACGCCGCCGGCATCTAGCGCGCTACTGGCGAGGATCAGTCCAGAGCCTCGGATCGACGATGGTAGGCCCGCTAGCGCACGCCGCCGGCACGCTTAGCGCACGCTAGGCGGCCCGCCATATATTTGGCCGAGCACTGTTTCAACACATTTTTCATTTCATTCTTTTCCTTCCGCGGCCAGAGGTTTTGAGAGCGATAAGGCATGTTGTTGAACAACAAAACCACGAAGATCCTGAGTCCATATCATTGATCGATCAATCCATAACATCCTTCAATCGACCGAATCAAGGTTAGTTTTTCCTAAAATCCAAACTTTGGGAAATTTGGGGATCTTGGTAGATTTCGTCCGTTTGAGCCTTATGAACTTAAATTACTGATGGATAATTGTAGATTAAGTTGTATTCTATCATTTTCACCATCTTTCCACGGTTTTACCATTTCCGATTCGTCGATTATATGAACTTCCGTTTGACGCCTTCAAGGTGTCCGGGGAAATGCCGCAGAGAGGAATTTGGTCGTTTTGTGATGTTTTTCCTCGTATGATTGATTGTTTATTCGATGATAGGATATTAGGGACGATTTCCCTACAAAAATCTGGTGTTGAGCCCTTCCGATCGTTGTTTTCGTTGGAGTTCCGGATTTTGCCAACCGACCGTACCTTCGGAGTATCCGCGAGAGATTTCCAAGGCAAGTACCTTGATATACGAATTGTAACTGCGTGAAATCATCGTTGTCGAAGTGTATGAATTTATACGGATATATGTATATATATATATGTGTGTGTGTGTATATATATATGTGTGTATATATATATATATAGATTTATATATATTTATATGTTAAATATATGTATGTATATACGTATATTGATATATATGCCTATGTCGGTGAACGACGAGTGGTGAATGCTAACACTAGTTGGCGTACTCAACTTGGATTGATGGATGAACTATAGTTATTCATATAATATAGTAAGGTTATATGTATATATATATCTACCTATATATATATATTCGGATGAGTCTCAATATAAGGATATATGTGTAGCGTTGGTTGGTTGTGCCGAAGGCTTATTGTGTTGGGTCTTGATTGATAACGTGCGTGTTATTGCTTATTGTGTGGTTATGGACTGGCGGATAAATTGTGTGAATTGGTGTATTGATTTGATAATTGTTGAAATGATTGATTGTGTACTTGATGTTTGTAATAATGTGAATACTTGTTGTGAGAGACGTCGTATCCGGGAACCTCTGAGGGCGGGGTGTGCACTCCGGCCTGGTGTACGCTGCAATGTGCGGCTCCATATGTTTGGTGAACACCGGTGTTACCTAATGCGCGTGCAAGGGGCGGCTCTGTCAGGAGTGATCGCCGGCGCGGTGACATGTTCAAGGGGCGGCCAACATAGTGGAGTGAACGCCGGTGCACAGGTGTGCAAGGGAGGCGCCTGGCAGGCTTATTGGTAACGGATATTCGAGTGATAACTAAGACCCCGTTACCGAACAATCCTCGTATTTCAAAGTTCTTTCAACTCTTTTCAAATACTGGTCTCGATATAGACTGTGATTCGTGTTTTCCAAAGCTTGTTTCAAATTGCTTTCAAAACGTTGTTATCAGGGTTAATTAACCAAGGATGTTTGACGAAATCTCCGAGGGTTAATTAATCAAGGGTCTTGAGCAGGAATTGTCGAATGAGAGGTTGTGCCTTTGATTGTACTGTGATGATTATTCTGTGCATTGGGTCGATGACCCCGAATAACGTTGTAATGGTTTTCTTGTAAATTGTTTTCCACATGTTGGGTCGAGGATCCGAGAGTTTTTGAAGTATTTTCTAAAAGTATTCCCGTTTGATTTTCAAAACCCCATGATGGCCTGAGTCAATAATAATGTTTTCAAACTTTCTTATCAAAATACTTTTCCTTTTATAAAAAGGGATTTTTCTGACTCCTTGGGCTCGTTTAAAGTTTCATTGGTGCTATGTTCCGTACAGAGAATATGACTATGTGATTATCTTTCACTTTGTGTATGTGATACTATTCTGTGTGGACTATGGGAATGTGTGGTTTGTGTTAAGGCTGTAACACCCCCAATATATTCGGGAATATTACAGCGCCGTAAATCCTTTACATAAGGATTTACAAGGCTGAAGAATTGAACAAGCATAAAAAGGTACTAACGAATGAAAATAACGGAATTATAGTACATCAGTTCTGACCAAATACAGAAACAGTACAATTGTTCAACAGAACTCAATAATACATCAACAAATCCAAATCATCACAAATGACTTTGTACTCGAGTACTTATTGAAATAACGAATAAACAACAGATAAATAAACCCGGTCGGGACATCACTCTGCACCCTCGTCGTCATACGGTTCCGGTGGTTGTTTCCCGCTCTCCGGATCACGAACACAAACAAAATGTTCACCCCGAAGGGGTTAGCACAACGATGCTAGTACAAGTACCACAACATATTATTCATATCTCACGGTGAATAATAATAATAACGTAAACGACAAAATACCAACGAGTCTTCCTACGAGAAACTCAAACATAACATACACAACCGATAATCACAACATGATATCAATACATACACATGGTAATTCCATCGATCCAGCGTTCCTTTGCCTAGAACCCACGATGATCCCGTCGGACCAACCCGTGGTGGAAAAACCCGTCCGATGATCCAGTATGACGCTAGCATAGATCCTCCGATGATCCCGTCGGACCAACACGAGGTGGACATACAATAACGACATACATGCACGACAATATGTATAACAACAATACGTAAAACAATTAAGGTACTTGCCTCGATTTGAAGACAATAATAACACTTCCACAGAAATGAACACTCGACGATCGTCCTCCTCAATCAATCACGTAACTAGACCAAACCTTAACAAAAGAAATAATATAGGATTTATCTCACGTCGTACAAATGTTTAACAATTCGATTAACGGTCAAAAGTTCATAAACTGCAATCTGCCCGAATAGCTTAGCGCACGCTAAGTATTCTCGTAGCGTGCGTTACGTCTGCCCGATAGCGCACGCAAACAACAAAGACTAGCGCACGCTAACTATGCATGGTCAGTACTTCACTGATCAGCCAACTGACTCGACTGATGGTCTAGCGTACGTTACGTACCAAACGTAGCGCACGCTAACTAGTACTCGATAGCGCACGTTAAGCGCATATCATAGCGTGCGCTATCTACGCATGGCGCTTTCTTTGGCGATAAGCCCATTCTTACCATGTTCGAAACAATGAAATCCTTCGTGATAATTCATGTTACTTCCATGAATACCAAGTTCTTACTCTTATGAATGATCTCCAGGATGATATCAACTTCAAGATGCAAATATACGTATAATCATCATGACACCATAATCCATCTTGATTACAATTCTCATGCAAAGTTGGTGATCTCCGGTTGATGTATTAGATGCTACTATCATTATACATATTCAGACTTCATCTTGAGGTGAACTAACAATTCCGACTTATACGAAAGAATATTTCCTAAGATGATTCTTCCTTTAAGTTCTTATAATATCTTTTCCAAATCATGATCACAAAGATAACATAAATCATATGGATTGTTAACTTCCGAATATTTCTCTCATCATTTGAAGTACTAGGATTCCAACTTCAAGGTTCCAACAATAATATCGTAATTGTAGACATCCCAATCTTCTAAACATGATGTTGTTGAAATAATTCACTAATGAAATTCAATATCTCGTTAACATGATCATCATATCCATTGGAAATCCAAATCTAAGACTGGTGATAGGTTGAACATACCTTAATATGCCGAAATCACTGAACCACAAGGTGTAATCCGACTCCGGTTGGTTATGTGCCCCTCCAAGGTGTTACTTCTCTTCAATGATCACTCACAAGTGATACTCAATCATTCAATGATCACTCATAATAGTTCTAAGTGTTTAGAAAGGAGATTCTTGCTCTCTGGACTCTCAAAGATGAAGTATAGACGAAGGAAATGAAAGCCCAAGCGGTTGTTGTCCCATTTATAATATTCTGCATTATTGACAAGTTAGCGCACGCTACTAAGCATCCGTTAGCGTGCGCTAATAATGGTTGACTTCAGAATTTGTCCGGGTGCGTCAGTGGGAATCTTATCCGGACCCATGTCCCGCTGGCGCATGAGCTAGCTGTCTCGCTCAATAATTGAGTCCTTAGCGCACGTTACTCATACCTGCATAGCGTGCGCTAATAATGGCCCGCTAGCGCGCGTTAAGATACATTCTTAGCGTGCGCTATCACGAGGTTGCTTGAACAATTTTGCAAGTTTCTATACTTATGTACAATGATGTCAATGCACGAAATATCATACTCCGATAATCAAAACCATCAATCCGAATAATACATGATTTGAATACATATGAAATACACCGTAATAAATCCGGATATTACATACTCTCCGACTAAAAAGGAGTTTCGTCCCGAAATTCAAGACGAAAATAACTCGGGATATCTGGACTTCATATCAGCTTCCGTTTCCCAGGTGGCTTCTTCTGTTCCATGACGTGACCACTGAACTTTGACCAAAACGATTGACTTGTTCCTCAGTTGCTTAACTCGACTCTCGAGTATCTTGACTGGTCTTTCTTCAAACGTCCCATCCTGTTCGACTTCGATCTCGCCGAAATCGATGATATGACTGGGATCTGGTATATATCTCCGCAACTGGGATACGTGGAACACATTATGAACATGGCACAATGACGGCGGTAATGCTAATCTGTATGCCAACTCCCCAACTCTCTCGAGGATCTCAAATGGTCCGATATATCTCGGACTCAGCTTTCCTTTCCTACCGAAACGAAAGATTCCCCGGGTAGGAGAAACCTTCAAAAGTACGTGATTTCGATCAACTCCAATGGGCGGCGGCGTACGTCCGCATAGGATTTCTGGCGACTCTGGGCAGTCAACAGCCTTTCACGAATCAAGGCTATCTTCTCTCGAGTCTGCTCGATCAACTCTGGTTCTGTTCCGATCAAGTCCGATGAATCGTCCCAACATAAGGGCGATCTGTATCTCTTTCCGTATAATGCCTCAAACGGTGCCATCTTAATGGAAGCATGCCAACTATTGTTGTAAGTAAATTCAATCAACGGTAGATGAACTTCCCAATCGTTTGACCAATCTAAGGCACAGGCCCTTAGCATATCTTCCACCGTTTGTATAGTTCTCTCAGATTGTCCGTCAGACTGCGGGTGATAAGCTGTACTGAAGTTCAATTCGGTCCCCAAGGCCTTATGAACTGCCTTCCAAAAGTGAGACACAAAACGGCCGTCTCGATCAGAAACAATGGTCTTCGGCGTACCATGCAATCGAACTATCTCTGAAATAAAGACTCGTGCCAACCTCTCTGGTCCCCACGTATCCTTAATGCCTAGAAAATGAGCCGATTTGGTTAAACGATCAACTATCACCCAAATCATGTTCATTCTGTCACTGGTTTTCGGCATATTAGTGATAAAGTCCATTGATATGTCCTCCCACTTCCATTCGGGAATCGGGAGCGGCTTCAACATTCCAAAGAGCCGTTGATGCTCGATCTTAACTCACGACAAGTCAAGCATTTCAAACATAGTCCGCTACGTCTTGCTTCATGTTGCCCCACCGTAAATTGCTTCAAGTCCTTATACATTTCTTGGTGCCGGGTGGATAGAATAGGCGAACTATGAGCTTCCTTCATAATCGTCTGTTTAACATCAACATCGGGAACGCAGAGTCGGTTCAAATCTCAAAACTCCATCGTCATGAATTATGAATCAGGGCCTTTCCTTTGATCACTTCATCATGCAACCGAATCATCGAGAGGATTATCTGCTGTCTAGATTTGATTTCTTCGGTTAAAGATGAAGTTATCTCCATCACGCACGATTGTCCTTGGACTCTTTGTAACCATACCTCAATTCCTTCACGAATCATCTCTCGTTGAAGGCTAAGTTGGGATGTCGGCGTCTCCGAGATCTCGAATAGAGACAGTTTGCGGCTAAGTGCATCGGCCACTACATTTGCTTTGCTGGATGATATAAAATCTCCAAGTCATAGTCCTTAATCGGTTCCAACCATCTTCTTTGCCGCATGTTCAACTCTTTCTTGAATATGTACTTGAGACTCTTATGATCCGTAAAGATCGGCGGTGAGTCCGTCTGAGATAATGCCTCCAAATCTTCAAGGCAAAAACCACTTTGCTAGTTCCAAATCATGTGTCGGGTAATTCACTTCATAAGGTTTCCGTTGTCGCGACGCATAAGCGATCACCTTATCATTACGCATCAACACGCACCCAAGTCCTTGATTCAAGCATCATAAACTATGAATCCTTCGGTTCCTGCTAAGTGATAGAATTGGTGCCGTCGTCAATCTCTTCTTTAACTCATCAAAACTAGTCGACACGACTCGTTCCACTCAAACTTTTGAGTTTTACGCAAAAGTCGAGTAAGTGGGGGAAATTTTAGAAAACCCTTCCACGAATCGACGATAATATCCAGCAAGTCCTAAGAAGCTTCGGACCTCTTTCACATTCTTTGGAGGCTTCCAATCCAATATTGCTTCGATCTTCCGAGGATCTACTCGGACTCCTTTAGCCGACACCACATGGCCGAGGAACATTACTTCCTTTAGCTTAATTCACATTTAGAAAGTTTGGCGTACAATTGCTCGTTTCTCAAGAGTTCCAATACAATCCGCAAATGCCGCGCATGTTCTTAGGACTCTTAGAATACACCAGAATGTCATCAATAAACACGACCACAAATTTATCCAAAATTCAATGAACACACGGTTCATCCATTGCATAAATACATCAGTGCGTTAGTGAGACCAAACGGCATCACTACAAACTCATAATGCCCGTAGCGAGTTACGACGCCGATTTCGGAACATCGAGACTCCTTAATCCTCGATTGATGGTATCCACGATCTCGGATCGATCTTAGAAAATACCGTTGCTCCTTGCAACGGGTCAAACAAATCATCAATCCGTGGCAACGGATACTTGTTCTTAATCGTCATCTTGTTCAGCTCTCGATAGTCAATACACAATCGGAGCGATCCATCCTTCTTTCGGAAAAAAGAAGCGGCGCTCCCGTGGTGAAACGCTTGGTGAATATAGCCCTTGTCCAAGAACTCCTCCATGCTTCTTCAATTCGTACATCTCGGTAGGTGCCATACGATACGGCGCCTTAGAAATTGGTGTCGCTCCGTGTTCCCATTTCAATAGTAAATTCCACATCCCTTCGTGGAGGTAGTCCGTAACTCGTCAGAAACACATCTGGAAATTCGTTCACAACAGAATGGATGAAAGTTCCACAATTTCGTCTTCTTTCTTCATTGCGTAACACCAGTACGATGACCTTGTTTCAACAATTTGACAGCTTTCATCGCCTTGATCAACTTTCCCGAGCTTCCCGGTTTCCATCCCTCAAACAGAATCTCGGAACCATCGTCGGCGACCAATGAGATATTCCTCCTTCGGTAGTTTACAATTGCTCCGCACCGATTAAGCCAATCGTCTCCGAGTATCGTGTCATCTCCTTGCATTTCTATCACGATCGGGTTTGAGAGCCACTCTCTGCCTCCAAATGATACAGGAAATTTCTAGTTTCTAAATTTCCGACAATCCTTTCTCCACTCATTAACCCAACCACATAAGGTTCACAAGCATGAAAACCGGAAATATTTAAACGATTTACACAAGACAAAGATATGAAAGAATGTGTAGCTCCTTTATCTAATAAAACACTAAGCGGTGGGAAAGGATGCGGGATGCACGATGCGGCAAAGCATCCTGATCGTCTGTCCTCCTCATCTCGTACAGACGTGGGGGAGCAGATCCGGCACTCGATGTCCCCTTTCGGTCCCATTGTCCTCTGCCTCGCCCGCGGCCAAAATTATGAGGCATCTGAACACTTTGCTGCGTCTGTGGAATACTGGCCTCCTTCTGGACTGGCTGTGGTGTACGGGCTCTGAAAGACTTTGCAGCCTCTTCACAAAACACCGCCCGATGTCCCTCTCGTCCACAATCAAAACAAGTCACGGCAGGAAGGGGGCAATTCCGTCGATAGTGCCCTGTCTGGGCGCAGTTAAAGCATTTCCTGGTAACATCAGTAAGAGTTGATGTCGCCCCGAAGTTCTTTCCGCTCCTAGCTGGGTGCGGAGGTTTCCTGAAAGAGTGAAAGGATGACTGGGCCTTACGGGCCCCACTGTTCTTGTGCTCGTAAAAGTACCGAGACTTTTCTGTTTCTTGGTTTCCGCAAATTTCTCCATGGCTGCTTCCTTGATCTCATATGCCAACGCCTTATCCTGGTATTGGCGGAGTGTGGTACTTTCGAATCCGGACATGTACCTCTGGACTTCTGGTTTCATTCTCATATCGAAATGAATCATCATTTCTGCATCTGCTCGACCGGATGTCGAACAAATGCCACTTTGGTTAAACGTCTTGATCGCACAGGATACGCACATCGGAAAGGCGAGCGGAGAAAAACTCCCGAACTTTGGCTTCCCTCACGGGACGAGGGCAATCTGAGCTTCCATCATCAATCTAAACTCTGTCCAATCGGCATCATGGTCTACAGCCGGATGGCTTCCCACCATTCGGACGCTTCCCTATCGTAAAATATTGAGCGATAGAGGCTCTCCGGTCGTCTGGGCGGTTGATTCCGCAAAGATTTTCTCCAGCTCCTTTAACCAATGATCCTGTGGGAGTCTCGAAATACCGTCGAATTTGGGTGGTTGCATCTTCGCCACTTCTTGCGACCACCGGTCACCTCGATTTCCCATATCCGGGATCCCTTGCGTCTCTCTCCCTGTTGTAGTCCCACCGCCACTTGCATTCGGTCCACGACACAGCGGCCCGAGTCATCCGGTTCACCACTTGACGAAGGATCTCTGTACAAGCAGATCTCGGTTCATTATTAATAGATTGCCGCGGCTCTCCGAGCTATGATCGCTTTAGTTAGAAGGCGACGCCTCCTTTCGGCATTTCTTCGTCAGCGTCCACGACCGCGACCACGTCACGTCCGCCTCTCAACATGCGTAAGCATAAATACTCAATATACAGAAACAAACATCGTTCTAATATTCGAGTATAAAGAGATACAATATGTAAAGAACGCGATAGAGTTTAGGAACTTACAACCACCTGTTCGCATGAAGACGTAGGCGGTGCGGTGATGTCATTCACGGCGGTTACCCCAAAAGACATAAATGACCCTATTTTAACCCAACGGCCAAGATATCCATAATCTTAGCTCGATACCATATTCGTAACACCCCAATATATTCGGGAATAGTATACCGTAAATCCTTTACATAAGGATTTACAAGGCTGAAGAATTGAACAAGCATAAAAAGGTACTAACGAATGAAAATAACGGAATTATAGTACATCAGTTCTGACCAAATACAGAAATAGTACAATTGTTCAACAGAACTCAATAATACATCAACAAATACAAATCATCACAAATGACTTTGTACTCGAGTACTTATTGAAATAACGAATAAACAACAGATAAATAAACCCGGTCGGGACATCACTCTGCACCCTCGTCGTCATACAGTTCCAGTGGTTGTTTCCCCGCTCTCCTGGATCCTGAACACAAACAAAATGTTCACCCCCGAAGGGGTTAGCACAACGATGCTAGTACAAGTACCACAACATATTATTCATATCTCACGGTGAATAATAATAATAACGTAAACGACAAAATACCAACGAGTCTTCTCCTACGAGAAACTCAAACATAACATACACAACCGATAATCACAACATGATATCAATACATACACATGGTAATTCCATCGATCCAGCGTTCACTGCCTAGAACCCACGATGATCCCGTCAGACCAACCCGTGGTGGAAAAACCCGTCCGATGATCCAGCGCACGCTAGCATAGATCCCCCGATGATCCCATCGGACCAACATGAGGTGGACATACAATAACGACATACATGCACGACAATATGTATAACAACAATACGTAAAACAATTAAGGTACTTGCCTCGATTTGAAGACAATAATAACACTTCCACGGAAATGAACACTCGACGATCATCCTCCTCAATCAATCACGTAACTAGACCAAACCTTAACAAAAGAAATAATATAGGATTTATCTCACGTCGTACAAATGTTTAACAATTCGATTAACGGTCAAAAGTTCATAAACTGCAATCTGCCCGAATAGCTTAGCGCACGCTAAGTATTCATGTAGCGTCGTTACGTCTCGCCCGATAGCGCACGCAAACAACAAAGACTAGCGCACGCTAACTATGCATGGTCGATTACTTCAGCGATCGACCCGACTCGATCGATGGTCTAGCGTCGTTACGTACCAAACGTAGCGCACGCTAACTAGTACTCGATAGCGCCGCGTTAAAGCGCATATCATAGCGTGCGCTATCTTCGCATGGCGATTCTTTGCGGCGATGCTTATTCTTACCATGTTCAAACAATGAAATCCTTCGTGATAATTCATGTTACTTCCATGAATACCAAGTTCTTACTCTTATGAATGATCTCCAGGATGATATCAACTTCAAGATGCAAATATACGTATAATCATCATGACACCATAATCCATCTTGATTACAATTCTCATGCAAAGTTGGTGATCTCCGGTTGATGTATTAGATGCTACTATCATTATACATATTCGGACTTCATCTTGAGGTGAACTAACAATTCCGACTTATACGAAAGAATATTTCCTAAGATGATTCTTCCTTTAAGTTCTTATAATATCTTTTCCAAATCATGATCACAAAGATAACATAAATCATATGGATTGTTAACTTCCGAATATTTCTCTCATCATTTGAAGTACTAGGATTCCAACTTCAAGGTTCCAACAATAATATCGTAATTGTAGACATCCCAATCTTCTAAACATGATGTTGTTGAAATAATTCACTAATGAAATTCAATATCTCGTTAACATGATCATCATATCCATTGGAAATCCAAATCTAAGGCGGTGATAGGTTGAACATACCTTAATATGCCGAAATCACTGAACCACAAGGTGTAATCCGACTCCGGTTGGTTATGTGCCCCTCCAAGGTGTTACTTCTCTTCAATGATCACTCACAAGTAATACTCAATCATTCAATGATCACTCATAATAGTTCTAAGTGTTTAGAAAGGAGATTCTTGCTCTCTGGACTCTCAAAGATGAAGTATAGACGAAGGAAATGAAAGCCCAAGCGGTTGTTGTCCCATTTATAATATTCTGCATTATTGACAAGTTAGCGCACGCTACTAAGCATCCCTTAGCGTGCGCTAATAATGATTGACTTCAGAATTTGTCCGGGTGCGTCAGCGGGAATCTTATCCGGACCCATGTCCCGCTGGCGCATGAGCTAGCTGTCTCGCTCAATAATTGAGTCCTTAGCGCATGTTACTCATACCTGCATAGCGTGCGCTAATAATGGCCCGATAGCGCGCGTTAAGATACATTCTTAGCGTGCGCTATCACGAGGTTGCTTGAACAATTTTGCAAGTTTCTATACTTATGTACAATGATGTCAATGCACGAAATATCATACTCCGATAATCAAAACCATCAATCCGAATAATACATGATTTGAATACATATGAAATACACCGTAATAAATCCGGATATTACAAAGGCTTCACGACTGTTGAGATTTGTTTTGTTATTATTCGTATATCTTGTATATTATGTACTTGCACTAGCAAAATTCCAGTTTGCTAACCCCCGAGTTTTCGGGGGGTGGGTGCCTGTTATGCGCTCAGGTTTTGGCAGCTCGGGAGCAGTCACAGGATTGGCTTGGAAGGAGATGGAGGACAATGATACTAATCACACCAGAGTCAGAGTCTTTTCTTTTGTTTCAGTTGGTCGGTATTTCTCTGTCGTTCGAGTATTCACCATTGCATGGGTGTAGTTTTCATTTATTAAATTGAGTTGTCATTCTTTTCGGTGTTCAAGTTTATTATTGTCATTGTAATGTGAATGTCGTTATTTTCTGAATTGGTTAATGACCTTGTCGGTCTGCTTTGCATTTAATTTTGACCCCGGTCGGTCAACCATTGAGTAGTCTTTTGGAGTTTAGCCTGGTAGATCCTTGTGATAAGGGTCTACGGCGTGTGACATTCCCGGTCGTATTCTGGGGGTGTTACATTTTAGGTCGAGGCAAAGACAAGGCACGGGAAGATCATGGTGACGGCGAAAGGTTCGAAGGATACTAGTTCGGGGGGTCCAAGTTTTTTGTTGTCCGGATTTTGTTCGAACCGTGTAATGTTATCTTTCCGCTTTATTTAAATTGTGGACAAATGTATTGATATTTAAGGTATATTCCATCTCCATATGGATTATACTTGTATTTTGGATCCTGTGTATAATAAAGCCGTTGGCCATACTACCGTAAACTCCTAATCGGAGTAAGTACTATGTATTGTGGTTCGGTATCACAAGTATTGCGCATTTAATCTATATTTCGGTTATCGCCTGGTGGGTCCCAGTGTGAGGTCCACGGCACTGTAATGACCGCCTTTTGGGGTGTTATAGAAGATGGTATCGGAGAGAGTTGATTTTTTTTAGAGTCATTGTGAAATGAACTAGTATCAAGAGACCTTCGTGTCACGTGTGACCTGTGCAAGCACCTGATCTTACGAGCCACATGCGGTATGTACTCTATAAGCCATGATTTAATTACTGGCACGATATTTAAATTGGAATGGATCTCTTTGTTGATCTTGTTATTTTCGAGGATTTGTGGCAGGATTTTGATAATTCGGGGTAAATACTGGATTGATTATATGATTGAAATTGTTCGACTCAACGTCGATATGATATTCTGTGTGACACTCGTAGTGTCGATAATTCAATGTGAACCATAGGCGGATCCAGGACCGAAAAACCACTGGTGCAACGAACGTCCCACGAAAGAAAATATCGGACGATAAAATATATATTAAAATTACATTAAAGATAACAAATAATACATAAAAAAAGTCATAGTAATAACAAAGGATCCGTACATTTACAAAGAAAATCGCCTACATTTACCGTCTATTTCCTGAAAATGTGCTAAAATGACATCATTACCAATAGTTTTAAGTACATCTATTTCTATAAATGTTACAAGACGATCATTTAACCATTGATCACCCCTCTTACTACATAACTCACTCTTCACATAATTCATAGCTGAGAAGACTCGTTCAACACTTGCAGTTGCTAGGGGCAAAATCAACGCTAACTTCACAATTTATACACCACATGATGTTGTGAACTTGTTTGTTTCCACAAGTTTTCTACGGGCAAAAAATGAGTTTTGAAAAAAAAATGAGTTTTCTACGGGTAAAAAATGAGTTCAAGGTATTGTGTTAATTAATTGCATCGTACGGGGATTCATCAAGGCCCTAAATTCATAACAAAAATACAAAAACACAAACCCTAAATTCATATGAAAAAAAACACAAACCCTAAATTTTAAGAAACACAAAAGGAAACATCAAATACAATTACTGAAAAACTACCTCTTAATTATGATTCACGGGCATCGGTAGGTGGCGTCAGGCAGCAGCGGGCGGGTTAAAAATCACGGTCGGCGGCAGCAGTGCAGACGCGCAGTGGGCTGGCGGGCGCTAGGGCAGCGGCTGGAGGTTAGCAGGCACCCGGGCGGGCGAGAGGCGGCTGGAGGTTGGCGGGCGGGCGGGTAGTTTCAGGAGGAGGAAGCGGGGAAGAAAGTAAAATCGGGGAAGAAAGAAGAAATGATATAATTATTGTGGGTCATGAGTTTTTAATTTTATTTAATACACTCGGAGAAAACGCGTCCCAAAACGACGTCGTTTTTACACAAAACGACGTCGTTTTGGTTTTGGTCCAAAAAATTTGGGGGTGCACTTGCACCACCATGCTTCACATAGGTCCGCCTCTGTTGTGAATGTTGGTATAAAATCAGATATTTGCGCCATTTTGTGCGGAAGCGTAAATAAGGTGCGGAAAAGAAACGACACAACGATTTATAGAGGTTCGGCCAAACGTGCCTACGTCCTCTCTCTCAAGATCTTTTTCTATAGGTTTAAGATAAAAACCTCTACGCCTCTCTTTTATCAGTCGAGGGATTACCGTTACAAGCTCGTCTTCTATCGGTCCGAGTAAAACCGTTTTTCCTTTTCTATTGGATAAGGAATCAACCACTCTAGCTTTCTATGGGTACTAGATAAACCTCACTTAGATATCGATTGCGATTCTAACAATGTCGGATACTTGATCCTAATAACACCGAATCCAATCGTATCTTTTCTTTTTCCTCTCGTGTATAATGTTGAATGTATAAACACTTAAACTAACAATATAAGATCAATATTACAACAACAATGTAAGTATATGATTCTCAGATGTATGACTCGTTTGCTTGAAGTTGTTGTACTCAAACAATACCATAGGAATGGTATTTATAGGCATTTCCCACAAACTAGCCGTTGCTGCCAGTTGAGTAGCTAGTGTGCGCTAGACCTTATCTTTAGCGTGCGCTAGACTGTTCCAGTTTCAGTCCAGTAGCTTCGTTTCTTCTTTAGCGTACGTTATGCCTTCTTCCTTACGTACGTAGACTTCTTGTATTAGCGTGTGTTAATAACACATTGTAGCATGTGCTAATCCAATATATCCGTTGCATGGATTGTCAAAGTATCCGTTTGATATGCTGACTTTGACCTGCTTTTCCCAATGTTCTGATTGACTTGATTCAAACTGCTTAGCGTGCGCTATACCTTCTTTGTAGCATGCGCTAATGCTGACTTCATGGCATACGTCATTCTGTGTTTGAATTCCTTCACAACGGTAACAGGACTTCGATAGCGTGCGTTAATGATAACGTGTAGCCTGCGCTATCCCATCAGCTGACTTCACTTCAGTTTACTTCGAACTTGGATGATATGCAGATTACTCCCCGTTAGCATGCTCTATCATATATGTCTTAGCGTGCGCTAGACATGTATTTTACTCAGCTTTTTGCGTCTTCGTCTGCTTCGTCGTTTTGCTTCGCCTCGATGTTGTTTTGTTGTTTAGCAACTTTAATCATCAAAACACTAATGAAATAATGTATGGAATAAATATTCCAACAATCTCCCCCTTTTTGATGATTACAAAATAACTCTTGAATTGGATAAAATCTGTAAAAATAAAATATATGTATATATATACGAATCAAAGTTTTCGGCTTTGATCGTTTCGTTAGTTTCTCCAATTATCTTTTTTTTGACATCTCCTTTATTTTTCAACTCCTTCGTTTTTCATTTTTCAATTTTTCAACTCCCCATATTTGTATGCTTTTCTTTTCTTTTTGACTTCTTCGATTTTTCTCATTTTTATCTCAATTCTTCTCCTTCTCATTTTTATCTCAATTCATCTCCTTCCCCTCTTTTTGTCTTCATTAAAAAGTATAAAAATATAGAGTATATCAAATGAAATACAAATATGCATAATACAAATGAATATGTATTAAAACTCCACCTGAAAGAATTATCTCTCCCTCAAAAATATTCCTTCTCACCCTTTGTAAAATATCACTTGTTAAAATTTATTTTTGGGGATCCAACCAATAGTTGGTTTTTCTTTTGAAACGTAGACGATATTTGAAATGTTTGTTCCTTTAGGAACCCAAATCTTTTTAATTTTTATCGTCCGTCTTGGGCTTTTGCAATTTGAAATGTGATGCCCAATTTTCAAACATTTTTCACATCGGGGTATTTTGAAATTGACGGATTCGTCTTTCGAACGTGGCTTGAATCCTAACCCCTCTTTATTTAGAGTATATTTTTGAACACATAACATTTGTTCAAATTTATCGTTGCCGCATGAGAATTTCTTTGTCAAAATTTTTAGTTCTTCTTGAACTTTTAAAAGATCATTCTTTAAAATATTCTCATTTTCAATGCATTTCGAATGATCGGTTTCAACAAATTTCCCTTTTTCAAGTATTTTGGAATTTTCAATTTCCAAAGTTTTATATTTAGACTTAGGGGATTTAATTTCATTTAAAGCATTTTGATAGTCCGTATGTAATAACTCGAATGCTTCAAAGAGTTCGTCGTAGGAGTTACTTACTTGGCTTTCGACGTTGCTATCGTCGAATGAACTCCGGGCCATGAGCGCGAGATTATTTTGGTCAAGAAAATCTTCATTGGGATCTTCGTCGCTCCATGTTGCGATTAAAACCTCCTTTTGCTTTACTCGGCAGTTTTTAGCAAAGTGGCCTGGTTTACCACATAATCGACAAGTGTTGTCGAATTTCTTAGGTTCGTACGCTTGAATGTCCTTCTTCCTCCGGTTTAATAAGTGTTGGAACTTATTAATATTTTTGGCATAGTATGCCGATTCTTCGTCGCTTTCGTCCACCGGGGTTTCTTCTTTCTTTTTCGACATTTTAGCCTTGAAGGCTATCGACCTCTCCTTCGGTTTCAGTTTGGCATTTCGAGATTTTAGAACAATCTCGTAGTTGATAATAGAACCAACGAGAGCACTAAAATCGAGAGTATTTAAATCTTTTGATTCCATTATCGCCGTAACCGCACTGTCCCATTCTCGAGGTAGTGATCGGAGAATTTTCTTTACTTTCTCACTACTCGAAAGTGGTTTTCCAAAACATGCTAATCCATTGGTGATGACCGAGAATCGGTCGAGCATAATCGAGATGGATTCGTCGTCCTTCATTTGGAATAATTCATAATCGTGAAGGAGCATGTTTATCTTCGTGTCTTTGACTTGAGACGTACCTTCGTGTGTTACCTCAAGCATTTTCCAGATTTCTTTGGCACTATCACACGATGATATCCGGTTGTGTTCCTCCGGATTTAAAGCACAGTATAATAATTGCGTGGCTTTGCAATTATAATGGTCGTTTTTCCAGTACGCATCGTCATACTCTTCAAAGGTTTTGAGAGTTCCGTTTGAGTTCGTCGGAATTTTGGGACCAAGGCATATTACCTTCCATAATTCGATATCGTAAGCTCGGATGAAAATAGACATTTTCTTTTTCCAAGTCATGAAATTCGATCCATCAAAAAATGGTGGTCGGTTGAGAGCAAGGCCTTCGACTGGAGCCATTTGAAATGCCATTTTGGATCTTCTCCTCGGATGTTAGGCCGCGTATTGGAGTACCACTCCGATACCAATTATTGGTATAAAGTCGGATATTTGCGCCGTTTTGTGTGGAAGCGTAAATAAGGTGCGGAAAAGAAACGACACAGCGATTTATAGAGGTTCGGCCAAACGTGCCTATGTCCTCTCTCTCAAGATCTTTTTCTATAGGTTTAAGATCAAAACCTCTACGCCTCTCTTCTATCGGTCGAGGGATTACCGTTACAAGCTCGTCTTCTATCGGTCCGAGTAAAACTGTTTTTCCTTTTCTATTGGATAAGGAATCAATCACTCTAGCTTTCTATGGGTACTAGATAAACCTCACTTAGATATCGATTGCGATTCTAACAATGCCGGATACTTGATCCTAATAACACCGAATCCAATCCTATCTTTTCTTTTTTCCTCACGTGTATAATGTTGAATGTATAAACACTCAAACTAACAATATAAGCTCAATATTACAACAACAATGTAAGTATATGATTCTCAGATGTATGACTCGTTTGCTTGAAGTTGTTGTACTCAAACAATACCATAGGAATGGTATTTATAGGCATTTCCCACAAACTAGCCATTGCTACCAGTTGACTAGCTAGCGTGCGCTAGACCTTATCTTTAGCGTGCGCTAGACTGTTCCAGTTTCAGTCCAGTAGCTTCGTTTCTTCTTTAGCGTACGTTATGCCTTCTTCCTTACATACGTAGACTTCTTGTATTAGCGTGCGTTAATAACACCTTGTAGCATGCGCTAATCCAATATATCCGTTGCATGGATTGTCAAAGTATCCATTTGATATGCTGACTTTGACCTGCTTTTCCGAACGTTCTGATTGACTTGATTCAAACTGCTTAGCGTGCGCTATACCTTCTTTGTAGCGTGCGCTAATGCTGACTTCATGGCATACGTCATTCTGTGTTTGAATTCCTTCACAACGGTAACAGGACTTCGATAGTGTGCGTTAATGATAACGTGTAGCGTGCGCTATCCCATCAGCTGACTTCACTTCAGCTTACTTCGAACTTGGCTGATATGCAGATTACTCCCCGTTAGCGTGCGCTATCATATATGTCTTAGCGTGCGCTAGACATGTATTTTACTAAGCTTTTTGTGTCTTCGTCTGCTTCGTCATTTTGCTTCTCCTCGATGTTGTTTTGTTGTTTAGCAACTTTAATCATCAAAACACTAATTAAATAATGTATGGAATAAATATTCCAACAGTGAACTGTTTTCTTGAATATGTAATTCCTTGTTGCTATTAACTTAGCATGAATTTTGATTGGTATCATGAACTGTACTTATGGTTATCATTATGGAAAGAAATCTGAGAGGCCGTGGCAGAGGGGGACGAGACCGCAGAAGGGGTTGAATCCCGATACCACGAGCCAACAGGCGTGCGAATGCAGAGCATAGTTCCGCAGGCAGTTATTCGCCTTCTAGGGACCAATCGCACCACACTAGGCGCGAGGATCCGCGTGTTGACCCTTACGCTGTGATGTAGGGCATGATGGCTCAGATGACCCAGATGGGTCAGTTAATGGAAGCTATGCAGAGAGCTACTACCGACCAGCAATAGGGGCCACCTCCTGTACATGGCGAACCGGTGAGTCGGATTATCAGCGACATCTCTCGCCAGCGACCCCCGACTTTTGAAGGCTCCTCCGAGTCTGCTGATATCGTGTATTGGATTGAACACTTCGAGAAGTTATTCGATATGGTAGACTGTCCATCAGAGAATCGCATTTTCGTAGCAGCTTACTATCTTGGCAAGGGCGCCCACACCTGGTGGCTTTCGGTGAGGCCAGCTGATGGCGTATGTACTTGGGAGAAATTTAAAAATCTCATGCTAGACCGTTACTATCTGGGTCCTCTCCGTGAGGCCAAACTGTCAGAATTGCTGAATCCAGACCCGTCTGAAGATGATGATGTACTATCTGTTGCCGAGAAATTCCAGGCACTTCTTCCTTTTGCCTCGACGATTGTCTGAACGGAGGCCGATAAGATCAAATATTTTCTCAAGAGTCTTAAACCCCAAATGAGAATGCAGCTGTTGAACTATCACTGTACGACCCTACCGGAGTTCATCGAGAAAGCTCTGGAGTACGAACTGACCGCCAAAGAAATTTCCAAGAAGCAACTGCAGTCCAACAACAAGAAATTCAGGAACCAAAACCAGACTGACAGCAACCGGGGAACATTCAAGAGGCCCCAACCAGTGCCAAATCCTTCTGAACGGCCACCCACGGCGTCGAAGCCAACCGGATCGCAACCTCGAGCAGTCAGCCTATCTGTTGTGTGCTATAACTGTGGAGACCAGGGGCACATCAATTCTAAATGCCCGAGGCCGGCCGTCGCATGCCATACTTATGGGAAGAATGGACATCGTGCTCGTTAGTGTAGGAGTGGACCAGGACGTACTCCATCAGCACCTCATGCTCCAGTTCAGTCTTCCATCCAGGACGGTGTACCACTGTCCGCTTCTTATCAGACTACCAGTGCGAACAGAGGGATGGGCCATGGAAATCAAGCTGGTACATCTGGTACCGGGGCTGCAAAACCCAGAGTCTATGAGATGAAGAAGGCCGACGATCCCGAAGCCAGCATGATTGCAGGTACTCTCGAGATCCGATCGCAGCCTGTTTGTGTTCTTTTTGATACTGGTGCTTCGCACTCATTTTTATCTACTTTTTGTTTGAGTCGTTTGCAACTAGATCATGTTACCAATTGTGAACCTTATATAATTGGTCTACCCGATGGTAGAAGAATTGTTGGGAATCGTGAAGTGCAGAACTGTCCGATTCACATGAACGACTGTGAGTGGGTGTCAAATTTAATTGTGGTCGATTTACCTAACGATGATGTGATCTTGGGTATCGATTGGATAGATCGTCATGATACCATACTTAGTGTCTGCAAGCAAACAGTGACCATCACATCTGACAATGGTGTTGAGTGTACTTTTCAGGGTGACAATCCCAGCCGTTCCGGGAGAGTCATCAGCGCTATAAAAGCAGTGAAACTGCTTAATCAGGGGTGTATTGGCTATTGATGTTTCATGACCAAAATAGCGGATCGACCAGTCGAATTGGCCGATATTCCGGTAGTCCGAGACTACCCAGACGTATTTCCAGATGAGTTGCCAGACTTACCTCCACATCGTGATGTAAAGTTCAATATTGAGTTAGAGCCAGGTACGTCCCTGCTTTCGAAAGCATCGTATCGTATGGCTCCGACTGAGATGCAGGAGTTGAAAATCCAGCTTGAGGATTTGACGGAGAAGGTCTATATTTGACCTAGTGCGTCCCCTTGGGGAGCACCAGTGCTATTTGTACGGAAGAAAGATGGATCTCTGCGTCTGTGTATTGATTATCGTGAGCTGAACAGGGTAACCATTAAGAACAAATATCCATTGCCGCGTATTGATGATTTATTGGATCAGCTTCAGGGAGCTGCTGTGTTTTCTAAGATCGACTTGAGGTCCGATTACCATCAGCTGAGGATTCGTGAGTCTGACATTTCGAAGACCGCTTTTCGTACTCGCTATGGGCATTATGAGTTCGTAGTGATGCCTTTTGGACTGACTAATGCACCAGCAGTATTCATGGAGTTGATGAATTGGGTCTTTATTAATTATGTGGATCACTTTTGTAGTCGTTTTTATTGACGACATTATGATTTACTCTCGTGACCATGAAGAGCATGAGCGTCATCTCCATCAGGTTCTCGATGCTTTGAGGCGGAAACAGCTTTATGAGAAATTTTCTAAATGTGAGTTCTGGATGTGTGAAGTTATCTTTCTCGGACATGTGATATCAGCTGATGGGGTGCGAGTAGACCCATAGAAGACAGAAGCTATCCGAGACTGGATACCACCAAAGAACGTGAAGGAAGTACGTAGTTTCTTGGGACTAGCGGGTTATTACCGACGGTTCGTGGAAGGTTTTTCCAAGATTGCCCAACCGATGACTAATCTGTTGAGAAAGGATAAGAAGTATTTATGGTCAGAGGCATGTCAGCGGAGTTTTGATGAACTCAAGATTCGGTTGATTTTGGCACCTATTTTGGTTCTACCGAAAGAAACGAAAGGATTCGTGGTGTATAGTGACGCGTCTAAACAGGGCCTTGGATATGTACTAATGCAGAACGGGAAGGTGATCTCTTATGCATCAAGACAGCTACGACCTTACGAGGTCAACTACCCCACCCATGATTTGGAACTTGCAGTCGTGGTGTTTGCTTTAAAGATCTGGCGTCACTATCTGTATGGAGTTACCTGTCAGATTTTTACCGATCACAAGAGCCTGAAGTACATTTTTACTCAGAAGGAGTTAAACATGAGGAAAATAAGGTGTCTAGAACTCATCAAAGATTATTATATCGAGAGCCTTTATCATCCGGGCAAAGCAAATGTAGTTGCCGATGCTTTGAGTCGTAAAGCAGTACAGGAGCATATGCTTGCCCGCTTGACAGTTCAGAGAGAATTGCAGTTAGAGTTGGTGAGGATGGAAATTGAAGTTTGGTTACAGCATATTCAGGGACACTCTGCGCACTTGAGATTTCATCGTCCCTTGAGGATACAATTAGATCGAAGCAGGTTACGGACCCATTCTTATCTCGAGT
This sequence comes from Orobanche coerulescens, assembly GCA_033398695.1. Classification (NCBI taxonomy): domain Eukaryota; kingdom Viridiplantae; phylum Streptophyta; class Magnoliopsida; order Lamiales; family Orobanchaceae; genus Orobanche; species Orobanche coerulescens. Next base: position 125,512,719 of record CM065808.1, read on the forward strand.
TCGGGAAGAAGTAACTCAAGGAAAAGCCCCTGAATTTGTGATCCACGAGGATGGATTGATACGCTTCAGGAATCGAGTTTGTGTACCTGCAGGCGATGAATTGAGGAACTCTATCTTGAGAGAAGCTCATGCTACCCCGTACTCCATTCACCCGGGGTCTAGCAAAATGTATAAGGATTTGAAGCAATATTATTGGTGGGGGAGTATGAAATGTGAAGTTGCAGAGTTCGTTTCGAGGTGTTTAACCTGTCAATAGGTTAAGATTGAGCATCAGCGACCCGCAGGAATGCTGAAACCGCTCTCGATTCCTGAATGGAAATGGGAGGACATATCGATGGGTTTTATCACTAGCTTACCGATAAATCGTCGAGTGATGAATACGATTTGGGTGATTGTGGACAGTCTGACCAAATCAGCCCACTTTTTGGAGATAAAAGACACATGCCAACTATTTATCAAAGAGATTGTAAGATTACATGGTACCCCCAGGAGTATTGTATCAGATCATGACGGGCGATTCATGTCACATTTTTGGAAAGCAGTTCATCGTGCGATGGGTACGCAATTGAACTTCAGCACAGCATTTCATCCACAGACTGATGGTCAGACTGAGAGGACTATTCAGACTCTAGAGGATATGTTGGTCCCCAGAATGATGAAGACTGTCCTCACTGTACCAACACGAGTCTTTTCTAGCGCGCTTTGTCCTCACTCACGCGCACCTCAGAAACTTTCCAGGGGGTCACCCATCCCATAACTACTCCAGGCCAAGCACGCTTAACTTTGGAGTTTCTATGAGATGGCTACCAGAAAAGAAGATGCATCTTGTTGGTATGAGTACTCCAAATCAATTCATTTAACCACTTTCTAGTGCAGATCTCACAGTCGACCGCAAGCCGCGCCGCGCATTTTTAAGCTAATGCAGCGGGATGCCGACCAAGCCCAACAATCCCCTCCCGGTACTGCCAAAGATCTCACCCCATAGTCCGGAAACCTCCGCGAACTAGATTTGATCACACACCCTCTAGCGGCCGGATTCATTCACACACCTCCAACACTTGACATCGGCATATGTTCCACCTCCGCTTACTTCATTGCGCCAAGATCTCGCCCAAAGATACTAGATTTATGACATAGCCCTCCAGCAACTGACAACCTCCACTGCACCAGCATCTCAGTTCCGGCCAAGTGGGAATATCTGCTGCATGCCCGCCTCTCAGTTCCAACATTCTGGCAGCCTCTATTTTAGGATACTCCGAGGGAATCCGCACCCGTGACTTGCTCCGATACCAATTGTTGGTCCCCAGAATGATGAAGATTGTCCTCACTGTACCAACACGAGTCTTTTCTAGCGCGCTTTGTCCTCACTCACGCGCACCTGAGTAACTTCCCATGGACTATTTTAGGATACTCCGAGGGAATCCGCACCCGTGACTTGCTCCGATACCAATTGTTGGTCCCCAGAATGATGAAGACTGTCCTCACTGTACCAACACGAGTCTTTTCTAGCGCGCTTTGTCCTCACTCACGCGCACCTGAGAAACTTCTCAAGGGGTCACCCATCCCATAACTACTCCAGGCCAAGCACGCTTAACTTTGGAGTTTCTATGAGATGGCTACCAGAAAAGAATATGCATCTTGTTGGTATGAGTAGTCCAAATCAATTCATTTAACCACTTTCTAATGCAGATCTCACAGGTCGAATCGCAAGCCGCGCCTCGCGCATTTTTAAGCTAATGCAGGCAGGATGCTGACCGAAGCCCAACAGGATATATTGAGGGCGTGCGTTCTTGATTGGAAGGATGATTGGGAGGCCCAACTACCTTTGGTGGAATTCACTTATAATAATAGCTGGCACGCTTCGATTCAGATGGCACCTTATGAAGCATTGTATGGCCGTCGTTGTAGATCCCCTCTGTGTTGGGATGATCTGTCTGAATCTTTGGGTACGGAACTAGATATGTTGTTAGCAGCCCGTGAAGATCGCTCTGATTAGGAGTCGTTTGTTGAGGGCTCAAAGCCGACAGAAGTCTTACGCAGACAACCGTCGACGACCACTTTAGTTTGAGGTCGACGACCATGTACTAATGAAGGTCTCCCCTACTCGAGGTGTTTTTCGGTTTGGGAAGAGAAGCAAGCTGAGTCTGAGGTATGTCGGGCCGTTTGAGGTTTTGGAACGAGTAGGCGATCTAGCCTATCGCCTGGCATTGCCACCAGCTCTGAGCCGGATTTATAACTTGTTCCATGTCTCCCAGTTAAGGAAATATGTTGTTGATCCGAGTCATATACTTCAGTTCGATGAGATCGATATAGCGGAGGATCATTCGTACGAAGAGCGCCCCGTACGGATACTTGAGAGGAGGATCAAATAGTTGCGGAACAAGACGATTCCCCTACTGGAGGTTCAGTGGTCACAACACGGAGTCGAGGAGGCCACATAGAAGACGGAGAGCAGCATGCTAGAGAGGTATCCCGAGTTATTTACCCCTTAGTTTCGGGGACGAAACTCCTTTTAAGGGGGGGAGTATGTAATATCCGACGGAAATTCTTACCTACTGTTGTATTATTCGGATAATTCAATACTATTGTAGTCTTGTTGAATTTGTTTAATGTTTACTGATGTTGGAATATATCATAATACACTTGAATATAACTATCATTCGCACTATGATTGATTTCTCGATGTTGTTTAGATAAGTGCACTTTTAGGCTAGTAATTCTGTGTTTAACGTATGCTAACCCTTTAGCATAACGTACGCTATCTTGTTGGTTTTACGTACATAAGGAAGGGTTGTTTACGTACGTAAGGCTTGTAGTCTTATTCGATCTCAACTTTCAGCGTGTGGGGTCGGGCGTGATTCGAATATCTGACCTTTTTGAGGCAGCCTAGTTGACCTACATTATGTACGTAATGCTTTAAGCCATAACGTACGTAATGATGTTCGTATTTTAGTTCAGTAGCCTGTGATAGTAGATTACGTACGTAACACTTTTTGTGTAGCGTACGTAAAGTGGCTAACGTACGTTATCTACATGTGATAACTTACGTAACGAATTGTGTTGTTATAAAAAGACAACTTGTGTCTTTCATTTTGCACGTCCAACTCCAATTTTTCTCCCCTATAATCATCCCCTGCCTCCCTAGATCAATTCTACCTTCTTCCAACTTGTGTTTGAGCTTTGCATCTTGATTGGGAGCTTGTTGATTGGAAGTTTAGAGTCATTCTTGAAGCTTAGAGTGTGTTCTTGTGGTTTTGGTGTATTGTTCTTCAATTCTGAAGGTATGTTATATGATTTCACTCTATAATTTCGTAGTTATAATGTTAGTAAAGTATACTTCACCTAATGTTGAATTAATCAAGCAAAACATGTTTGTAGTTAAGCTTCTAAACAACTTAATGATGAATATGGTGATTAAGGGTTTGACATGATGTGTTCTTGATGTTGTAAATGGGGGTAATCATGTTTAGTAGAAACACACTCTCCTTGCTGGACTATTAACATCAATAGGACAATAATAATCCTTAGTTTCATTTTAGATAGGTTGATTTGTTGAATTGTTATCATTATATTGAATCAAACTATCATGCTTAGGTAGATTTTGGACTAGATGAACTTAGGTTTTTCATCGGAATTGGTTGAACCTTGAATTATATCAACATAAGGTTATAGTTCAGAGATGTTTAATTCACCTTGATGATGATTCGTAATGATCTTGTGATGAATAACTCGACTATATCGTTAACCTAACTAGGTGAACTCATAACCGATGAACATAGTGATAATTTTACAAATTCATGATTCGTTCGAACGATGATAATCACTGAGTAACCTTCATTTTGATCAATGTTTTATGGAACGTAGTTGCTTGGATTATATCTTTCAAAACATTGATGTTGTTTTTAAGAAATTCTACCGGCATATCAATTTTAGGAAAGTTCTCCTTGATGACTGTTCTTGATAAATTCTCATCCGTTTGAACCATACGAATAATCGAGAACACCTTGAATGATAACCGATAATGAGAATAAATTGAAGCTCATGTGAATCCTTGAAATTGAATTATGATGTATACAAAGATAGTCGAATTAATCGAATTGAATTTAGGATATCGTTTCGTTGAACTAAATATCGATAGTTATGAGAATGTGTTATTGAATGGATTGTATCCCTTACAAGGTTGATTGTTCGAGTAACCGATATTAGTCGAGGACCGTTCGTTCGTTCGACAAGGAAGGAATATTCTCGTCTCCGTATTGAGGCAAGTTATCTTGCTTGGTTATAATGATGTTTGGATTCTTATGATGGTTATGCGTTTCGTGTATATGAATAAATTATGAACCGTGACTTGATATTGTTCTTGATGATGTTCCGTTTTTCATTGTGGGATTTCATTCCCAAATTCATCACTTTGAACCGTTGATATCATTGATCCTTATGGTCATTTCGGTGAGTTTCTTGATCCTTAATCGGATATGTGATTTATTGAATTCGTTGTCATGTTATATCGTGACATATCCAGAATCATATCTGCGTTCCGATTAGTTATTGTGTAGGATCTTTAGCCAGGCACATATATAGCCATGCGTGGATGTTTCCGTATTGGACTGTGCACACGAGACGTAGTTCGTGAGCCTAATTAGGTACATTGTCCCACGTATATCCTGGATTCCGTATACGGGGTGAACATGTGCACGGACACATTTCCGGATCGGGCGTACTGTGATGTCCATCTTGAGCCATACTATTTTGGTCGTTCATAGTCCATATACATATATATATATATATTTGGATGTGTTCGACGTTTTGTGACTAACCGTTCATACGCCCGAGGGGTATGTTCCTTAATCGGGATGTTTTCCTTGAAATCTAATATATGTGAATTGTATTATATCTTGAGAAATCATTTATCATGTATATCTGACCCTGTGTTGGGCGAAATACTTGTGTTGTATTTTAGGTCGAGGCAAAGGCAAGGCACGGGAAGATCATGGTGACGGCGAAGGGTTCGAAGGATACTAGTTCGGGGGCCCCAAGTCTTTTGTTGTCCGGTTTTTGTTCGAACCGTGTAATGTTATCTTTCTGCTTTATTTATATTGTGGACAAATGTATTGATATTTAAGGTACATTCCATCTCCATATGGATTATACTTGTATTTTGGATCCTGTGTATAATAAGGCCGTTGGCCATACTACCGTAAACTCCTAATCGGAGTAAGTACTATGTATTGTGGTTCGGTATCACAAGTATTGCGCATTTAATCTACATTTTGGGTATCGCCTGGTGGGTCCAGTGTGGGTCCACGGCACTGTAATGACCGTCTTTTTGGGGTGTTACAGATTAAACCCAACTGATCGATCGATAATCCTGATAAGCATATACTCCTATATAAGCCCCTTGTTATTGTTGTCGTCAATATTGTTGTAACCCCAATTCCCCAAACCAAACTGGTAAGATTGCTGGTTAAATTGCTGCTCTTCTTGATTTAAAGGCATCTCCCTATCCTGATAAGCATTAGACCAGCTGGTATCAAACTCTTGATAATTATCTTCCCGAGGAGCAAAAGCAATTTGCTGATTCTGAGTCGAGGGACCCATATGACCACTTTCTGTATCGGTGAAGGAAAGCATATATGTATGGGGGAAATTGAGCTTCCTTGTCTTCCCAGGATGAAATATTCGGAGTTTCTCATCTTATGCTAGGTAGGGCTGCTTCCTTGGAGTATCGAAGTGTCCCACCCAAAGTTCTTTCCTCTTTTTTGGATTGCAAATCCTAAATGCATATGTGCCATTCCTCTCTTTTCGGACCCTGTTGGTGATTTAAGTGTCATCAGACATTTTGTGTAATTGGAACTAATATGTGATCTAAGGAGTTTTATAATTTGTATTCTAATATATGTTCGGGTAAGTGCGGAGTGCACACATGTATAAGATCGAATTATAAGCCGTTACGACCAAATGTCGGGGTCCGGGGACAGCGGCCCCGGTGACGGGGTCTAGGGATAGCGCCCCTAGCGGGGTCCATGGGGCAGAGCCCCTGGCGGGGTTTGGGACAGCGCCTCAAAAGGTCTTCGGAAATTTGGATTGGTAAATTAGTGGAAATTCCGAATTTTAGAGGGAGAATATGGTAAAATTGACTAATTTTCGTCAATTTTGGAAAGCCATCGGTCTAACTCTAATTTCGTATCACTAACTAAAACCTTCTGACGGCACCGCCTCAAGAAGCCCTAATCCGTCCCTATGCAACCCTAAATTCGACATGTATAAATAAGACTCTTGGCCTTGAGTCGAGATACACCCTTTTCTGAGCTCTCTTATTCTTCTGAAAAACTCAGAATCTCTCTAGCAATTTGGCTTATGTTTCTGTGCCTAAATTCGTAAGTGTCTCTTTGGATTATCCTAGGCTGAATTTCTTGTAACCCGGGCATAGGGTAGAAATATCAGTTCGGAAAGTGATTACACGATCCATCGGGAATCCGGATCCCCTTAATAAACCCTAATATCTCAACAGACCCCACGGTACTTTTTGCTCTTGTTCCCTACATTAATATTTGCTTCTTATTTTCATAATCAAGTCAAGTTACTTGATATAAAATTATCGTTAGAATGTGTTGTTTAGGGCAGAAGATTCAGTAATTGAAATTATCTTATAAAAATAAATACTAGTCTTAATTAGGAAAATTAATAATTGTATCGATCTAGCTAGGTCCAATTATTTTGGATGGTGGTCTTACCAAATACAAATCGATCATATCTAAAGACAGATATTTCAAGTAGCTACGTCTAATAGCTCTTGAAACTATTTTTAGTTTGGACCCGCATTCCAACCAATGCTCATCAACGCATATTAAATGAAAAACCGATGGTGGTCCTCGTCGTCGGCGGCGATAATTATATTTAATTGATTAATTATTAAGTGATACGATATTTTTATATTTTTTTAAAAATCAAGTACTCATGACCTAACAATTAATTAATAATTGGTTGTTTATCTAATTAAAAGCATTTTATAATTACCTCCACACACATATACCTTGTTCTTGCGGATTTTGATCATGCACGGAAACAGAGGGTGGGTGCTCACTGGTGGAGCCTAGTGACATGTGTTGATGGTGATACTCTTCCTTCTGATCATCGGACAATGAGACCCTTATGAAGGCGTCGACCATGGCGTCGTGTGCTTCTTCGGATCTTTCCTTCCAACCTTCGCCTAATTCATCAAAGTAGTCATAGTCATACGGATCGGCCGCATCCTGATCCTCATGGGTCCAATCCATTTTTGCTTGCCGTTTGGTCTTAATTACTCCAACTTATCTCAAATTGAAAACAATGTCAGACCTGTGTGTTTAGAAAATGAAAAAAAAAATAGATGAGACGGTAAGTGAGGAATTAGAGAATTCGAGCTACTACTTTATATTATATATATATAGGCATAGCTAGGTAGGTTACTTAAAAGTGTTTGTACGTACCAATTTCTGCCGTTTGGTCTTAATTACTCCAACTTATCTCAAATTGAAAACAATGTCAGACCTGTGTGTTTAGAGAATGAAAAAAAAATATTAAAATATTTAATATAATTATCCATTCAATTTAAAAATATTTACAAATCAATTTAATTCTCGCGGAATTAATTATATTTCTTCATACGGAGTTAGTAGAAGTTAATTGCTTGTATATTTTAGGAATATATGTTGGAAAATTATTAAAATTATCAGTTGTATAATTAAATATACTTAAGGTACAAAAATATATATATACATGCTAGGGCAGATTGTGCCAAAATACTGCAATTCGCATCATTCAAATTATATCAGCAAATAAAATAAATAAATTTAAATTCTCTAAAGAAATTAATTATTGCTGCATTAATACAATCAAATAATTTCATTCTTTTCACACATAAATTTTACACTTTTGGAAGATATACAATATAATCAAAATACATGCACATTTGAAAAGATTCAAAATGAAATTTGATTCTCTAATTTTTTTTTTCTTTTACGAAGATGATTTTGTTGACTAATATGCTCCTATACATACCTACTTATATATTTTAGGAATATTTTTTAAAAAGTAAAAGAAATAATTATACAATTTAAAATAGTTAAATATATGAAATATATATAAATATTTGAGCAGCAATTTCACCAAAATAATGTATATATGCATCATCCAAAATTTATCGAAAGTAAATAAATAAAATAATAAAATTAATTAGTGTTGTAATAACAAAGTCAATAAATTTCTTTCTTTTATCAAATGAGTTTTTTGTTTTTTGAATAAAAAATTTAAGATAGTTAAAATAATTCAAATCACATGTAAAGATATTTTATCTAAAATTAATTCTAATGATTCATATACTGTTATTAAAAACAATTTGGTTATATATATGAAGATATCTTATAAAATAAGTAAAACTGATAATTGTATAATTTAAAAGAGATTTTTTTTTCTGTATATTAATTCTCTCACGTACGAAAGATGCACTTTTGTGGAAGTTCCCATTTAGGAATACGCTTTTTCGACAAGAATTCGTCACATCGGTGAAACAACCCAACACTTCCGTGAACTCCGATTAGAGATGTTAAGCGGCCATTCAATGGTCTTGGGCCTAATGTACTTGTTAAACTGTCGCCAAAAGCCGGATTTAAGCAGTAGAATATCGCCCTAACCCGGGTTTATGGGTTAAGCCAGTACCATGCCCGAGCCCGTTTAACATCTCTACTCCCAAGCACAAAAATCGTTAAAAAAAAAAACTAACACTTCCGTGAATATTGTTATAAAATTGGAATATTATAGAGAGGTTTTAGAAAGAGAATAGAGAGAGATTCTCAGGTATGATTTTCATTAATAACTGAAGTACTATTTATAGGAAAACTTCAGATGGCACAATCGTAATTACATAATTACATCAGGGACATAATAGTCATTCACGCTATAAAAAAACAAAGGGGTAATTGAAATGTGACTTTCGTGTTATATTATAACACTCCCCTTGAATGACTATTTACATAACTATCTGCTGAACTAGTTTGAAGAAAAACCCAATGGGAGAAAAACTTTCAAACTGTTTGTATTGGAGCTTGTGGCAATCATATCATGTTGCATCATAATGTTGGTAGGAAATCTCTGTTGGATAAAACTTCAGCAATCTGTAATCTTGTAAATTTGCTCCCTTGATAGTTCTTGTATAAGTATTCTTGTGCCGTGTCAGTAAAACCTCGTGGGACAAAAATTGAGTGAATCTGTCATGTATATCATTCGTTGTTGGGAGTATCCACGTGTTGCCTCATTAAAACCTTGTCAAGAAAACTCAGTGGGAAAAACTTGATCGAAGAAAAAAGAGTACAACTACTCCTTCTATTTTCAAGCTGAGGAATAATCTTGATCTTTGTAGTGTCCCTTATTATGCCATGAATATGCCTCGTTAAAACCTTATTAGGGAAAACCCAATAGGAAAAATCCTGAAAAAGAGTACGTTATTCATACTAACACGCCATTCCAGTTGCCTCATTAAAAACTTTGCTAGGAAAACCCAATGGGACAAAACCTCAGTCAAGGAAAAAGAGTGCAACGCGTATTTTATACAAATATGCCCCAGGCATTTCAATGATCCTCCAGGGATTAGTATGAGTATCATTTTAAGTGCAGTTTGTAATATCGAACTCACATTCTTTGCGATACTGTAAAGAGTACAGGAGATAATTTTCTTTCACAATACCTTATTTTAAGTGACTGCACGCACTGATAATATGTTTAAAATTTCCGGAGGAGTCACTTTCAGTAAGCCCATATGTTTCATTTTATTATAAGAGCATATATTTCAATTTCAATGGATTTCAATATTCTCATTTTTCCAAATCATGGATTTTAATATCCTCATTTCCGATATCCATATTTCACAGTCATGGATATCCTCATATCATTTATCGATGTCATTTTTCCAATCATTGATATCCTCATTTCATTCATAGCGCTATATTGTGTCGACACTTTTCAATATTTATTTTCCCATGGCAATATAACTTGCCGAGATATCTCATTATCAATCATCCATTGGGATTACACATTGTGGTTATGTATATATACTTCTCAAAAGTATATGCCTCCTTTTATCATTTGTTTTGATTCATATTCGGGGAATTATTATGTATTTATCAAAGCAGTTGCAGTTGGTACCAAGGATTAATAATCTATCATGCATCTTTGAACTTCAAGTTCATATAATTGTGAGGATATAGTGTGATGCATTTCACATATTTCCAACTACCAATACTCCCCATCATGCTAAGAGATTTCTTGAGCACCAAACTCATATGCCAGTATCTCAGTATTCATCTCCAGTCATGGGAGTTTATATATTATGTTCTCGATATTGGCTAGAGGACTTCGAATAGTATGCCAATTGATATCACTTGTATGCGCATATCTTGATCCTTTCTAGGATCTATTCAAGTTTATTTGAGATATATTACTAGCTTAATTTGATATGGAAAATATGCTCAAACCGTGAGCAAATCATCTCGTAAGTTTCCGATTACGAGTCATATACACATGTGACTATCTAGTGGATCCATAATATCTAGTAGTTCACATGTAGAGGAAGTGGGCCCATACTCCCCCTTAATATATTCCAAATTTATTAGGGATTCATTCCCAATATTGGCTACAAGTGGTATTAATCTAGAATAAATATTTGAGGACATGATGTGTCTGTATCACCATATAGATATTTTGTCGGCATATCACATCATCTTTCAGTGCCATTATTGCACATCATTATCAACATGGAGTCACTGCTCCCACATGTCATATTATGTTCATTATTCAAATAGAACTGTAGTTCATAAGCTTCTGGATATGAACTATTCGAACGCGGAGTCAAATCTCATACGCGTAATTCCAATCTATAAATAGATTATCATTGTATTTACAAAATTCACCCATACCGAGGGTCTTAATATCATAATAGATTCAATATTTTCGAATCTTCGTAAATATTATAATAACTCGTAGGAAATATGTTCATCTCTTCCAGTGAATATCATAAAAAGAATTTATCGAATTCAACTCGAAAGATTAAGGATGTTAATGATAAATGGCATCACAGAAGATATTCGATGGTTGATCGAAGAACAAGTTCGACTATCTGGCGAATTTTCAAATTCATTTAAGTACATGCCATGTGTAACACCCCAAATCCGCTCAAGGATATTACACGCCGTAGAACCTTTCCTCAAGGATCTACCAGGCTGGTAACAACATCGAACATCTCAACAATGCCTTTTAAGGCTAAAATGACTCAGTAGACCGATTTGGTCTTTCAATAAATACATACAACTCAATCACAACACATGACCACGCAGGGGTCGAGTACAACACACTCCCGTACAACGGGGAAAGAATACTGCAGCGGAAAATAAAATACAACTAAACCAATACGACATCAACGGGTCCTCGTGTGATTAGTATCGTTTATCTTTCATCATCCTTCATGCCGACCATGTGCTATGCTCCAAAACCTGAATGCAAAACAGACATCCACCCCCCGATTTCTCGGGGGTTAGCAAAATTCCACTATTTTGCTAGTGCAAGTACAAATTGCAAAAATACGAGCCATACAATACAAGTTCCAAGGACAATAATAACCAGGAATCCTCAAAGACTTAAACATAACAAAAATACTTCCCGAGGCAAGATTTTAGGTAAAGCTTTCCAAAATCGAAAGATCCCGAGTCAAGGGAAACAATATATAAGGTGATTTAAAATGCCATCGGGAGTTTTGATAGAAACAACTCAGGATTTTCGAATCCTTCTCTTTCCAAAATCAACAGGGGTCACAGCCCAAAGGTTTCGTTTTCACAAATAAAACCAACAACAATTCACAGGGTCAGAGCCCACATCAAGTGTCCTCAATGGACATGAAATCAACACAAAATTATCACATACAGGCATCGCCTAGGACCGGGACGAAGCCACAAATCCCACCCGAGGCCTCTAAGGACCCTCCCGAGCTGGCTAGCGAAACAAATCACACACCATATCTCACGGTTGGATCAATCACTTGTTGCATCCTGACCACATGATCACAAGCCATGTGTCACCGTAGATTATCTCAGGCTCTCACGGTTGGATCAATCGCTTGTTGCATCCTGACCACATGATCACATGTCATGTGTCATCGTAGACCTTCAACCATATCCACACATTCACACAAATAACATACAACATCAATAATATCCAAGTAATTCACTCAATGGCAACAAACACAATGCACGATGCAATGGTCAAATCACAACGCACCGATATGAGATAATATATACATATATATTATCAAAGCACAATGACAACACCAAGTGTATTCATAGTAATTCACGTAACCATCCACGAACACAATGTTCACAAAACACACGCGTTTTGAAAGAGGGACTTTAACAAGGCTAACCGAATATTTGAAAGTGAAATTCAAACGATCAAATAAACACATGGAGACGGTCACTAATTATCATATCCATAAAACAAGAATTGTATGGACAAGGTACTTGCCTCGAATAACCACAACGCGAAGAATAGACCGAAATAGGTTAGCATGAACAGACTACGAACCCGCCGACTCCACCGAACGACTACCCGCAACAATAAACTACGAAAGACAACAATAGCAACGAAAATGAATTCCAAAGTACAACCCAAAGCCGCTAAATTCAAGTAACAAACTATGTGTAATATCCGCAATTTTCGATTTTCGGTAAATTTCTTTTTCGGACGGAGTCCGTTTTTATGACTCGCTCATGACCGTTTCGTCATTTCGAGAATGATTAATTCTGCACTTTTTGTCATCCGAGTTCGTTTCGGTATCGTTTTGTTGAGTTCCGAGCTTTTTAGCGACTTTTCCGCACTTGAGTTCGATTCTTGCGAATCTCGTCCGAAACTGTTGTTTCAAGTTTCTCGTAAGTTCATTTAATGTTATTATTCATGTTGCGAGCTTTGGTTTGGTGTTTCGATCGCGTATGGTGATTTTCGGACATTTTGGGCCATTTTCGTAATTTCCCAAAGTTTTGGGTAATTACTTCCGTTGTCGAATTCCGAGCCTTCGGGTGGTCGGAATCGTGTGTTCTATTAGCTCTTAGATTCGTCTTTTCGAGTACTTCGTAACCGTAACATCGATTCGTATTCAGGTTCGGGTTTCGGGGTCGTTCGGATCGTCGTTGTGGTTCAGACGTAATTTGGCCTGTGCGGAGGTGGCCGCCTGCACACATGCGACACGGCCCTGAAAACGGCGCTGCTGAGCGCCGTGTCCTGCGCCGGGTTGGCCAGGACTGGCAGCCTGCCGAGACACGGCCGAGACACACGGCGCTGTCTGGGCCGTTTGCTGCGTCGTGTCCTGCAGGCCTATAAATATAGCCGAGCAGTCGTTTTTTTTCACTCATTTCATTTCCTATCCTTCCTGTACGCGGCTGGAGTCTTTGGGAAGTCGAAGAAATGTTGTTATACTATGAATCCACGAAGTTTTGGAGTTCATAACATCAATTGTTCATCACGTAACATCCTTCAATCCAGCGAATCAAGGCAAGTTTTCTTAAAATCTAGTTTTGGGGATTTTGTTCGATTTGTCCGTTTAATCCGTTTTAACTCAGAATAGTGATGTATTTATGATTGTTAAACAATATTATGTCGAATTCCTTGCTGTTCCTCGGTTGAATCGCCGAGGATTGAGTATCTTATCGACGCCTTGAAGGTGTTCGACAAAATGTCGCAAAGAGGATTCGAGCGTTCTACGATTATTCTTCCTCGTTCGTTCATTAATTTATTGATAGTATAATATTAGTGTCAGATTTCTCACAAAGAATTCGAGTCGGAACCCTTCCGTTCGTCGTTTTCTTCAAGCTTTTCGATCGTGGGTGTATTCTTTGTCTTCGCCGGAGAATCGTAGGTGTTCGAGGTGTCCCGACTGATCCGTGATTGTGGGAGTGTCCGGTATCGATTATCGAGGCAAGTATCTTGCCCATACATTACGTGTTTTGTGGATATATGGGTTTCTAAGTGTCGATATGTGCTAAATAAATATTTATAATCATTTTTCAAAAGAATCGGTATATTTACCATCATGGTTTTCGTAAAGGTGACCCGTGTGGGTCGGGAATTTATATGCTTAGTTGATTATGTGTGCTAGTTTCGACTATAGGATCACCTTACTTTAGTGTGATGTCATTATGTATGATTATGGCGTCGGTAAATGTAAAGTGTAATTCTCTTGTCAAATTATGTGCTTGGAGTCCCGTGGTTATGGATGAATATGTGAGTTTTTGTGATATTAGTTGTGTCCTTCGGTGCTGTTGAGATCTTGTGCTCCCTTGTGAATTGATATAGTTCTGGGTCGTGAGTACGTGTTGGATAATTTGGCCATTCTAGCAAGGTACCTCGACTATATATATTTTGTGTGGTTGACCTTTGAGAGTCGTGGTTTTGTAATCTGTGAATTGTTACTCTTCCACCAGGGGATGGCATGTGGCCTCTGGGGGCCGATACTAATGGGTACGGCCATGGAAGTGGACTTGGGTGTGTGTGTTGATGTTCTTCCACCTGGGGACGGTTCGACGGGACCTCTGGGGGCCGATACTAATGGGTACGGCCGCGGAAGTGGTTTCCCACCTGGGGACGGTCCGACGGGGCCTCTGGGGGCCGATACTAATGGGTACGGCCACGGGTTACCAAGTGTGGTTTCTTTGATATTGATGTTGATGTTTTGATGATTAATTGTGATATTGTCCGGAGTATCACAATGCTTTGCGCTCGGGGTCGAGAGACATTATATATCGAGTCTTGGTGCTTGGCTAGAATGGCATAAGAATAATGTGTTATGTGTAATGTGTCCTTGTTAGTGAATTGCAGTGGATGATCGGGTTGTTGGCCCTGTGTTTTGTGATCGAAATGGTTGGGCCGTGGACCCCGTATTTTGTTAACGGATTTATATTTTGGAAAAAGAACTTTGGGGCTGTGACCCTAAATGATTTTCGAGGAATTAAGAACTTTTCAATTTCAAATGTTTTCAAAACTCCCGAGATTTGGAAGTGTTTTCAAAGTGCTTACTTACTTCGTTTCTACTTTCGAGACTTGAACTATTTTTAACTAAATATACCTCGGGAAGTCTTTCGTTGTATTCTCGGAATGTGTTGTGTATGGCTCGTATTTGCACTTTATACTTGCACTAGCGAAACAGTGGAGTTTTGCTAACCCCGAGTAATAGGGGGTGGATATCTGTATTGTGTCCAGGTACATGCAGGTTTTCGGGAGCAAGACACAAAATCGGCACGAGGGATGATGAAAGACGAATGATACTAATCACACGAAGGCCGGTTTTGGGTTCAGTTAGTCAGAGTCCATTGTATTGTCTTTTCCGTTGTCTTATTGTTCGTTGTTGCAAGTATTTTAGCCTTACGTAGGTATGAGTCTGGATGAGTTTATGTATTTTGATTTGTAAGTCAGTGACGAAAGACCAAATCGGTCTGTTGGTCCGTTATTTTGATTCGTCGGTATGTAATGTAATGTGTTGTTTTGATGTCTAGCCTGGTGGATCCTCACGGAGAGGGTCTGCGGCGTGTAATATTCCCGGTTTGATCTGGGGGTGTTACACTATGAGAGTTCAAGGGTTTTGTAACACCCCCAGACTCAAACCGGGAATATTATGCGTCGCAGACCCTCTCCGTGAGGATCCACCAGGCAAGACATCAAAACAACACATTACATTACATACCGACATAACAAAATAACAAACCAATAGACCGATTTGGTCTTTTATCACTAACATACAAATCAAACCACACATTTTTATATCGACTCATACTCATGCAAGGGTAAAATACACTCATAAACAAAAAGTACGACAGCGGAAAGACCATACAATGAACTCCGACTAACTGCACCCAAAACTGGTCTTCATGTGATTAGTATCATTTGTCTTCCGTCATCCTTCGCACCGATCCTATGTTTTGCTCCCAAAACCTACATGTACCTGGACGCAGAACAGACATCCACCCCCCGAGTACTCGGGGGTTAGCAAAACTCCACTGTTTTGCTTCTACAAGTATAAAATGCAAATACGAGCCATACACAACACATTCCGAGAATACAACGAAAGACTTCTCGAGATATATTATTTACTTAAAATAGTTCAAATATAGAAAGTAGAAACGAAACAAGTAGGCACTTTGAAAACACTTCCAAATCTCGGGAGTTTTGAAAACATTTGAAATTGAAAAGTTCTTAATTCCTCGAAAGCCACTTAGGGTCACAGTTCCAAGGTTCATTTTCCAAAATGCAAATCCGTTAACAAAACACGGGGTCCACGCCCCAACCTTACAAGGACACATTACATTTAATATATTATTCTCATGCCATTCTAGTCAAGCACCAAGACTCGATATATGTCACTCGACCCCGAGCACAAAGCATTGTGATACTCCAGACAATATCACCATAAACGAAACCATCAATATCACGGAAATCACACTTGGTAACCCACGACCGTGCCCCTTAGCATCGGCCCCCAGACGCCCCGTCGAACGCTCCGGGTGGGAAACCACTTCCACCGCCGTACCCCTTAGTATCGACCCCCAGACGCCCCGTCGAACGCTCCGGGTGGAAGTTCAACCACACACGCACCCAAGCCCACTTTCTCGGCCGTACCCCTTAGTATCGACCCCCAGACGTCCGTCGAACGCTCCGGGTGGAAGTTCGACCACACATGCACCCGAGTCCACTTCCTCAGCCGTACCCCTCAGTATCGACCCCCAGACGTCCCGTCGAACGCTCCGGGTGAAAGTTCGACCACACACGCACCCGAGTCCACTTCCTCATCCGTACCCCTCAGTATCGACCCCCAAACGTCTCGTTGAATGCTCCGGGTGGAAGGAACACAACTCACGCACCCGAAAGATCACAATTCAGTTACAAACCACAAGCCTCGAAGATCAATCACAGTATATATAGTCGAGGTACCTTACTAGAATGGCTAGTTCATCCAACACACACCCAAAACTAATACTATCAACAAGGAAGCACTCTATTTCAACAGCACCGAACGTCACAACCAGTATCACATAAATTCATATATTCATCGATAACCACATGTCTCCACATACAGCTTAAACAAGGGATTAAACTTCAAAACTTACCGACGATGTAATCACATAATGGCATCATACGAAGGTAATGCGATCATATACTCAACATTAATACACATATTCAATTAAGCATATTAATTCTCGGAACACATGAGTCGTATTTAAGAAAACCATTATGGTAAATATACCGATTCTTTTAAAAAAAATGGTTATAAATATTTATTTAGCACATATCGACGATTCAACTATTATATCCACAAATCACGTAATGTATGGGCAAGATACTTGCCTCGACAATCGATATCGGACACACCGAAGAACATGGCTCAACCGGGAAACCTCGAACACCTACAATTCTTCGGCGGAGACAATGAATACACCCTCGATCAAAAACCTTGAAGAAAACGATGAACGGAAGAGTTACGACTCGAGTTTTTCGCAAGGGACCTGACCCTAACATCATAGCATTAATAAATTAACGGTTGAACGAGGAAGAATAATCGTAGAACGCCCGAATCCCCTTTGTGACATTTTATCGAACACCTTCAAGGCGTCGATAAGGAACTCAATAAAACGATGAATCCTCGGCAATCTAACCATGGAACAACAAGGAATTCGATAGAATACGACTTAACAATAATAAATCCATCACTATTCTAAGTTATTTCGGATTAAACGGACGAAATCAAAGAAAATACCCAAATTCCCCAAAACTAGATTTCTAGAAAATCTGACCTGATTCGCTCGATCAAAGGATGTTATAGGATGGAAAATCAATGATATGGACTCCAAGACTTCATGGATTCATTGCATAACAACATGCCTCCATGTTCATGAAACCTCCAGCCGCGGAAGGGAAGGAAACGAGTGAGAAAATGGGTGAAAAACCCATCTGCTGGGCCTTATATAGGCAGCCTGCCGGCCGCCTTACGTACGTAATCGGCCATGGCTTACGGCCGTAACCGGCCATGGCCGAGCCTTCTGCCCAAAAATGCCGGCAGCGTTACGTACGTAAGCGGCCAAGTCTTACACACGTAACCGGCCTTACGACCGTAACTGCCGGGCCCTTACGGCCGTAACTCGGCCAGGGGTGGCCTGGCCCCAAAATGACCAGCCATGACTCGGCCGGGGCCAACTCCGATGGCCCGGACGACCCCGAAACCCGAACCTGAATACGAATCGAATATACAGTTATGAAGTACTCGCAAAGACGAATTCGAGAACTAAGAGATTACACAATTCCGACCACCCAAAGGCTCAAAATTCGACAAGGGAAAGTAATTACCCCAAACTTTAGAAAATTATGAAAATGGCCCAAAATGTCCGAAATACATGATACACGATCGAAACACCAAGCCAAAGCTCGCAACATGAATAATAACATTAAATGAACTTATGAGAAACTCGAAACAACAGTTTCGGACGAGATTCGCAAGAATTGAACTCAAGTGCGGAAAAACCGCTTAAGAACACGGAACTCAACAAAACGATACCGAAACGAACTCGGATGACAAAAAGTGTAGAATTAAATACCCTCGGAATGACGAAACGATCACGAGCGAGTCGTCAAAATGGGCTCCCGCTGAAAAAAAGAAAATCACCGAAATCCGAAATTGCGGATATTACATTCTACCCTCCTTAAAAGAAGTGTCGTCCCGAAACTTAAAACAAAAGCAAGGCGACTCTAGATAACACACGTTATCTGATACTGACAACGCACCAGAGCTCCATGCAATACAGAGCTATTGCGGTTCGATTCAATACACAAGAGCGTTTACGAAAAGCAACGAACATGAATCACAACGGTTGATAAATCCGAGCAATACAACAATCAAAACACAAGTCCAACGGTGAACAAGAATGAAATTCCAATAACCTCAAATGTTTGGAAGATAAAATACGAAGACAATTTCCCAACACTTATGGGAATTACGAAGTGGCCCAGATGTTCAATAATCATGATTACGAGATCAAACAATAATGATTGGTCAACGACAAACGAATAGCAATGATATGATCAACTATGAAGTTCACACCTTAAATCAAGACATCAATAAACTCGTAGGAACCACGAGGTGTTAATTCCGCACGCGGTTCACAGGAAATCGATCCGAGTCGATACGGTCGAACGAAATGGAAGCGAGAGAAAAAAATGGGTATTACATCATATCATCATCTTTAAAAGAGGGTTCGTCCCCGAAACCTAAACAACGAGAACGAAGTGCTGGAATAGCAACCTTCCCGGCCATATCCTCTTGGTCCCGCATCTGATCTCCATGACCAACTGTACCGCGGTCACGACTTCGTCCTCTGTCCCTCAACATACGAAGTGGATTCTCACTCGATACGATGGCACAACTTCGCAAAAATAAATGCTAAAATACCAACTTAGTACGACATATCACATAAGGTAACTAATAACAACTTGATAAGAAAATCCACGAGGTGTCCTTTGAAATCATATAATTTGAAAATCCTTGGATTTGTATGTTATTCTAAATAAAACTTTGAAAGTATTTTTGGTACCTCGGGCTGTTTTATCAAAATTTGTAAACAAAAGACATTAACCGTCTCATTTTGAAATTATTTGCAAAACAATAATTCCTTGTAACCGGCATTATCAAAATCACCATGCCACTACGCATCATCGTCACCGTTGATAACAAACAAAGTAAACACGCAAGATCATCAAACCATTCGTACATACACTAACATTTCCAAATCCGAGTTTGAAATTTACATCGAGCGAGATTTTTTTTTCATCTTTCACTATCTATTTTTGAACTAAAAATCGTATTGGGTTTTGAAATAAAATATTTTTATAGTGTGAAAGATTTTTGAAAATCATGTACTCGAATTATTTAAAAATACAACAACACGTCAAAATCATTTTCGAAAATTCTCCCAACACTACATGAAAAACAACGACGGTAACATTTTACAAAATGTCTAAATGTACTTTAAAACAACTCTTTCAAATACCGTCGAGGTTTTATTTGAGAATCCGAGGCCGGGTCGCCAATTCTAAATAATTTTCAATGTACACACGGAGCCGCCGCTAAATCAAACTGTCGAAACTTTATGAAATTTTCAGGAAAGCATTCTCGAACACACACAGCAGACATAATTTAAACATAATCGATTGTCATCTAGCACTACAAAAAGTCCTAACATATATTCCCACACAACAGTTGTCATTACTAGACAACACACACAGAATACAATCGCAGAAAGGTCGTCTACCAAAGATAGACCTGACGATTAAAATGCGGTTCAATAGCCTCTGACCAGGCTGATTAGCGCGCGCTACAACAAAGATAAGCATGCGCTACTCATACCACGTTAGCATTCGCTAGCCTCATACTTGGCGTGCGCTAGCTGTTCTAATCAACAACACGATTGCAAACATATACAAAGCAATACTAGAATCGAAGGTTACAAATAAGCAATACATATGAGTCTGAATGCCATCGATTCACATAATTACATCATCTCACAAGCAACCATTAAAAGACAAATGTCATTCAAAAACCGAAGTTTCACCTCTCAATAAAGAGGACTATCTCAACATATACATACTGATCGACTCAACATTCACATAATGTTTGGAAAACTCATAATATGAGATGAAAATGAAATATCGATAGTTTGGAGTCTCAAAAATTTTGACCTTGAGGTCATCATACGAAAATCAAAAATTTTCCTCCCTTGGAGAACATTTTAAAAATTTACGTGGCTCCCCGAAAGCCTTCGAAACTAAAAATTCCAAGGTTGTTAGTCTTGCAACAAAAACAGTTTATACAAGGATACATTTAGCAATATCATTCTTCATTCTAGCACAAAACAGGAATCGACAAATTTATGTCACTTACTCACGATGCACCTTCAAATACTACTACATAACACACAATCACACAGGCTCGTATAGCTCGTGGTACAGCATGTAGTAGGGAGACTTACATCCACAGATCGCACGAAGATGATGGCTGCACCCTGATACTAATCACAGCCGACATTCCAAACGACGCGTCGCGACACAACTCAATCAGACACAATCTGACAAGACAGACCCAACATTACACGACTGGACCCGACAGCCTAGGTTTCCGCAACCTAATCTCTGATACCATAAATGTAACACCCCCAGACTCAAACCGGAAATATTACACGCCGCAGACCCTCCCCGTGAGGATCCACCAGGCTAGACATCAAAACAACACATTACATTACATACCGATGTAACAAAATAACAAACCAATAGACCGATTTGGTCTTTTATCACTAACATACAAATCAAACCATACATTTCTATATCGACTCATACCCATGCAAGGGTAAAATACACTCATAAACAAAAAGTACGACAGCGGAAAGACCATACAATGAACTCCGACTGACTGCACCCAAACTGGTCTTCATGTGATTAGTATCATTCGTCTTCCATTATCCTTCGCACCGATCCTGTGTTTTGCTCCCAAAACCTACATGTACCTGGACGTAGAACAGACATCCACCCCCGAGTACTCGGGGGTTAGCAAAACTCCACTGTTTTGCTAGTACAAGTATAAAATGCAAATACGAGCCATACACAACACATTCCGAGAATACAACGAAAGACTTCCCGAGATATATTATTTAGTTAAAATAGTTCAAATCTAGAAAGTAGAAACGAAACAAGTAGGCACTTTGAAAACACTTCTAAATCTCGGGAGTTTTGAAAACATTTGAAATTGAAAAGTTCTTAATTCCTCGAAAGCCACTTAGGGTCACAATCCCAAGGTTCATTTTCCAAAATGCAAATCCGTTAACAAAACATGGGGTCCACGCCCCAACCTTACAAGGACACATTACATTTAATACATTATTCCCATGCCATTCTAGTCAAGCACAAGACTCGATATATAATGTCACTCGACCCCGAGCACAAAGCATTGTGATACTCCAGACAATATCACCATAAACGAAACCATCAATATCACGGAAATCACACTTGGTAACCCACGGCCGTGCCCCTTAGCATCGGCCCCCAGACGCCCCGTTGAACGCTCCGGGTGGGAAACCACTTCCGCGGCCGTACCCCTTAGTATCGACCCCCAGATGCCCCATCGAACGCTCCGGGTGGAAGTTCAACCACACACGCACCCAAGCCCACTTCCTAGGCCGTACCCCTTAGTATCGACCCCCAGATGTCCCGTCGAATGCTCCGGGTGGAAGTTCGACCACACACGCACCCGAGTCCAATTCCTTGGCCGTACCCCTCAGTATCGACCCACAGACGTCCCGTCGAACGCTCCAGGTGGAAGTTCGACCACACACGCACCCGAGTCCACTTCCTCAGCCGTACCCCTCAATATCGACCCCCAGACGTCCCGTCGAACGCTCCGGGTAGAAGGAACACAACTTACGCACACGAAAGATCACAATTCAGTTACAAACCACAAGCCTCGAAGATCAATCACAGTATATATAGTCGAGGTACCTTACTAGAATGGCCAGTTCATCCAACACACACCCAGAACTAATACTATCAACAAGGAAGCACTCTATTTGAACAGCACCGAACGGCACAACCAGTATCACATAAATTCACATATTCATCAATAACCACATGTCTCCAGGTACAGCTTAAACAAGGGATTAAACTTCAAAACTTACCGATGACGTAATCACACATAATGGAATCATACGAAGGTAATGCGATCTTATACTCAACATTAATACACATATTCAATTAAGTATATTAATTCTCGGAACACACGAGTCGTATTTAAGAAAACCATTATGGTAAATATACCTATTCTTTTAAAAAAAAAATGGTTATAAATATTTATTTAGCACATATCGACGATTAGCAATTATTATATCCATAAAACACATAATGTATGGGCAAGATACTTGCCTCGCAAATCGATATCGGACACACCGAAGAACATGGCTCAACCGGGAAACCTCGAACACCTACAATTCTTCGGGGAAGACAATGAATACACCCTCGATCGGAAACCTTGAAGAAAACGATGAACGGAAGAGTTCCGACTCGAGTTTTTCGCAAGGGACCTCACCCTAACATCATACCATCAATAAATTAACGGTTGAACGAGGAAGAATAATCGTAGAACGCCTGAATCCCCTTTGTGACATTTTATCGAACACCTTCAAGGCGTCGATAAGGAACTCAATAAAACGACAAATCCTCGGCAATCCAACCGTGTAACAACAAGGAATTCGATAGAATACGACTTAACAATCATAAATCCATCACTATTCTAAGTTATTTCGGATTAAACGGACGAAATCAAACAAAATACCCAAATTCCCCAAAACTAGATTTCTAGAAAATCTGACCTGATTCGCTTGATCAAAGGATCTTATAGGATGGAAAATCAATGATATGGACTCCAAGACTTCATGGATTCATTACCTAACAATATGTCTCCATGTTCATGAAACCTCCAACCGCGGAAGGGAAGTAAATGAGTGAGAAAATGGGTGAAAAAAACCCGTCTGCTGGGCCTTATATAGGCAGCCTGCCGGCCGCCTTACGTACGTAATCGGCCATGGCTTACGGCCGTAACCGGCCATGGCCGAGCCTTCTGCCCAAAAATGCCGGCAGCATTACGTACATAACCGGCCAAGTCTTACGCACGTAACCGGCCTTACGGCCGTAACTGCCGGGCCCTTACGGTCGTAACTCGGCCAGGGGTGGCCTGGCCCCAAAATTCCCGGCCATGACTCGGCTGGGGCCAACTCCGACGGCCCGGACGACCCCGAAACCCGAACCTGAATACGAATCGAAGATACAGTTATGAAGTACTACTCGCAAAAACGAATTCGAGCACTAAGAGATCACACGATTCCGACCACCCGAAGGCTCGAAATACACGATACACGATCGAAACACCAAGACAAAGCTCTCAACATGAATAATAACATTAAATGAACTTACGAGAAACTCGAAACAACAGTTTCGGACGAGATTCGCAAGAATCGAACTCAAGTGCGGAAAAACCGCTTAAGAACACAGAACTCAACAAAACGATACCGAAACGAACTCAGATGACAAAAACTGCAGAATTAAATACTCTCGGAATGACAAAACGATCACGAGAGAGTCATCAAAATGGGCTCCTGCCGAAAAAAGAAAATCACCGAAATCCGAAATTGCGGATATTACAGGTTTCCCCCAAAACGGCCAAGAACACGAATCGACCCGACAAAACATGAAAATGGAATTCCCAACCGAAATATGGATGTTCAATCCATAGGATATGTTTAACAACATCATTTAACAACAATCGATTCATCAAAAACGGATGGAAAACGAAATCAAAGTCAACCCGAAGGAAAATCAAGAAATATACCTTGATTCGGCGAAGAACAATGGATTACATGATGTTAAACACATGAATAATACTAAGATTAATCATACCCATCATAGATTAATCAACAATTCGGAACGAATCAGACAAAAACCCGAAAACCCCAAAATTTCCCAAAGATAGGGTTCTAGGAAATCTAACCTTGATTCGCTGGATCAAATGATGTTATAGGATGATTAATCAATGATATGAACTCCCAAATTTCATAGATTAATTGCTCGACAACATATCTCCTTGACCACCAAGCCTCCAGCCGCGGAAATGAGAAGATGGAAATGAAAAACGGATGAAAACATGACTGCTCAGCCATATTTATACTGGCGCGGCCTAGCGTGCGCTAGCCTTCCGGCCGTAGCGTGCGCTATCGGCCGGTATCGGCCCAGAACTATCGGTCGGGGCCCGCATGGCCCGGAACTGTCGACCTAACCTGTCTATCGGGACTTACCTGCCCGACCCCAATAGCGTGCGCTGCGTGGACGCTAGCGCGCGCTAGGCGACCTGTCCAGAACCCTCTGGACTAAACTGCTCGGCCAGGTAACGTGCGCTAGTCGGCCGACAGCGTGCGCTACACATGCCGGTTAGCGCGCGCCACGACCGACAGCAGCGTGCGCTACCTGCCGATCCTCCCCGAGTCCAGAACTCCAGGGACCTCTCTGCCCAGCCCGATAGCGTGCGCTGGCCGATCGCATAACGTGCGCTACTCCTGTCGGCTAGCGTGCACAGCCTTCCAGCCGATGGCGCGCTCGCCGGTTCTGCGCGCTGCCCGGCCCGATGCCTAGCACTTCCGAAGCGTGCTGCCGCACCCATCCGGCGATGCCAGCCGCCCGACTCGACGGTCGGTTTACGGCGCGCGGGCGAAACACGACGAAATGCTCGCGGACAACATCATCGATCCTAAATGAAATACCACGCGACAATGAATCACAAGCGACCAAATAAACACGAAAATCGATCAAGACAACAAATACGAATGTGGATACCCACAGCTTTGGGTAAATTACAAAATGGCCCAAAACGCCCGAAAATCACGATATGTGATCGAATAACCAAACCGAAGTTCACAACACGTCTAACAAAGTTAAACGGACATATGCGAAACTCGAAACAGTAGTTTCGAACGAGATTCGCAAGAATCGAACTCGAGTACGGAAAAGTCGCTAAGAAGCACGGAACTCAACAAAACGGCACCGAAACGATCTCGGATGGCAAAAAGTGAAGAATTAATCATTCTTGGAATGACGAAACGGTCACAAGCGAGTCGTCAAAATGGACTTCTGCTAAAAAAAGAAAATTACCGGAAATCAAAATTGTGGATATTACACCAAGTACATGTAAGAGTAGTTTTGCAAATAAACAAAGAGCAAAAAGATTAGGTGGGTGCTATAAATATGCTCGGTGGACATGTGACACACGATGCAAATCTGTGGGGTTTGTGTCCAAAAATCGAGAAGATAAAATAGCATTTATCAAGGATGAATTGAGTAAGGAATCTATGGATCATGATATCCAACAGATTCTTGATGCACATCCCAGTGGATACGTTCATCGTGAACTAATGGCTTTGTGGATATAATTTAATGATGAAAGGGAACGTTATAGTCATGAAAAATTAGTCTCAAAAGATCCAGTTTGTAAGTCCATTCTGTCAAAGTTGGCATAAGGTAAATAGCAAAATAATGCAAGTTAATGAATATTGCTTTCCAATATTTAAATTTCTCAGCTGCCAATTTCATTGAAAAATATAATATCATATCTTACGTTTTCTTTTGCAATTTTGTCAAAAGTAATGACTTATCTGTCGCTCCTCTTTCAATGAAAATAGTGAAGTCATTTGTCGTTTAGTAAGAAGTTTGTTCTTTAAATTTGGGATCCACAAATCAGAAAATGTATCTCTCATAAAAGTATTTTGAAAGTATAGTATAGAAAGATGGAGTTCCCAGAATCCTCATATAGATCTCATCTATTTAAAAATAAATGTATTTTAGGTGGATCCAAATAGATATGGCATATCAATTGGTTAAAGAATTAAGAAAACACAAAATCGATATATTGTATGGTGGGAGTAATTATAGATTTTTGGGTTATCTTTTAGAGGCTGTACAAAATGGGAGAATAAGAGTAACAAGTGCCTTACATTATCTCACAGTTAGAACCAGTAGTATAGGGGGTTCAACTGGGTTGATGCTTCAAGCACAGTCTGTGCATGATAATTTGATGTATGTGGTGGATAATAGTGATGCCTTTATTGTTCTTCCAAGTGGCTATGGCACACTGAATGAGATATTCAACATCACGTCATGGGCTGAGCGGAACTTCCATACCAAACATATAGGTTTGTTGAATATTAATAATTTCTTCAGTGATTTGCTTGCCTTTCTAGATCAAGGAGTATATCACAAGTTTATATCTCAGCCATCACGAGATATAATAATATGTGCTGACACTGTTGGTGATCTACTTATAAAGTTTCAGGCATATATTTCAGTTAAGAATTTGGAAGACAAAGCTCATCAGCCACAGAGTATTGGCGCTAAATGAAAAAGAAGTTTAGATCCTTTAGATCTTTCATTATAAACCCTGATACCAGGAGGTGGCAGAGTTACGGAGTTTTATACTCTCGAGACACACCCTTTCTCTTTTTATGGATTTCATATGTATTTTCTTTTCCACGTTTCATATTGTCGAGTGTTTACTGCCTTTCAGCTAGTTTCGATATTTTCACTTCGACTGTTGTGTGATTCTTCCAGCAATAATAAGATCATCTTTTAGTTTTATGCAAATACATTATTCTCACGAATATGTGATATATGTTTCTCCATAAATATTGTCATATCAATATGATTTCAATGATCCCATCATGTGATATAATCAACATGAGACTTATTGAGCAATTATTTTTCAGTGACAGTTCTTCATATCAGTTGTCAGATGATCCCACCATGCGGTGTATTTGCATGGAATTTTGTTTAATTAATCGGTGATAGCTTCTGGTATCACTTTCTCAATTTTCTCCGTTCGTGTTTAATAATCATGGAGATCGGATATTATTTCCATCAATTGCTTCTTCTTCGAGAGCAGGATTTGAATCATTGATCAACTACTTCTTTAGAGTAGGATTTATTTTTATCAACTGCTTCTTAGAAAGCAAGATTTATGAACTATTCATGTGGTATAACCAACCACGATCGTGATATATAATATATAAATTGCATATGTAAAACCATCCGAAATACACGATACACGATCGAAACACCAAGCCAAAGCTCCAACATGAATAATAACATTAAATGAACTTACGAGAAACTCAAAACAACAGTTTCGGACGAGAATCGCAAGAATAGAACTCAAGTGCGGAAAAACCGCTTAAGAACACGGAACTCAACAAAACGATACCGAAACGAACTCGGATGACAAAAAGTGCAGAATTAAATACTCTCGGAATGACGAAACGATCACGAGCGAGTCATCAAAACGGGCTCCCGCCGAAAAAAGAAAATCACCGAAATCCGAAATTGCGGATATTACAGGTTTCCCCCAAAATGGCCAAGAACACGAATCGACCCGACAAAACATGAAAATGGAATTCCCAACCAAAATATGGATGTTCAATCCATAGGATATGTTTAACAACATCATTTAACAACAATCGATTCATCAAAAACGGATGGAAAACGAAATCAAAGTCAACCCGAAGGAAAATCAAGAAATATACCTTGATTCGGCGAAGAACAATGGATTAAATGATGTTAAACACATGAATAATACTAAGATTAATCATACCCATCATAGATTAATCAACAATTCGGAACGAATCAGACAAAAACCCGAAAACCCCAAAATTTCCCAAAGATAGGGTTCTAGGAAATCTAACCTTGATTCGCTGGATCAAAGGATGTTATAGGATGATTAATCAATGATATGAACTCCCAAACTTCATGGATTAATTGCTTGACAACATCTCTCCTTGACCACCAAGCCTCCAGCCGCGGAAATGAGAAGATGGAAATGAAAAACGGATGAAAACATGACTGCTCAGCCATATTTATACTGGCGCAGCCTAGCGTGCGCTAGCCTTCCGGCCGTAGCATGCGCTATCGGCCAGTATCGGCCCAGAACTATCGGCAGGGGCCCGCACGGCCCAGCACTGTCGACCCAACCTGTCGATCGGGACTTACCTGCCCGACCCCAATAGCGTGCGCTGCGTGGACGCTAACGCGCGCTAGGCGACCTGTCCAGAACCCTTTGGACTAAACTGCTCGGCTAGGTAACGTGCGCTAGTCGGCCGACAGCGTGTGCTACACATGCCGGTTAGCGCGCACCACGACCGACAGCAGCGTGCGCTACCTGCCGATCCTCCCCGAGTCCAGAACTCCAGGGACCTCTCTGCCAAGCCCGATAGCGTGCGCTGGTCGGCCGCATAACGTGCGCTACTCCTGTCGGCTAGCGTGCGCAGCCTTCCGGCAGTAGCGCGCGCTACTCCTGTCGGATAGCGTGCGCAGACTTCCGGCAGTAGCACGCGCTACGCCGGTTCCTGCTTCGTCTGCCCGGCGATGCCCGGCTTCCGGCGATTACTGCCGCACCCGTCCGGCCAAGGCCATACGACCCGACGATTCGGTTTCCGAAAACGCACGGAACGAAACACGACGAAATGCTCGCGGACAACATCATCGATCCAAAATGAAATACCACGCGACAATGAATCACACACGACCAAATAAACACGAAAATCGATCAAGACAACAAATACGAATGTGGATACAAACAACTTTGGGTAAATTATAAAATGGCCCAAAACGCCCGAAAATCACGATACGTGGTCGAATAACCAAACCGAAGTTCACAATACGTCTAACAAAGTTAAACGGACTTATGGGAAACTCGAAACAGTAGTTTCGAACGAGATTCGCAAGAATCGAACTCGAGTGCGGAAAAGTCGCTAAGAAGCATGAAACTCAACAAAACGGCACCGAAACGATCTCGGATGGCAAAAAGTGCAGAATTAATCATTCTCAGAATGACGAAACGGTCACAAGCGAGTCGTCAAAATGGACTCCTGCTAAAAAAGAAAATTACCGAAAATCGAAATTGCGGATATTACACCAAGTACAGGTAAGAGTAGTTTTGCAAAGAAACAGAGAGCAAAAAAATTAGGTGGGTGCTATAAATATGCTCGGTGGACATGTGACACACGATGCAAATCTGTGGGGTTTGTGTCCAAAACTCGAGAAGATAAAATAGCATTTATCAAGGATGAATTGAGTAAGGAATCTATGGATCATGATATCCAACAGATTCTTGATGCACATCCCAGTGGATACGTTCATCGTGAACTAATGGCTTTGTGGATATAATTTAATGATGAAAGGGAACGTTATAGTCATGAAAAATTAGTCTCAAAAGATCCAGTTTGTAAGTCCATTCTGTCAAAGTTGGCATAAGGTAAATAGCAAAATAATGCAAGTTAATGAATATTGCTTTCCAATTTTTAAATTTCTCAGCTGCCAATTTCATTGAAAAATATAATATCATATCTTACGTTTTCTTTTGCAATTTTGTTAAAAGTAATGACTTATCTGTCGCTCCTCTTTCAATGAAAATAGTGAAGTCATTTGTCGTTTAGTAAGAAGTTTGTTCTTTAAATTTGGGATCCACAAATCAGAAGTATTTTGAAAGTATAGTGTAGAAAGATGGAGTTCTCAAAATCCTCATATAGATCTCATCTATTTAAAAATAAATGTATTTTAGGTGGATCCAAACTGATAGGTCATATCCAACATATAGATATGGCATATCAATTCGTAAAAGAATTAAGAAAACACAAAATCGATAAGAGTAACAAGTGCCTTACATTATCACACAGTTAGAACCAGTAGTATAGGGGGTACAACTGGGTTGATGCTTCAAGCACAGTCTGTGCATGATAGTTTGATGTATGTGGTGGATAATAGTGATGCCTTTATTGTTCTTCCAAGTGGCTATGGCACACTTAATGAGATATTCAACATCACGTCATGGGCTTCGCGGAACTTCCATGCCAAACATATAGGTTTGTTGAATATTAATAATTTCTTCAGTGATTTGCTTGCCTTTCTAGATCAAGGAGTATATCACAAGTTTATATCTCAGCCATCATGAGATATAATAATATGTGCTGACACTGTTGGTGATCTACTTATAAAGTTTCAGGCATATATTTCAGTTAAGAATTTGGAAGACAAAGCTCATCAGCCACAGAGTATTGGCGCTAAACGAAAAAGAAGTTTAGATCCTTTAGATCTTTCATTATAAACCCTGATACCAGGGGGTGGCAGAGTTACGGAGTTTTATACTCTCGAGACACACCCTTTCTCTTTTTATGGATTTCATATGTATTTTCTTTTCCGCGTTTCATATTGTCGAGTGTTTACTGCCATTCAGCTAGTTTCGATATTTTCACTTCGACTGTTGTGTGCTTCTTCCAAAGAATAATAAGATCATCATTTAGTTTTATGCAAATACATTATTCTCACGAATATGTGATATATGTTTCTCCATAAATATTGTCATATCAATATGATTTCAATGATCCCATCATGTGATATAATCAACATGAGACTTATTGAGCAATTATTTTTCAGTGACAGTTCTTCATATCAGTTGTCAGATGATCCCACCATGCGGTGTATTTGCATGGAATTTTGTTTAATTAATCGGTGATAGCTTCTGGTATCACTTGCTCAATTTTCTCCGTTTGTGTTTAATAATCATGGAGATCGGATATTATTTCCATCAACTGCTTCTTCTTCGAGAGCAGGATTTGAATCATTGATCAACTACTTCTTCAGAGTAGGATTTATTTTTATCAACTGCTTCTTCGAGAGCAAGATTTATGAACTATTCATGTGGTATAACCAACCACGATCGTGATATATAATATATAAATTGCATATGTAAAACCATCCGAAATACACGATACACGATCGAAACACCAAGTCAAAGCTCTCAACATGAATAATAACATTAAATGAACTTACGAGAAACTCAAAACAACAGTTTCGGACGAGATTCGTAAGAATCGAACTCAACTGCGGAAAAACCGCTTAAGAACACGGAACTCAACAAAACGATACCGAAACGAACTCGGATGACAAAAAGTGCAGAATTAAATACTCTCGGAATGATGAAATGATCACGAGCGAGTCATCAAAACGGGCTCCCTCCAAAAAAAATAAAATCACTGAAATCCGAAATTGCGGATATTACAGGTTTCCCCCAAAACGGCCAAGAACACGAATCAACCCGACAAAACATGAAAATGGAATTTCCCAACCGAAATATGGATGTTCAATCCATAGGATATGTTTAACAACATCATTTAACAACAATCGATTCATCAAAAACGGATGGAAAACGAAATCAAAGTCAACCCGAAGGAAAATCAAGAAATATACCTTGATTCGGCGAAGAACAATGGATTAAATGATGTTAAACACATGAATAATACTAAGATTAATCATACCCATCATAGATTAATCAACAATTCGGAACGAATCAGATAAAAACCCGAAAACTCCAAAATTTCCCAAAGATAGGGTTCTAGGAAATCTAACCTTGATTCGCTGGATCAAAGGATGTTATAGGATGATTAATCAATGATATAAACTCCCAAACTTCATGGACTAATTGCATGACAACATCTCTCCTTGACCACCAAGCCTCCAGCCGCGGACATGAGAAGATGGAAAAACGGATGAAAACATGACTGCTCACCATATTTATATCGGGCGCGGCCTAGCGTGTGCTAGCCTTCCGGCCGTAGCGTGAGCTATCGGCCAAGATCGGCCCTGAACTATCGGTCGGGGCCCGCACGGCGCTGCATCGCCGACCCAACCTGTCGATCGGGACTTACCTGCCCGACCCCGATAGCGTGCGTTGCGTAGACGCTAGCGCGCGCTAGGAGACCTGTCCAGAACCCTCTGGACTAAACTGCTCGGCTAGGTAACGTGCGCTAGTCGGCCGACAGCGTGCGCTACACATGCCGGTTAGCGCGCACCACGACCGACAGCAGCGTGCGCTACCTGCCGATCCTCCCCGAGCGCAGAACTCTAGGGACCTCTCTGCCCAGCCGGATAGCGTGCGCTGGCCGGCCACATAACGTGCGCTACTCCTGTCGGCTAGCGTGCGCAGACTTCCGGCAGTAGCACGCGCTACGCCGGTTCCTGCTTCGTCTGCCCGGCGATGCCCGGCCGCCAGCGCACCCGGCTGCCGGTCCGTCGGCCGACCGCCCTGACCCAACGATTCGGTTTCCGAAAATGCACGGAACGAAACACGACGAAATGCTCGCAGACAACATCATCGATCCAAAATGAAATACCACGCGACAATGAATCACACACGACCAAATAAACACGAAAATCGATCAAGACAACAAATACGAATGTGGATACAAACAACTTTGGGTAAATTATAAAATGGCCCAAAACGCCCGAAAATCACGATACGTGGTCGAATAACCAAACCGAAGTTCACAATACGTCTAACAAAGTTAAACGGACTTATGGGAAACTCGAAATAGTAGTTTCGAACGAGATTCGCAAGAATCGAACTCGAGTGCGGAAAAGTCGCTAAGAAGCACGGAACTCAACAAAATGGCACCGAAACGATCTCGGATGGCAAAAAGTGCAGAATTAATCATTCTCAGAATGACGAAACGGTCACAAGCGAGTCGTCAAAATGGACTCCTGCTAAAAAAGAAAATTACCGAAAATCGAAATTGCGGATATTACACCAGGTACAGGTAAGAGTAGTTTTGCAAAGAAACAGAGAGCAAAAAAATTAGGTGGGTGCTATAAATATGCTCGGTGGACATGTGACACACGATGCAAATCTGTGGGGTTTGTGTCCAAAAATCGAGAAGATAAAATAGCATTTATCAAGGATGAATTGAGTAAGGAATCTATGGATCATGATATCCAACAGATTCTTGAAGCACATCCCAGTGGATACGTTCATCGTGAACTAATGGCTTTGTGGATATAATTTAATGATGAAAGGGAACGTTATAGTCATGAAAAATTAGTCTCAAAAGATCCAGTTTGTAAGTCCATTCTGTCAAAGTTGGCATAAGGTAAATAGCAAAATAATGCAAGTTGATGAATATTGCTTTCCAATATTTAAATTTCTCAGCTGCCAATTTCATTGAAAAATATAATATCATATCTTACGTTTTCTTTTGAAATTTTGTCAAAAGTAATGACTTATCTGTCGCTCCTCTTTCAATGAAAATACTGAAGTCATTTGTCGTTTAGTAAGAAGTTTATTCTTTAAATTTGGGATCCACAAATCAGAAAATGTATCTCTCATAAAAGTATTTTGAAAGTATATTGTAGAAAGATGGAGTTCTCAGAATCCTCATATAGATCTCATCTATTTAAAAATAAATGTATTTTAGGTGGATCCAAACTGATAGGTCATATCCAACATATAGATATGACATATCAATTCGTAAAAGAATTAAGAAAACACAAAATCGATATATTGTATGGTGGGAGTAATTATAGATTTTTGGGTTATCTTTTAGAGGCTGCACAAAATGGGAGAATAAGAGTAACAAGTGCCTTACATTATCACACAGTTAGAACCAGTAGTATAGGGGGTACAACTGGGTTGATGCTTCAAGCACAGTCTGTGCATGATAGTTTGATGTATGTGGTGGATAATAGTGATTCCTTTATTGTTCTTCCAAGTGGCTATGGCACACTTAATGAGATATTCAACATCACGTCATGGGCTTCGCGGAACTTCCATGCCAAACATATAGGTTTGTTGAATATTAATAATTTCTTCAGTGATTTGCTTGCCTTTCTAGATCAAGGAGTATATCACAAGTTTATATCTCAGCCATCATGAGATATAATAATATGTGCTGACACTGTTGGTGATCTACTTATAAAGTTTCAGGCATATATTTCAGTTAAGAATTTGGAAGACAAAGCTCATCAGCCACAGAGTATTGGCGCTAAACGAAAAAGAAGTTTAGATCCTTTAGATCTTTCATTATAAACCCTGATACCAGGGGGTGGCAGAGTTACGGAGTTTTATACTCTCGAGACACACCCTTTCTCTTTTTATGGATTTCATATGTATTTTCTTTTCCGCGTTTCATATTGTCGAGTGTTTACTGCCATTCAGCTAGTTTCGATATTTTCACTTCGACTGTTGTGTGCTTCTTCCAGCAATAATAAGATCATCATTTAGTTTTATGCAAATACATTATTCTCACGAATATGTGATATATGTTTCTCCATAAATATTGTCATATCAATATGATTTCAATGATCCCATCATGTGATATAATCAACATGAGACTTATTGAGCAATTATTTTTCAGTGACAGTTCTTCATATCAGTTGTCAGATGATCCCACCATGCGGTGTATTTGCATGGAATTTTGTTTAATTAATCGGTGATAGCTTCTGGTATCACTTGCTCAATTTTCTCCGTTTGTGTTTAATAATCATGGAGATCGGATATTATTTCCATCAACTGCTTCTTCTTCGAGAGCAGGATTTGAATCATTGATCAACTACTTCTTCAGAGTAGGATTTATTTTTATCAACTGCTTCTTCGAGAGCAAGATTTATGAACTATTCATGTGGTATAACCAACCACGATCGTGATATATAATATATAAATTGCATATGTAAAACCATCCGAAATACACGATACACGATCGAAACACCAAGTCAAAGCTCTCAACATGAATAATAACATTAAATGAACTTACGAGAAACTCAAAACAACAGTTTCGGACGAGATTCGTAAGAATCGAACTCAACTGCGGAAAAACCGCTTAAGAACACGGAACTCAACAAAACGATACCGAAACGAACTCGGATGACAAAAAGTGCAGAATTAAATACTCTCGGAATGATGAAATGATCACGAGCGAGTCATCAAAACGGGCTCCCTCCAAAAAAAATAAAATCACTGAAATCCGAAATTGCGGATATTACAGGTTTCCCCCAAAACGGCCAAGAACACGAATCAACCCGACAAAACATGAAAATGGAATTTCCCAACCGAAATATGGATGTTCAATCCATAGGATATGTTTAACAACATCATTTAACAACAATCGATTCATCAAAAACGGATGGAAAACGAAATCAAAGTCAACCCGAAGGAAAATCAAGAAATATACCTTGATTCGGCGAAGAACAATGGATTAAATGATGTTAAACACATGAATAATACTAAGATTAATCATACCCATCATAGATTAATCAACAATTCGGAACGAATCAGATAAAAACCCGAAAACTCCAAAATTTCCCAAAGATAGGGTTCTAGGAAATCTAACCTTGATTCGCTGGATCAAAGGATGTTATAGGATGATTAATCAATGATATAAACTCCCAAACTTCATGGACTAATTGCATGACAACATCTCTCCTTGACCACCAAGCCTCCAGCCGCGGAAATGAGAAGATGGAAAAACGGATGAAAACATGACTGCTCAGCCATATTTATACTGGCGCGGCCTAGCGTGTGCTAGCCTTCCGGCCGTAGCGTGAGCTATCGGCCAGTATCGGCCCAGAACTATCGGTCGGGGCCCGCACGGCGCGGCACTGTCGACCCAACCTGTCGATCGGGACTTACCTGCCCGACCCCGATAGCGTGCGTTGCGTAGACGCTAGCGCGCGCTAGGAGACCTGTCCAGAACCCTCTGGACTAAACTGCTCGGCTAGGTAACGTGCGCTAGTCGGCCGACAGCGTGCGCTACACATGCCGGTTAGCGCGCACCACGACCGACAGCAGCGTGCGCTACCTGCCGATCCTCCCCGAGCGCAGAACTCCAGGGACCTCTCTGCCCAGCCGGATAGCGTGCGCTGGCCGGCCACATAACGTGCGCTACTCCTGTCGGCTAACGTGCGCAGACTTCCGGCAGTAGCACGCGCTACGCCGGTTCCTGCTTCGTCTGCCCGGCGGTGCCCAAGACTCCGGCGATTACTGCCGCACCGTCCGGCCGATGCCCGGCCGCCCGACCCAACGGTCGGTTTAGAAAATGCACGGAACGAAACACGACGAAATGCTCGCAGACAACATCATCGATCCAAAATGAAATACCACGCGACAATGAATCACACACGACCAAATAAACACGAAAATCGATCAAGACAACAAATACGAATGTGGATACAAACAACTTTGGGTAAATTATAAAATGGCCCAAAACGCCCGAAAATCACGATACGTGGTCGAATAACCAAACCGAAGTTCACAATACGTCTAACAAAGTTAAACGGACTTATGGGAAACTCGAAATAGTAGTTTCGAACGAGATTCGCAAGAATCGAACTCGAGTGCGGAAAAGTCGCTAAGAAGAACGGAACTCAACAAAATGGCACCAAACGATCTCGGATGGCAAAAAGTGCGTAATTAATCATTCTCGGAATGACGAAACGGTCACAAGCGAGTCGTCAAAATGGACTCCTGCTAAAAAGAAAATTACCGAAAATCGAAATTGCGGATATTACACCAGGTACAGGTAAGAGTAGTTTTGCAAAGAAACAGAGAGCAAAAAAATTAGGTGGGTGCTATAAATATGCTCGGTGGACATGTGACACACGATGCAAATCTGTGGGGTTTGTGTCCAAAAATCGAGAAGATAAAATAGCATTTATCAAGGATGAATTGAGTAAGGAATCTATGGATCATGATATCCAACAGATTCTTGAAGCACATCCCAGTGGATACGTTCATCGTGAACTAATGGCTTTGTGGATATAATTTAATGATGAAAGG
The DNA here is from genome assembly GCA_033398695.1 of Orobanche coerulescens. Lineage (NCBI taxonomy): Eukaryota > Viridiplantae > Streptophyta > Magnoliopsida > Lamiales > Orobanchaceae > Orobanche > Orobanche coerulescens. The sequence continues at coordinate 125,550,007 of CM065808.1, forward strand.
GAACGTTATAGTCATGAAAAATTAGTCTCAAAAGATCCAGTTTGTAAGTCCATTCTGTCAAAGTTGGCATAAGGTAAATAGCAAAATAATGCAAGTTGATGAATATTGCTTTCCAATATTTAAATTTCTCAGCTGCGAATTTCATTGAAAAATATAATATCATATCTTACGTTTTCTTTTGCAATTTTGTCAAAAGTAATGACTTATCTGTCGCTCCTCTTTCAATGAAAATACTGAAGTCATTTGTCGTTTAGTAAGAAGTTTATTCTTTAAATTTGGGATCCACAAATCAGAAAATGTATCTCTCATAAAAGTATTTTGAAAGTATACTGTAGAAAGATGGAGTTCTCAGAATCCTCATATAGATCTCATCTATTTAAAAATAAATGTATTTTAGGTGGATCCAAACTGATAGGTCATATCCAACATATAGATATGACATATCAATTCGTAAAAGAATTAAGAAAACACAAAATCGATATATTGTATGGTGGGAGTAATTATAGATTTTTGGGTTATCTTTTAGAGGCTGCACAAAATGGGAGAATAAGAGTAACAAGTGCCTTACATTATCAGACAGTTAGAACCAGTAGTATAGGGGGTACAACTGGGTTGATGCTTCAAGCACAGTCTGTGCATGATAGTTTGATGTATGTGGTGGATAATAGTGATGCCTTTATTGTTCTTCCAAGTGGCTATGGCACACTGAATGAGATATTCAACATCACGTCATGGGCTGAGCGGGACTTCCATACCAAACATATAGGTTTGTTGAATATTAATAATTTCTTCAGCGATTTGCTTGCCTTTCTAGATCAAGGAGTATATCACAAGTTTATATCTCAGCCATCACGAGATATAATAATATGTGCTGACACTGTTGTTGATCTACTTATAAAGTTTCAGGCATATATTTCAGTTAAGAATTTGGAAGACAAAGCTCATCACCCACAGAGTATTGGCGCTAAACGAAAAAGAAGTTTAGATCCTTTAGATCTTTCATTATAAACCCTGATACCAGGGGGTGGCAGAGTTACGGAGTTTTATACTCTCGAGACGCACCCTTTCTCTTTTTATGGATTTCATGTATTTTTTTTCCGCGTTTCATATTGTCGAGTGTTTACTGCCTTTCAGCTAGTTTCGATATTTTCACTTCGACTGTTGTGTGCTTCTTCGAGTAATAATAAGATCATCTTTTAGTTTTATGCAAATACATTATTCTCACGAATATGTGATATATGTTTCTCCATAAATATTGTCATATCACTATGATTTCAATGATCCCACCATGTGATATAATCAACATGAGACTTATTGAGCAATTATTTTTCAGTGACAGTTCTTCATATCAGTTGTCAGATGATCCCACCATGCGGTGTATTTGCATGGAATTTTGTTTAATTAATCGGTGATAGCTTCTGGTATCACTTGCTCAATTTTCTCCGTTCGTGTTTAATAATCATGGAGATCGGATATTATTTCCATCAACTGCTTCTTCTTCGAGAGCAGGATTTGAATCATTGATCAACTACTTCTTCAGAGTAGGATTTATTTTTATCAACTGCTTCTTCGAGAGCAAGATTTATGAACTATTCATGTGGTATAACCAACCACGATCGTGATATATAATATATAAATTGCATATGTAAAACCATCCGAAATACACGATACACAATCGAAACACCAAGCCAAAGCTCTCAACATGAATAATAACATTAAATGAACTTACGAGAAACTCAAAACAACAGTTTCGGACGAGATTCGCAAGAATCAAACTCAAGTGCGGAAAAACCGCTTAAGAACACGGAACTCAACAAAACGATACCGAAACGAACTCGGATGACAAAAAGTGCAGAATTAAATACTCTCGGAATGACGAAACGATCACGAGCGAGTCATCAAAATGGGCTCCCGCCAAAAAAAATAAAATCACCGAAATCCGAAATTGCAGATATTACAGGTTTCCCCCAAAACGGCCAAGAACACGAATCGATCCGACAAAACATGAAAATGGAATTCCCAACCGAAATATGGATGTTCAATCCATAGGATATGTTTAACAACATCATTTAACAACAATCGATTCATCAAAAACGGATGGAAAACGAAATCAAAGTCAACCCGAAGGAAAATCAAGAAATATACCTTGATTCGGCGAAGAACAATGGATTAAATTATGTTAAACATATGAATAATACTAAGATTAATCATACCCATCATAGATTAATCAACAATTCAGAACGAATCAGACAAAAACCCGAAAACCCCAAAATTTCCCAAAGATAGGGTTCTAGGAAATCTAACCTTGATTCGCTGGATCAAAGGATGTTATAGGATGATTAATCAATGATATGAACTCCCAAACTTCATGGACTAATTGCATGACAACATCTCTCCTTGACCACCAAGCCTCCAGCCGCGGAAATGAGAAGATGGAAATGAAAAACGAATGAAAACATGACTGCTCAGCCATATTTATACTGGCGCGGCCTAGCGTGCGCTAGCCTTCCGGCCGTAGCGTGCGCTATCGGCTAGTATTGGCCCAGAACTATCGGCCGGGGCCCGCACGGCCCGGCACTGTCGACCCAACCTGTCGATCGGGACTTACCTGCCCGACCCCGATAGCGTGCGCTGCGTGGACGCTAGCGCGCGCTAAGCGACCTGTCCAGAACCCTCCGGACTAAACTGCTCGGCTAGGTAACGTGCGCTAGTCGGTCGACAGCGTGCGCTACACATACCGGTTAGCACGCACCACGACTGACAGCAGCGTGCGCTACCTGCTGATCCTCCCCGAGCCCAGAACTCCAGGGACCTCTCTGCCCAGCCAGATAGCGTGCGCTGGCCGGCCGCATAACGTGCGCTACTCCTGTCGGCTAGCGTGCGCAGCCTTCCGGCAGTAGCGCGCGCTACGCCGGTTCCTGCTTCGTCTGCCCGACCAGTGCCCATCTGTAACACCCCCAGGATATCCGAGGTATATTACAGCGCCGTGAATCCCTACATGGGACCCACCAGGCTGAACAAGCATCATACTCATCGACTCACAGAGACGACAGAAAAATACCTCGTCATAAAGACGCCCAACAAAATAATTCACCCGGTTTAACCGGTCAAACATGACACCATAATCCATCACAACATAATAAACAACAATACAATCCCGACAAGTAAAAGTTCTTAAGTACTCGAGTACTTCTATTAGTTTAAAGACCACAAAGGTGAAAGATAGAAAACAACAAGACACCACTCGTGCACAATCATCACGCACGGCCATCATCCGCATACTGGTCCAGCGCCCGCTCGTCTCGATGAACCTGACCTGAAATTCATAAAACGAATTTCCCCAAAACGGGTCCCCAGAGGGGTTAGCAATTATGCTAGTACAAGTAACCAGATAAACGACTTACATCTTATACATATAGTAATGCATGCAATTCAAGAAAACATAGTTCCAAAACACTCATTTCCGGAAATGCCAATGATCAAACCACATTTGTAAAAATACACCACAATTAACCGTGGACCCACAGCTTCGTGGATCCCTGCCGAGACCCCGTCGGATCTAACCCACAGTGGTTAAAAGCAAGCTCGCGGTTCCACAGCTTCGTGGAGCCCTACCGAGACCCTGTCGGATCTAACCCGTAGTGAGCATACACACACACACAATTTCTCACACAAAACTACTATGTCAAGATCGTAAGTTCATAAGGATACTTGCCTCGGTTAATAGACGGTGATACGAACGGAAAGGAAGAGTTGAACACGACCGCAAGGAACCGGCGGAAATGAACCTAACGATTCGAATAACACAATCACAACCAACTCTAGACGATTACGGAAATGGAATACACCCGGAAACCCGCCTACGATTCATGTATATTCGTACCAAAAATAACAACGAGGGCGGACCACAACCAAACCCTCTCGATTCCGTGAAAATCCACAAAATATCCATGAATCCGTAGGAAAACTAAAGATACTAACAATATTAATCGTATTCATCATGAATCCACCAACAAAACGGAACGAATCGGAAGAAAAACCCAAAACCCCCAAATTAATCGAAAATAGGGTTCTAGAAATATTACCTTTGGAGATTCAAGAACTAAGATCCGTAGAACACGCGTTAGATTGATTATCCGAGCCTCACAACCGAAGGAAGATGATGAAAATCGACCCCCGAATGAAGAATGCTTGAGAAGTTCTCCCCCCCTTAGACCTCTCTCTCTCGCGCAGGTGAAATGAAGGAGAAAATGGCCGATCTCGTCTAATAAGGACGAGATTGCACAGTTGACCGCTTTGTGTGCCGCGGCACAGCCGAAGTGTGCCGCGGCACAGGCCAAAAATTTACTCCCAGGTTTCGGCAGTGTGCCGCGGCACCCGGTACAGTCGGGTTTTGGTCGCAGATGTCACACGGGTGTGCCGCGGCACTGACTCGGCACTGTGCCGCGGCACCGGATGGGTGTGCCGCGGCACACAGTACAGATCGCTCGACCAACAATTGGAGAAATTTGTGTGCCGCGGCGCACACACCTTGTGCCGCGGCCCACACCCCTTTTGGGTCCCAAAATGATAAAAATGATCCGGAAAGGGAATAAAAACGATAGGAATCAATATTTGGGAACCAATAACACGAAATGGATCCACGGCAACCCCGAAACGGCAGTCCCGCACAACAATAACGAGTATACAGTTCAACAGTTGACAGGAAGGACACACTGAAAGGTACACGAGGGTCACTACGATCGAGGAATACACCAAAAATAAAAATACAAGGGAAAGAAAAATGCGGATATTACATTCTACCCCTCTAAAAATAAGTTTCGTCCCGAAACTTAAGAGACAAATAACTCAGGGTACCTAGCACGCATGCTATCCTCGGTTTCCCAAGTTGCCTCCTCGACACCGTGTCTCGACCACTGCACTTTGACCAAAGGGATGGTCTTATGCCTCAGTCGCTTCTCACGATGCTCCAAAATCTTCAAAGGACGCTCCTCGAAAGTAATATCTTCAGCGATATCAATCTCGCTATAATCGATGACGTGACTAGGATCCGGGACATATTTCCTCAGCTGGGAAACATGAAAAACGCTATGAACATGACTCAAGGCCGGAGGTAACGCCAAACGGTATGCCAACCCACCGACTCGCTCGAGGATCTCAAAGGGGCCGATAAATCTCGGACTCAACTTCCCTTTCTTCCCGAAACGAAAAACTCCCTTCGTCGGCGACACCTTTAGCAAAACGTGGTCTCCCACCTCGAATTCCAAAGGTCGACAACGGACGTCGGCATACGACTTCTGTCGACTCTGGGCAGTCAACATTCGTTCCCGAATTAATTCTATCTTCCGCCTCGTGTCTAGAACGACATCCGGCTCAGTCCCGACCAAATCGGACGCCTCATTCCAACAAATCGGTGATCGACATCGCCGCCCATAAAGTGCCTCATACGGTGCCATCCGAATCGACGCGTGCCAACTGTTGTTGTACGTGAATTCGATCAGCGGCAAATGTTCTTCCCAGTCACTACTCCAATCGAGAGCACAGGCACGCAACAAGTCCTCGAACGTCTGGATAGTGCGTTCCGATCCCATCATTGGGGATGAAAAGAGGTACTCAAACGTAACCGGGTACCCAACGTCTTATGCACCGCCTGCCAGAAGTGCGATACAAAACGGCCATCACGATCCGAAACAATAGACTTCGGGGTACCATGAAGTCTCACGATCTGCGCGATAAACACACGAGCTAACTTCTCCGGGGCCCAAGTGTCCTTGATGCCCAGAAAATGTGCCGACTTGGTCAGACGATCAACTATCACCCATACCATATTCATGCCCGACCTCGATCTCGGCAGACTCGTAATGAAATCCATCGTTATATCTTCCCATTTCCATTCTGGAACGGGAAGTGACTGCAAAAGCCCAGCCGGTCGCTGATGCTCGATTTTGACTTGCTGGCAAGTCAAACACCTTGCTACAAACTGCGCGACCTCCTCCTTCATGTCATTCCACCAGAAGTTCCTTCTCAAGTCCTTGTACATCTTACTCGAACTAGGATGAACGGAGTAAGGCGTAGCATGGGCCTCCCGTAAAATACTCTGCCTCAACCTGAGTCGTTCGGCATGCAAAGCCGACTCTGGAACCTCAAAACACCATCCTCGTGAATCACAAACCCAGGAGACTTTCCTTTAAGAACGTTCTCTCGGATTTGAGTAATTATCGGATCCTCTGATTGCTTCAGCTTAATTTCATCGATCAAAGATGACGAAATCTCTAAAGCACAAAGTTGCCCGACAGCTCCCGGCAACAAGACCTCAACATCTAACTCGATCAAAGCCCACCGAAGCTCAGACTGAGACGTAAGGATCTCAAGCGTTCGCAATGCAATCGGTTTCCGACTCAAGGCGTCGGCCATGACGTTCGCCTTGCCCGGATGATAAAGGATTTCGAGGTCATAATCCTTAATCAGCTCTAACCACCTCCTCTGTCTCATATTCAACTCCCGCTGAGTAAATATGTATTTCAGACTTTTATGATCGGTAAAAATCTGACATGTAGAGCCGAAAAGATAGTGACGCCAAATCTTGAGCGCAAATACGACTGCCGCTAACTCCAAATCATGAGTAGGGTAGTTAAGCTCATACGGCCTCAACTGTCTCGACGCAAAGGCAATGGTCTTGCCATGCTGCATTAATACGCACCCAAGACCCTGACCCGAAGCATCGCTATAAACGGCGAATCCCTCGTTGCCACATGGCAACGCCAAAACCGGAGCTGAAGTCAAACGCTTCTTCATCTCCTCAAAACTGAACTGCCTCTCGTCATTCCAGACGAACTTCTCGGATTTCTGGAGCAACTGTGTAAGTGGTCGAGCCAGTTTCGAGAAACCCTCGACGAACCTACGGTAGTAGCCAGCCAAACCCAAGAAACTTCGGAGCTCTCTCACGTTTTTGGGCGGTGCCCAATCCAATACCGCCTCGATCTTCTGCGGATCTACACGAACCCCCTCGGCCGAAATCACGTGGCCCAAAAACATCACTTCCGTCAGCCAGAACTCACATTTCGAGAACTTCGCATAGAGTTGCTCGGCCCTCAAGATGTCTAACACTATCCGCAAATGATGGGCATGCTCTTCCTCGTTCCTCGAATAAATAAGAATATCGTCAATGAAGACGACGACACACTTATCCAAATACTCGATAAAGACTTTGTTCATCAACTGCATGAACACCGCCGGCGCATTAGTTAACCCGAAAGGCATAACTACAAACTCATAATGTCCGTATCTCGTCCGAAAAAGTCTTCGGCACATCGGACTCTCTCACCGATAGCACCCCGATTTCAAATCAATCTTCGAGAATACATGACTCCACGCATCGGTCGAATAAGTCGTCAATTCTCGGCAAAGGATACTTGTTTTTGATGGTCACCTTGTTTAGTTCGCGATAGTCGATACACAAACGTAGTGAACCATCATTCTTCCGCACAAACAGGACCGGTGCGCCCCAAGGCGAGGCACTCGGTCGAACATACCCCGACTCAAGAAGCTCACTCAACTGCTTCTTCAACTCGGACATCTCTGAAGGTGCCATGCGATAGGGCGCCTTCGAAATAGGAGCCGCACCCGGCTCTAACTCTATAGAAAACTCAACCTCACGATCCGGTGGCAATCCCGGTAACTCGTTAGGAAAAACATCAGGAAACTCATTAACGATTGGAATCGACGAAAGCTCGACTCCACCACTCTCCGCCTGCAAGGCGTAGCACCAATAGCCAGTACACCCCTTACGCAGGAGTCTCATCGCCTTCAAGGCGTTAATAACGAATTTCTGGTTCCCCCTCTTTCGCCCGGCGAAAGAGTGCTCGGTGCCATCATCGGCTAACATGGTGATGATTCTCGTGCGGTAGTTCATGATTGCACCATGCCGCTCGAGCCAATCATCCCCGAGAATTAAGTCCTCACCCTCAATACCCACAACAATAAGATTAGAGGGCTAAGCCCTCTCACAAATAAACACAGAACAGTCTCGAACCTCCTGATCACCAACGATCCTATCACCGCTAGGAAGCTTAACGATGAAGGGCTCACAAGGCGTCAAACGGTCGAGACTCAAACGGCGCACACAATCCAGAGATATGAACGAATGCGTAGCACCTAATCGAAAAGCACACCGACAGATGAGAAAGAATATAAATGGTACACTGTCGTCACGGTGGCAGCTGGGTCATCGGCTCTCCGCATCTCATAGACACGCGGGTGGTGGCCGAGGCACCTGAAGCTCCCCCTTAGAGGGTCGACCCCGACCTCTCCCAGACTAGCACTCGGCGGAGATTGAGGATCAAACGATCCACGATTCACACTTGGTTCCTCAGCGCTGGAATGGAAGCCGGGCACCAAGGATTTTCTCCCTCTCGGACAGAAGGCCTTGTGACCCGACCGCCACACTTACACGTCGGCCAAAGGGTTCGGACAAATACGACCGATGTGGCCTGCCGCCACGCTTAAAGCATTTCACCTCTCGAGAAGGGCACCGTGTAATGTACCCAAAAGTAGTGGTACATTACGGTCAGATCCCTCAGGACCCACCAGGCAATATCACAATATACACTTAAAATCTGACAACGTGGCACCGTACCACAACATTTATCAAAACCCCGGTGTGGATTATGAGTTATTCATGTTTTTAAATACAAGCAAACATACACAGGATCCAAACTTAGTACAGACCATATGATGATGGGCAGTACCTAACAAGTTTTAGTACATTCATCCGACACAAAAATAAAACAAAAATCATACTTAAAACATAACCGAACAACCAAAAGACTCGGGGCCCCCGAAATAGCATACATCAGAATCCTCCGTCGCCATTATGCTCCTCCTGTGCCTTGCCCTTTCCTCGCCCTGAAATACAAGTATTTCGCCCCAAACCACAGGGTTAGCTATACATGATAATAATTCTCATGACATTATACAATTCATATATACTGATTTCATAGAAATCCACCGACTCACGAATATACCCGAAGGCGTATAGACAATCGATCCCAATCGAACATAATCAAATATACGAATGACCATATACTATGGCTCAAGACGGACGTCACGACGCCGATCCGGAAATGTGTCCGTGCACATGTCCACCCCGTATACGAATCCGTAATATACGTGGGACGATGTACCTAATTAGCCTCACGAACTACGTCTCGTGTGCACGATCCAAATGCGGAAAACATCCACGCATGATCATCAAGTGCCCGGCTAAAAATCCTACACATAACCAATCGGCGCGCAGATATGACTCCAGAGATGTCACGATACAACATGACAACGAAACTCAACGAATTACACTTTTACGAGGGAATCGAACAACTCACCGAAGTGTCAACAAAGCTCAAAAGGACTAACGGTAATAAGGACGGTAATTCCGGGGGTATCATCCCCAACACCATGACAATACGATCAAGGGTAGGGGTGTTACCGGTCCGGTTCGGTCCGGGTATTGGCTTAGCGGGCCAGACCCGGTAAGGTTACCGGGTATACCCGGAACCGGACCGGTAAGCAATCGGTTCTAATGCGAGCAAAACCGTCCGATAAGCCTAACGGTACTTTAGACCCGAGACCGGTAAGACCCGAACCGGTTAAGAACCGACAAGACCCGGTTCGTGTACTCATTAATTACCCGAAATAGAACCGAAAAATTACTCGTGAAGGGTTCAAAAATCTGCATAACTTAAGTTTCAAAATACATAGAGAAATTAAGTACATCTAAATTAGAGCTTCATAACATATTCATTATAGACGCGAAATAGATAGACAAATTTTAAATAATTTCAATAGCTACTTTGCAGTTACTTTCAAAATACCAGCCTCCGAACAGGTTCATCATAGGCTCAAAAAGATCATAAGCAGGTTCACCAATCATCATAGGCTCTCAAACGACTGATGAAGCGTTGTCTCTAATATCCAACTACATTAAAAAACAATATCTAAAAGTTCGTATCACAAACAAATAAACAACAAAGTCGTTCAAAGGTACAATAAATCAGAATAATGAGACTTAATAAATTATTTGTCCAAAATCGTAGTTCAAACGCTCTTCATATGTTTCAAGCTAAATAAATGAATACAATTGCCAGTACTCAATAGTAAGAACAAAACATATACATAAATCGTTTAGTTCTTATACCTGGACCTTAAGGATATGTTTGGTATGACTTACGAGTAAGGATATATTTGGTATACATAAAATAATTGAAAAATTACCGGGTTTTTTACCGGGTTACCGGTTTCGGTCCTTATCGGTTTCGGTTCTTATTACAGTACTAGTATCCGGACCGCTAACGTTTCGGGTGAGTATCGGTCCCGGGTATTATCGGGCGGTTCTCGGGCGGTTCTCGGGTATACTTGGACCGCTAACAGCCCTAATCAAGGGTATCACCATATCACGAATCATAGATTATCAGAACATTTCATACACACGAACTGCATAATAATCACAAGAATTCAACCATCACTATAACCAAGCAAGATAACTTGCCTCAATTCCGTAGACGAATAATCCTTCTTTGAATGGTCAAACGAACGGTATCCTCGTCTAACAATAATCACGTGAAAAAGCAACCTTGAATGAAACATAATTCACTCAACAACACATTCGTATGATAATGGTATTATCGCATAAACAATATTCATAAATTTACTTGAATAAATAGATTATCCTATCGACCATTTTAATGTTCGTATTACAAATCATCGTATGTTTATCATGTTTATTACATATTCAAATCTTGATGTCAAATTCTTGATATCCAGTTTATCATCAATGTAATATCGTGAAGATATCGTTTCAAATCATCGACACTTCCAATTACGATATAAGTTGTGTTTAATTACATTCTTCATTATTTACCGACGATTTCATTCAAAACTTGATTACTATATGAAACATCAGTTTAAGTTTTTAGTGAATTAAGAATATCATCTTAATTTACGTCTCTAAACACGCACGGATTAATGAAATGGAATTCGGCTACTCATCTACCGCATTTGTATCGTCATATTCAACACAACTCTCTTAAGAACATTATTAACCTATTAATGTAGTGATTAACACTCTTTGATGAAATCGATAAATTCGAACGTACGAAGATTACAACTTCCTCCTATCAACATTCATTGTTTTACTTTGAAGAATTTATTAAATGCCTAGTTATACCATTGGATACTTGAGATTTTGAAGTAATTTCATCCATCTAACAAAGATCATCTTCAAAGGGTTAACATCATCTTTCCAACAATTTCATCACAAAGGTTTTAAAGGCCAAAATCATGGTTTCATACAACCTTCAAGGATCAATAGAATGTTCAAGACAATCTTAACATTTCTCACTTTTAATCATTAAGGACATCATCTCTAACATGTTCCTAGTGTTGAGACTAAAATCAACTTCCGATTATCATGCTATACCTCAGGTTTTATGTATATCATTATCAACACAATCATATTATGAAGTTATTTACCTCAAGAAGCAATACTAATACCTTCAAAATTAATCTTCACTTGATTTGAGTATGATTCAATTAACTTATCATGTTTACACTAATTTAAACTAACATTATGTGAAGTATTTATCTACTAACATCATCATAAGCATGAAATTGATATGAGTTAAAGAAAGACCAACCTTAAAATGAAGAACAACACCAACACTCCAAGGAATACACTTCAATCTCTAGCTTCTCCAAGTCACCAATCAAGTGTTGAGGCTCCAACACAAGTTAGAAAGGCTTAGAAACGAAGTTGGAAGGGAAGGGAATCGTTCCTTAGTCGGGAGATTGAAAAGGTCGAGTAGGAAGTGAATGGCAAGTCCTACATTTATAATCTGAATCGACATTACGTGCGTTAACGAACGTGGTTAACGTGCGTTATAGCCTTTACGTCGTAATCTTATGATTATTACGTGCGTAACCAATTTCATCAAACTCACCGCCTAAAAACACGCGATTCGTTACGTGCGTAGCAGGCGGCTATTACGTGCGTAATAGCCGTTGACTTACGTCGCGATCGACTCCGACCACCTACCCTTGCTCGACCCCACTCGCGAAAGGCGAATTCTTTGGAGGATCTTCCGCATTACGTGCGTTAACGTCGATATTACGTCGTAAGGTGGCCTATCTAGCGTACGTTAAGAATACATGTTAACGTACGTTAAGTACTATACAAGCATAAATGGAATTCTCGTAATATCACCCAACAACTAATATAGTATGAATGACCATGAATCCAATTTAACATAATTCGTCGGTACTTGCTACAACATCACAGATATGGTGCGAAAATACTTAACTTAAATCATGAAATACAATATTAAAGGCGAGGGTATTACATACTCCCCCCCTTAAAAGGAGTTTCGTCCCCGAAACTAAGGGGTAAACAGTTCGGGGTATCTCTCTCGCATGCTATCTTCAGTCTCCCACGTAGCTTCCTCGACTCCATGTCTTGACCACTGAATTTTTAATAAGGGAATTGTCTTGTTCCTCAGCTGTTTAATTCTTCTTTCGAGTATCTGCACAGGCTGTTCCTCATACGAATGGTCGTCGGCTATTTCGACCTCGTCGAATTGAATAACGTGACTTGGATCGAGAACATACTTCCTTAATCGAGATACATGGAATACGTTGTGAATTCGACTCAAAGTGGTGGTAATGCTAAACGATAGGCTAAGTCGCCTACTCGTTCCGGGATCTCAAACGGACAATATACCTTGGGCTCAATTTGCCTCTCTTCCCGAATCGGAAAACACCTCTAGTAGGGGATACTTTGACCGACATGGTCACCAACTTCAAACTCGAGTGGTCGTCGACGATTATCCGCATATGATTTACGGCGGCTTTGGGCCGTTAATAGACGGCTCTTGATCGTGGAAATCTTCTCGCGGCCGCCAATAACATATCGGGTTCCGTACTAATAGATTCGAGATAATTCGTCCCGGATAAAGGGGACCTACAACGACGACCATATAATGCCTCATAAGGTGCCATCATGATCGAGGCGTGCCATTGTTGTGTATGTGAATTCTACCAACGGCGGTTGGGCTTCCCGATCGGGCTTCCAATCGAGAGCACATGCCCTCAACATATCCTCTAGGGTTTGAATTGTCCTCTCGGGTGGCCGTCGGTCTGAGGATGAAAAGCATCTTGAAGTTCAACCGTGTACCCATAGCACGATGAACCGCCTTCCGAAGTGCGACACGAACCGTCCGTCCGATCGATACAATACTCTTAGGGGTGCCATGCGTCTCACAATCTCTTTGATGAATAATTGGGCCGATCTCTCGGGGCCCCAAGTATCCTTGATCTCTCGAAGTGGTGATTTAGTCAATCGATCCACAACTACCCAAATCGTATTCATGCCTCGACGGCTCGTCGGCAAACTAGTAATAAAGTCCATCGATATGTCTTCCCACTTCCACTCGGGAATAGAAGCGGTCTCATCATGCCACCGGTGGTCGTTGATGCTCAATCTTGACCTGGCAGCGTCGACATTTCAAACGAACTCGGCAACCTCCCGTTTCATATTACCCCACCAATAATACGGCTTCAAATCCTTATACATTTTGTTCGATCCGGGTGTATGGAATACGGGTAGCATGAGCCTCCTTTAGAATAGTATTCCTCAACTCTTCGTCTGTGGTACACATACTCGATTTTTAAAGCGTAGCAGTCCATCCTCGTGAACCACAAATCCAGGCCTTCCACGATCGATTTCTCCTCGAATTCTAGATAAGAATGGGTCCGACATCCATTTCGTCCGATCGTCTCATTTATGGATGGTGAAATCTCAAGCATGCAGTTGTCCCCGAATCGTTGCATCCAGACCTCAATCTCTGGTCTAATGAACTCTAATTGCAACTCCCTCTGGGCGTTCAAACGAGCTAGCATCTGCTCCTGCACCGTCTTGCGGCTCAAGGCATCGGCAACCACGTTTGCCTTGCCTAGATGATAAAGGATCTCGATATCATAGTCTTTGATTAGCTCTAACCATCTCCTTTGTCTCATATTCAACTCCTTCAGGTAAAAATATACTTGAGGCTCTTGTGGTCCGTAAAAATCGCAGTAACTCCATACGGATAGTGGCGCCTGATTTTTAAGGCAAACACTACGGTTGCTAACTCCAAGTCATGAGTCGGGTAGTTGACCTCGTAGAGGGCAGAATGCGGACGCATGGCGATCACTTTCCGTCTGCATTAACACGCAGCCAAGGCCCCGCCTCGATGCATCGTATCCGCGAATCCTTAGTTCCTCTAGGTAGTACCAAAGCAGTCTAAATTAATCGACCTTTGAGTTCATCAAAACTTTGCCGACATGCTTGACCACAAGTACTTCTTGTCTTTTCTCAGCATTAGTCATCGGTTGAGCAATTTTGGAAAATCCTTCCACGATAAATGCATGTAATAGCTTTGCTAGACCCGAAAACTACGAACTTCCTTCACGTTCTTCGGGGTAGCTGATCTCGGATAGCTTCCGTCTTCTGTGGGTCTACTCTTACTCCCTCTGCTGATATCACATGACCCAGAAAAATAACTTCAGACATCCAGAATTCACACTTGGAAAATTTTCCATAGAGTTGTTCTCGCCTTAACGCATCGAGAACCTGGCGGAGGTGACACTCATGCTCCTTATGATCACGAGAGTAGACCAAGATATCGTCAATAAAAACGACTACAAAACGATCCAGATAATTAATAAAAACCCGATTCATCAATTCCATGAATACTGCAGGTGCATTAGTCAGTCCAAATGGCATGACAACGAACTCATAATGCCCATAGCGAGTGCGAAAAGCTGTCTTCGGGATGTCGGACTCTCGAATCCGCAATTGGTGGTACCCAGAACTCAAGTCGATCTTGGAAAATACAGCGGCTCCTTGGAGCTGATCCAATAGATCATCGATGCGGGGTAAAGGATATTTGTTTTTAATTGTTACCTTGTTCAGCTCCCGATAATCAATACACAAACGCAGCGATCCGTCCTTCTTCCGTACGAATAACACCGGCGCTCCCCAAGGGGATGCACTGGGTCGAACGTACCCTTTCTCAGTTAATTCTTCGAGTTGTCTTTTTAATTCCTGCATCTCGGTCGGGGCCATACGGTATGGTGCTTTCAGCGGGGACGTCCTAGCTCCAACTCAATGGTGAATTCCACCTCTCATTGTGGGGGTATTCTGGAAGCTCGTCCGAAATACATCTGGATAATCTTGAACTACTGGAATATCAATCAATTTGGTAGCGGTCATTTGTCTTAGTCATGTAACACCAATAACCAACGCATCCCTGGTTCAAGAATCTCATAGCCTTCATAGCGGATGACTCTCCTGAATGATTGGGATTATCACCCGAAAAATACACTCGACGCCATCATCCGATGTGACGGTCACCATTCGCTACGGACGCTAAGGGCGGCATCGTGACGATCCATCCAATCAATACCCAAGATTACATCATCTTTAGGTAGATCAACCACAATCAAGTCGACAACCACTCACGGTTGTTCATGCTGTCAGACGATTCTGACTTCCACGACTCCCAATAATTCTTCTACCATCGGGTAGACCAATTACATAAGGTTCACAATTGATAACACGATTCAAATACAAACGACTCAAACAAGAACTAGACAAAAGGAGTGTGAAGCACGATATCAAAAAGAACACAAAGCAGTGAGAGTGGATCTCGAGTACTGCAATCATGTGGCCGGGATCATCGGCTTTCTTCATCTCGTAAACTCGGGTTTTGCAACCGGAAGCGGAGTGTACCAACTTGATTTCCACGGCCCATCCCTTTGTTCGCCCGGTAGTCCGGTAAGAAGCGGATGGAGGAGCACGTTCTAAACAAGGCATCTTGGAGCAAAGATGCCTTTGGGCACGCCGAGTCCACCCGGCAATAGCGAGCGCGATGGCCGTTCTTCCCGCAAGTGTGACAGTAACGGCGGCTTGGGACACTTGAGCCGAGATATGCCTGGTCCCCACGGTTATAACACACGACAGGTGGTGATTGCGAGAGTGCGTTCCTGCGGTTTCGGTGCCATAGGTGGCCGCTCGGAAGGATTTAGTGCAGTGGGGTTTCTTGAATACCCCGGTTCTTTGTCTCCTTGAGTCTGTTCTGGATCTCTTGTTGGAAAAGCGAGGTTGTTTCTTAGAAATCTCCTTCGCAGTAAGTTCATACTCCAAAGCCTTCTCAATAAACTCCTAAGGTAAATGCAGTGGTGATTGAGTAATTGCATCCTCATTCGGGGTTTAAGCCTCTTGAGGAAATATTTGATTTTATCGGCTTCCGAACGGACAACCGACGTAGCAAAGGGAGAAGTGCTTGGAATTTTTCGGAATTGCTAACACATCTTCGTCTTCCGATGGGTCGGGGTTTAATAATTCGGACAGTTTGGCTTCACGGAGGGTGCGGGATAGTAACGATCTAGCATAAGAGTCTTAAATTCCTCCCAAGTACTCGCGCCTTGGCGAGCCTCACAGAAAGCCACCAAGTATGGGCACTCTTACTAAGGTAGTAGTCGCCACAAAGAACTCGATTTTCCTCTGGGCACTCCACCATCTCGAACAGTTTCTCGAAATGTTATATCAAGTGTACAATGACGGCACGCTCAGATGAGCCATCAAAATTCGGAGTTCGAAGACGTGATAAGTCGATAAAAATCCGGCACACGATCCCTTGTGTACTGTGAGGCGGAGGCTGTTGTCCCTGCTATTGACCAGTAGTATTCCTTTGCATAGTTTCCATCAGCCGACCCATTTGGGTCATTTGGGCCATCATGCCTGCATCACGGTATAAGGATCGGCACGTGCATTCTCTCCGGTGTGGTGTGATTGGTCCCGAGAAGGCGAATCACTGCCTGCGGAACTCTGTTCCACATTCGCGCGTCTATTAGCTCGTGGTATCGGAATTCGGCCTCTTCCGCGGCCTCGTCCCCCTCTGCCACGGCCTCTAAGGTTCCTTTCCATACTGAAAGAATCAAGTCACGAATACAGTTCGATTTATCAATCATAATTCATGCTAAATTAATAACAACAGGGAATTTCCTATCCAACAAAGCAGTTGTAAAGAGTCACTGGCACTACAAGTGTTACACACTCAATATCATATCAACATTAAGTCGAAACAATTCCAATCACATAATTAATTTAGGTTCTCTTCAAACAGATGAATTTTGCCTCATGATAGCAAGATGCCAAGATAAATAAGGAGACCAATACATTGTCAATATCATGCCAGTAATCAAATTATGGTTCATGAGAACATACCGTATTCGACGGGTCAGGCGCTTGCACAGGTTACACGTGGCACGAAGTTTCTTGATGCTATTTCGATCATACAATGACTCAAAATAAAAACACACTCTCTGATACCATCTTACGTAATGACCCAAAAGTAGTGGCATTTATTACGGTCGTCAGATACCTCCTGGGACCCACCAGGCAATATCACAATATACACTTAAAATCTGACAACGTGGCACCGTACCACAACATTTATCAAAACCCCGGTGTGGAGTATGAGTTATTCATGTTTTTAAATACAAGCAAACATACACAGGATCCAAACTTAGTACAGACCATATGACGATGGGCAGTACCTAACAAGTTTTAGTACATTCATCCGACACAAAAATAAAACGAAAATCATACTTAAAACATAACCGAACAACCAAAAGACTCGGGGCCCCCGAAATAGCATACATCAGAATCCTCCGTCGCCATTATGCTCCTCCTGTGCCTTGCCCTTTCCTCGCCCTGAAATACAAGTATTTCGCCCCAAACCACAGGGTTAGCTATACATGATAATAATTCTCATGACATTATACAATTCATATATACTGATTTCATAGAAATCCACCGACTACTGAATATACCCCGAAGGCGTATAGACAATCAGTCCCAACTGTCGAACATAATCAAATATACGAATGACCATATACTATGGCTCAAGACGGACGTCACGATCGCCCGTCCGGAAATATGTCGTGCACATGTCCACCGTATACGGAATCCGAATATACGTGGGACGATGTACCTAATTAGCCTCACGAACTACGTCTCGTGTGCACGATCCAAATGCGGAAAACATCCACGCATGATCATCAAGTGCCGGCTAAAAATCCTACACATAACCAATCGGCGCGCAGATATGACTCCGAGAGATGTCACGATACAACATGACAACGAAACTCAACGAATTACACTTTTACGAGGGAATCGAACAACTCACCGAAGTGTCAACAAAGCTCAAAAGGACTAACGGTAATAAGGCGGTAATTAGGGGTATCATCCCCAACACCATGACAATACGATCAAGGGTATCACCATATCACGAATCATAGATTATCAGAACATTTCATACACACGAACTGCATAATAATCACAAGAATTCAACCATCACTATAACCAAGCAAGATAACTTGCCTCAATTCCGTAGACGAATAATCCTTCTTTGAATGGTCAAACGAACGGTATCCTCGTCTAACAATAATCACGTGAACAAGCAACCTTGAATGAAACATAATTCACTCAACAACACATTCGTATGATAATGGTATTATCGCATAAACAATATTCATAAATTTACTTGAATAAATAGATTATCCTATCGACCATTTTAATGTTCGTATTACAAATCATCGTATGTTTATCATGTTTATTACATATTCAAATCTTGATGTCAAATTCTTGATATCCAGTTTATCATCAATGTAATATCGTGAAGATATCGTTTCAAATCATCGACACTTCCAATTACGATATAAGTTGTGTTTAATTACATTCTTCATTATTTACCGACGATTTCATTCAAAACTTGATTACTATATGAAACATCAGTTTAAGTTTTTAGTGAATTAAGAATATCATCTTAATTTACGTCTCTAAACACGCACGGATTAATGAAATGGAATTCGGCTACTCATCTACCGCATTTGTATCGTCATATTCAACACAACTCTCTTAAGAACATTATTAACCTATTAATGTAGTGATTAACACTCTTTGATGAAATCGATAAATTCGAACGTACGAAGATTACAACTTCCTCCTATCAACATTCATTGTTTTACTTTGAAGAATTTATTAAATGCCTAGTTATACCATTGGATACTTGAGATTTTTGAAGTAATTTCATCCATCTAACAAAGATCATCTTCAAAGGGTTAACATCATCTTTCCAACAATTTCATCACAAAGGTTTTAAAGGCCAAAATCATGGTTTCATACAACCTTCAAGGATCAATAGAATGTTCAAGACAATCTTAACATTTCTCACTTTTAATCATTAAGGACATCATCTCTAACATGTTCCTAGTGTTGAGACTAAAATCAACTTCCGATTATCATGCTATACCTCAGGTTTTATGTATATCATTATCAACACAATCATATTATGAAGTTATTTACCTCAAGAAGCAATACTAATACCTTCAAAATTAATCTTCACTTGATTTGAGTATGATTCAATTAACTTATCATGTTTACACTAATTTAAACTAACATTATGTGAAGTATTTATCTACTAACATCATCATAAGCATGAAATTGATATGAGTTAAAGAAAGACCAACCTTAAAATGAAGAACAACACCAACACTCCAAGGAATACACTTCAATCTCTAGCTTCTCCAAGTCACCAATCAAGTGTTGAGGCTCCAACACAAGTTAGAAAGGCTTAGAAACGAAGTTGGAAGGGAAGGGAATCGTTCCTTAGTCGGGAGATTGAAAAAGGTCGAGTAGGAAGTGAATGGCAAGTCCTACATTTATAATCGAATCGACATTACGTACGTTAACGAACGTGGTTAACGTACGTTATAGCCTTTACGTACGTAATCTTATGATTATTACGTACGTAACCAATTTCATCAATCTCACTGCCTAAAAACACGATTCGTTACGTGCGTGGCAAGGCGACTATTACGTACGTAATAGCCGTTGACTTGGCTGTCGCGATCGACTCCCGACCACCTACCCTTGCTCGACCCCACTCGCCGAAAGGCGGATTGCTGGAGGATCTTCCGCATTACGTACATTAACGTACTGATATTACGTACGTAAGGTGGCCTATCTAGCGTACGTTAAGAATACATGTTAACGTACGTTAAGTACTATACAAGCATAAATGGAATTCTCGTAATATCACCCAACAACTAATATAGTATGAATGACCATGAATCCAATTTAACATAATTCGTCGGTACTTGCTACAACATCACAGATATGGTGCGAAAATACTTAACTTAAATCATGAAATACAATATTAAAGGCGAGGGTATTACAACTGGCAGCCCTACGGGGAAACCCAGTAGATCGAGCTGGGCCACCACCAGCGGAAAAGTTAGCAGACTGAAATTTCTGCTGACCCCCACCTTTGTGGCCCGAAAAATTCCCGGCGGACTTCTGCTTCTTGCTCTCGCGGGCCGCCTCACTCGCCGTCACAGACATATCATAAGCAAGGGCCCTGCTCTGGTAATCTTTCAAGGTAGTGCATACAAGCCCCAACATATAGTCCCGAATCAGCAACTTCATCCGTCTGGAGAAATGGAAAATTTTGTCACTCTCCTAGACAACTTGGGTCTTCACATAACCCAACTCCTTATTAAAATCAGCAATAGCTTGAGATACGGGGATATCCCGCGGTTGAGCATCATAAAAAGCATATACCCGAGCACATCGGACGGCCACGGCAATATTGATCTCCATCAATTCTTGAAACTCGGCCCACGAATCAGCATGATCTTTGGGCCCAACGTCCTCCCACGGTCAGTAGCGTCCCCTATGAGAAAGTATTGAGCAATAGGGACTTTCTGATCTCGGGACGATTAGTGGCAACGAAGACCTTAGATATCTCCTTGATCCACCCTTCCCGGTGATCGGGTGCAAGCTCCCGGCGAGGAGGATGCATCTTGATAACATCTTGGAGCCAGCAGTGCTCACTCGCCCGATTAGCGTGGGCACGATCAGGGTTACGACACTTTGAGCTATTGCGCCATTTGGTTCACCATTTCTTTGCATAACGCTGCAATCTGAGGTCGGCACGCTCCCGAGAAGAAGCATGGCTATGACGGTCGCCGTCGCCGGCTCGAAAACTGCGACGTGGCCGCCCCATTGCCCCACGTCCCGGCCAGCGTCACGACCACGGCGCGACCACGACCTCTTCCAGCATCCATACTGGAGTTAAATAAGTAGCAAAATCCATACGAGGGTCAGTATAAGAAAAGAACAATCACAAGTCGAGAATCAAGGGTACGATACAAGGAATTAATGAACAGAGGAAGGAAAACTTACGGACACTGGTAGTACCGGAATCATGGCAGCGTGACGATGATGTGCAAAACAAAACACCACAAGACCCAATAAACCGATAAGCTTAGGTATCCATAAACCTAGAGCTCTGATACCATTTCCTGTAACACCCCCAGGATATCCGAGGTATATTACAGCGCCGTGAATCCCTACATGGGACCCACCAGGCTGAACAAGCATCATACTCATCGACTCACAGAGACGACAGAAAAATACCTCGTCATAAATACGCCCAACAAAATAATTCACCCGGTTTAACCGGTCAAACATGACACCATAATCCATCACAACATAATAAACAATAATACAATCCCGACAAGTAAAAGTTCTTAAGTACTCGAGTACTTCTATTAGTTTAAAGACCACAAAGGTGAAAGATAGAAAACAACAAGACACCACTCGTGCACAATCATCACGCACGGCCATCATCCGCATATCTTGGTCCAGTACCATTCGTCTCGATGAACCTGACCTGAAATTCATAAAACGAATTTCCCCAAAACGGGTCCCCAGAGGGGTTAGCAATTACGCTAGTACAAGTAACCAGATAAACGACTTACATCTTATACATATAGTAATGCATGCAATTCAAGAAAACATAGTTCCAAAACACTCATTTCCGGAAATGCCAATGATCAAACCACATTTGTAAAAATACACCACAATTAACCGTGGACCCACAGCTTCGTGGATCCCTGCCGAGACCCCGTCGGATCTAACCCACAGTGGTTAAAAGCAAGCTCGTGGTTCCACAGCTTCGTGGAGCCCTACCGAGACCCCGTCGGATCTAACCCGTAGTGAGCATACACACACACAATTTCTCATACAAAACTACTATGTCAAGATCGTAAGTTCATAAGGATACTTGCCTCGGTTAATAGACGGTGATACGAACGGAAAGGAAGAGTTGAACACGACCGCAAGGAACCGGCGGAAATGAACCTAACGATTCGAATAATACAATCACAACCAACTCTAGACGATTACGGAAATGGAATACACCCGGAAACCCGCCTACGATTCATGTATATTCGTACCAAAAATAACAATGAGGGCGGACCACAACCAAACCCTCTCGATTCCGTGAAAATCCACAAAATATCCATGAATCCGTAGGAAAACTAAAGATACTAACAATATTAATTGTATTCATCATGAATCCACCAACAAAACGGAACGAATCGGAAGAAAAACCCAAAACCCCCAAATTAATCGAAAATAGGGTTCTAGAAATATTACCTTTGGAGATTCAAGAACTAAGATCCGTAGAACACGCGTTAGATTGATTATCCGAGCCTCACAACCGAAGGAAGATGATGAAAATCGACCCCCGAATGAAGAATGCTTGAGAAGTTCTCCCCCCCTTAGACCTCTCTCTCTCGCGCAGGTGAAATGAAGGAGAAAATGGCCGATCTCGTCTAATAAGGACGAGATTGCACAGTTGACCGCTTTGTGTGCCGCGGCACAAAGTGTCTTGCGGCACGAGCCAAAAATTTACTCCCGGGTTTCGGCGGTGTCTGTGCGGCCACGGCTTGCGTGTGCCGCGGCACCCGTCTGATCGGGTTTTGGTCGCGAGATGTCACAGGTGTGCCGCGGCACCGGGACGGTGTTCCGCGGCACACGGTCTGCATCGCTCGACCAACAATTGGAGAAATTTGTGTGCCGCGGCGCACACACCTTGTCCGCGCCCACACCCCTTTGGTCCCAAAATGATAAAAATGATCCTGGAAAGGGAATAAAAGCGATAGGAATCAATATTTGGGAACCAATAACACGAAATGGATCCACGGCAACCGGCAGCGGTCCCGCACAACAATAACGAGTATACGATTCAACGGTTGACAGAAGGACACCGAAAGGTACACGAGGGTCACTACGATCGAGGAATACACCAAAATAAAATACAAGGAAAGAAAAATGCGGATATTACACCAAGACTTGACGGTGCTGCCGCACTGTCCGGCCAAAGGCCACCGCCACGACCCGACGATTCGGTTTCCGAAAACGCACAGAACGAAACACGACGAATTGCTCGCGGACAACATCATCGATCCAAAATGAAATACCACGCGACAATGAATCACACACGACCAAATAAACACGAAAATCGATCAAGACAACAAATACGAATGTGGATACACACAACTTTGGGTAAATTACAAAATGGCCCAAAATGCCCGAAAATCACGATACGTGATCGAATAACCAAACCGAAGTTCACAATACGTCTAACAAAGTTAAACGGACTTATGGGAAACTCAAAACAGTAGTTTCGAACGAGATTCGCAAGAATCGAACTCGAGTGCGGAAAAGTCGCTAAGAAGCACGGAACTCAACAAAACGACACCGAAACAATCTCGGATGGCAAAAAGTGTAGAATTAATCATTCTCAGAATGATGAAACAGTCACAAGTGAGTCGTGAAAATGGACTCCTGCTAAAAAAGAAAATTACTGGAAATCGAAATTGCGGATATTACACCAGGTACAGGTAAGAGTAGTTTTGCAAAGAAACAGAGAGCAAAAAAATTAGGTGGGTGCTATAAATATGCTCGGTGGACATGTGACACACGATGCAAATCTGTGGGGTTTGTGTCCAAAAATCGAGAAGATAAAATAGCATTTATCAAGGATGAATTGAGTAAGGAATCTATGGATTATGATATCTAACAGATTCTTGATGCACATCCCAGTGGATACGTTCATCGTGAACTAATGGCTTTGTGGATATAATTTAATGATGAAAGGGAACGTTATAGTCATGAAAAATTAGTCTCAAAAGATCCAGTTTGTAAGTCCGTTCTGCCAAAGTTGGTATAAGGTAAATAGCAAAATAATGCAAGTTGATGAATATTGCTTTCCAATATTTAAATTTATTAGCTGCCAATTTCATTGAAAAATATAATATCATATCTTTTGTTTTCTTTTGCAATTTTGTCAAAAGTAATGACTTATCTGTCGCTCCTCTTTCAATGAAAATAGTGAAGTCATTTGTCGTTTAGTAAGAAGTTTGTTCTTTAAATTTGGGATCCACAAATCAGAAAATGTATCTCTCATAAAAGTATTTTGAAAGTATAGTGTAGAAAGATGGAGTTCTCAGAATCCTCATATAGATCTCATCTATTTAAAAATAAATGTATTTTAGGTGGATCCAAACTGATAGGTCATATCCAACATATAGATATGGCATATCAATTCGTAAAAGAATTAAGAAAACACAAAATTGATATATTGTATGGTGGGAGTAATTATAGATTTTTGGGTTATCTTTTAGAGGCTGCACAAAATGGGAGAATAAGAGTAACAAGTGTCTTACATTATCTCACAGTTAGAACCAGTACTATAGGGGGTTCAACTGGGTTGATGCTTCAAGCACAGTTTGATGTATGTGGTGGATAATAGTGATGCCTTTATTGTTCTTCCAAGTGGCTATGGCACACTGAATGAGATATTCAACATCACGTCATGGGCTGAGCGGGACTTCCATACCAAACATATAGGTTTGTTGAATATTAATAATTTCTTCAGCGATTTGCTTGCCTTTCTAGATCAAGGAGTATATCACAAGTTTATATCTCAGCCATCACGAGATATAATAATATGTGCTGACAATGTTGCTGATCTACTTATAAAGTTTCAGGCATATATTTCAGTTAAGAATTTGGAAGACAAAGCTCATCAGCCACAGAGTATTGGCGCTAAACGAAAAATAAGTTTAGATCCTTTAGATCTTTCATTATAAACCCTGATACCAGGAGGTGGCAGAGTTACGAAGTTTTATACTCTCGAGACACACCCTTGTCTTTTTATGGATTTCATATGTATTTTCTTTTCCGCATTTCATATTGTCGAGTGTTTACTGCCTTTCAGCTAGTTTTGATATTTTCACTTCGACTGTTGTGTGCTTCTTCCAGCAATAATAAGATCATCTTTTAATTTTATGCAAATACATTATTCTCACGAATATGTGATATATGTTTCTCCATAAATATTGCCATATGAATATGATTTCAATGATCCCACCATGTGATATAATCAACATGGGACTTATTGAGTAATTATTTTTCAGTGACAGTTCTTCATATCAGTTGTTAGATGATCCCACCATGCGGTGTATTTGTATGGAATTTTGTTTAATTAATCGGTGATAGCTTCTGGTATCACTTGCTCAATTTTCTCCGTTCGTGTTTAATAATCATGGAGATCGGATATTATTTCCATCAACTGCTTCTTCTTCGAGAGCAGGATTTGAATCATTGATCAACTACTTCTTCAGAGTAGAATTTATTTTTATCAACTGCTTCTTCGAGAGCAAGATTTATGAACTATTCATGTGGTATAACCAACCACGATCGTGATATATAATATATAAATTGCATATGTAAAACCATCCATTTTGTGATAATTGAACTCATCACATGTGAGGTATTGTAATTACAGAAAGTAAGCTCAATAAATGTGTGGTTTGAAGCCACCACTTTGAGATAAGTAAGAGACATAATTTAAATTGCAAAATAATTAACTGTTTCTACCAGAGCAGGATCATCCAACCAATTCCTCAAAATAGTCATCGTCAAGGTATAGGTCGAAATATCGACTGCCGTTAATAGCAAATGTAAGGATATGTATTCATAATTTTTTTTGCGATTTCCAGAGTTAGATATTAATTCGTACATTTTAATAAATTTTAATAATAACATAAAAAATAATTAACACCCATATCAATATTAGTATCAAATTGAAGCTCTCATGAAATGGGTCATGGTGGTATCTAGAAAAATCAATTCTGATATCATATGTATCTTATATTTAAGAAAAACCGAATTAATGATTTAATGAATTAAAAGAAATATTATATTTTATTTTATTTTAATATTTTGCTTCAACTTTCACGTCTTCTTCACAAGAAGACTTGTTCTCTTCTCCTTCATCCCTGTTCTTTTCTTTTTTTTTTCGTATTTAGTCTTTTCAGTTTTATTCTTCGGGCTTCTTCTCCGTTCCTGTTTTTTTATGTTCTGTAAATCAACACATATGTGTAGAATTATTGACATGGAGAGATAGAAAAAAATACCTCATAAGTGCAAATAGCTCTCCTCTGCCGGTCAACGTTGATTCAGACCGATTCCCCATAGATAATTCAAAACGAGTGTTGCTTATTTCTCAAATCGGGTGTAGCTGGCCCAGATTGATCGGAATTTGCTCAAATCAAAACTACAGTTTCCGAATCTATTTGAGCATCACCCAGGATCAATTGATAAATGGATCTGAAAGGCCATAAAGAGAGGAGCATTTTGATAGATGGATCGGCCGATAAGGTGGTCGGAGTCGGCAGCGGCGGCCACCGAAAGATTATCGACGAGGTAATCAGATTGGTATGTGGCACATAAATTTTGGGCCGATAGTTCGCTGGAAATCATCTGTCAAAGTTGATGCAATCCATCATGGCGCGAACCCACATGCGGCGGTTGGCGGCGTTGACGCTAAGAACAGTGGTGGCGGGACGACGGATGATCTGGGGGAGCAGCCACATGTGATAAACGACCATTACTAAAAGGCCCCACCGGCACCTGCACATAATCGAGAATTTTTTTTTTCATCTGAAAATCAATTATTGTCGTAGCAGAATATAGAAACTGAGGAAATAAATCTGATAATGATTATTGATTATGGCACTGAGATGCTCTTTTTGTGTAATATTGAATGAGTGAGTACACTGTAGTCTGGTCGGTGTGTGTGTGTTTATGGAGGGGAGAGAGAGAGAGAGTAAAGAGTCGTGGATTGAAACTCAGATCAAGAATGTAAGCCAGTTTCGTAATTATGAAGAGGGAGAGGAGATCATCGTGTGTTTGTATTTGTACTAATTTGGTTTCTGGTACAGAAGATCATCTATAAGACGCAACTGTAGAGTATACTTCCATCATATTACTCAAAAAGGTTAGAGTCGTGCTGATAACGTGTTATAAAATTGGAATATTATAGAGAGAGAATTTAGAGAGAGAATAGAGAATGATTCTTAGGTATGCTTTTCATTAATAACTGAAGTTCTATTTATAGGAAAACTTCAGATGGCACAATCGTAATTACATAATTACATCAGGTGCATAATAGTTGTTCATACTATATAAAAACAAAGGAGTAATTGAAACGTCACTTTCATGGTATATTATAACAAATATATCATTACTAAGCTGCAATAGTTGAGAAATCATCTACACTTTCGTAAAATAATCAACACACTTTTTTTTGACAAAAACCAACACACTTCTAAAAGCTTGTCGTAAAATTAATCAACACTTTTTTTTTTTGACAAAAATCAACACACTTTTTTTTGACAAAAATCAACACACTTCTAAAAGCTTGTCGTAAAATTAATCAACACACTTTTTTTTGACAAAAATCAACACACTTTTAAAAGCATCTATAGTAAAACCTCGATAAATTAATGTTCGATAAATGAATAACCTCGCCAAATGGATAATTTTCTCCGGTCCCGACTTGGGTAAAAGGAGTTGAATGAATAACCTCGCTAAATGCATTAATGAATATTTTTTTTTTGAATCCTTAAAGACCCCATGTAAATATAAATGAATAATCATTAAAATCCATAAGATATATATACCCTAAATGTTCATATAATAAGTCATTTCTTCACAAAAAAAGCATCTCAAGTTGTTTACTTTTTTCTTCCACAAAAATGTATCTCATCCTTGACTTTTTCTAGTGCAAACAAAACTTCGGGATATTCTGCTCGTGCTGTAGGAAGTAGTTTTGTACGATGATTATTGCTTCAAAGACTTCTTTTAATGACACATTTGGTGTGACGCCACTATCATGTGGTTTTGGATCATTCTCATCATTTAGTACGGACTCGATGATTTCTTCATGTATAGGGTGCATGTATTCCTAATATAGACTTTTAATATTTCATACATAGAATCTTATTAGTACATGGTGCGTGTACTTAGTCTATATATGTATTTATACAGTAGATTTAAAATAATTCATCATACGAAAAAAAAAAAAAAAATGTAAAAATACCGTCTAAGTAATAAAAATTTATTTATCGATAAACGAATAATATATTCATTTATCGATAAGTAAATAACCTCACTAAACGAATATATTTTTCTGATCCCAAGTATTCATTTATCGAGGTTTTACTCTTTTGCTAAACTGAACTGAATTTTGCTGAACTGAACTAAATTGAACTGAAAAGTGCTGAGATTAAGCTTAAAAGAACAGAGCCTTTCTCCTTCTCACTTAATAGTTGTTGGAAAAATAGAGAAAATTGGCTGTTTTGAGCAGCCCACTTGAGAGGCAATTTTGAGTAGGCTCGACTACGAGTCAAAGTCGGGACTTGGTTGGAATACGTAGTACTCCATACGAAGTTTCCAAAACATGTAAGAACACTCAAAATGATTGAGGTATGAATGAGATAATGTTCCAAAGTGAACCCTTTAGAAATGGGTTTGGGATGTTATCCCACATTGGAAAAAAAAGAGAAAAATTGTGAGTATATAAGGAGATATGGACAAACTCTTGTTCAAAAGTGAGATATGAGTGGATGTGTGACTAGGCGCCACTCGCGCACACACACACACACACACACGCTGCTGTCGTCGGCTCGGCTTGATCAAAGGGCGATTTGGGCGAAATGTCTCGGCGTCTCGAAGTTATCTTTTTACTGATTTAATTGATAATTATCGAATTAAACAAATTAGGATAAGTATCAAGATACCAATCCTAATCGGTTTAGAGTTCCTCCAGCACATGTCCTCCTCCAGCTTTCACCTATAAATACCCGACTTGAGGGGTTCGATTTTTTCACTTAATTCGTGCGATTTTCGAGTTCTGTTTCGGTCAGAATTTTCCTTCTTTGTCTTTCTTCTTTTTCGGGTTGGTGATAGTATACAGATATATTCTAATTCGCTGAGGGTAGGGATCATCGATTCAGTACATCGAGATGTTGTTTTATCCTGGAAGACAGACGTCACACACCGTGGTGAGGGCGAGTTTGCTTTAAGGAGACATATATTCTGGACTCAACATCGACTTCCATTCATTTTCGTGATCAGCAAATATTTTGTTTTGCTAACTATTTTTTGGAGGAAAATAAATTATATTTTCGATATACTGTACTGCTTTTTTTTCAAGTATTCATTTTTGAAATATTATTCAACTTGATTAAAACAGATCTATTTTCAAAAGGTTAAGATAATGGAATCTCAAAACCCAACTCTGTCTACGGATGTTTCTGGAGGTGCGCCCCAGAAATTTAGATCGGCTTCCACGACTGGAGGTGCGCCTATGATAACTGGATCGGATTCAACGAACCACTCTACTTCGGTTCCGATAAGTAATCCGGTTTCAGTTCCGGTCAAACATGAGGACAAATCAGAGAAATTCAACGGGCAGAAATTCAAGAGATGTCAGCAGAAGATGATGTTCTATCTAACCACTCTAGGCTTGTCTCAATTCCTCAAGGAGGACGCGCCAAAATATGATGAAGATAGTGACCAACAAACTTTGATAGCCATTGACGCTTGGAAAACTTCTGACTATCTGTGTCGGAACTATATGGTGAATGGCCTTGCCGAATCACTGTACAACGTGTATAACAGTTCTAAATTAGCCAAGGCATTATGGGACTCACTAGATCATAAGTACAAGATTGAGGACGCTGGTGCCGAAAAGTGGATTGTTGGGCGATTTCTTGAGTATAAGATGGTGGATTCCAAGACTGTAGTCAATCAGGTACAAGAGCTACAAGTAATCATTCATGAAATTCATGCTTAATGAATGATCATTAGTGAATCCTTCCAAGTGGCTGCTGTGATTGAAAAACTGCCCTCGACTTGGACAGACTTCAAGAACTATCTCAAGCACAAGCGCAAGGAGATGAGCATGGAAGATCTGATCATTAGACTTCGCATTGAGGAAGACAACAGAGGATCAGAGAAAAAGGTAAATGCTGTTGTGGCAAAAGCCAATGTTGTGGAAATTGGACAGACATCCAAGAAAGGCAACAATGGAAAAGGGACCTAGCTGGGACCTAAAGGATTAATTGGTAAAAAGAAAGAGAAATTCCTTGGTAAATGCTACAACTGTGAAAAGATGGGACATAGGGCGTCTGACTGCAGGCTGCCAAAGAAACTAAAGAAAAATGATGGTAATGCAGCACATCTGATTACCGAACAAGTGCGAAATCTTGACTTACGTGCTATTATCTCCAAAGTGAACTTAGTTGGCTCAAATACAAAGGAGTGGTGGATTTACAATGGAGCAACTAGGCATATATGTGCCAACAAGACAATGTTCGCCTCCTTGATAGAAATTGATGCCGGTGAAATGTTGTATATGGAAAATTCTGCAACCTCAATTATCTTGGGCGAAGGCATGGTGATCTTGAAGATGACGTCTGGATAGGAAGTGACTCTTAAATGTGTGTTATATGTGCCTGATATTCGCAAGAACTTTATTTCTAGTACCTTGTTGATGAAGCATGGCTTTAGATTAGTTTTTGAGTCTGATAAAGTTATGTTGTCAAAGTGTGGTGTGTTTATTGGCAAGGGCTATGAGTGTGATAGGCTGGTTAAGCTCAATGTTATGACTGTAAAAAATAATGAAATGAATAATTCTTCTTCTTACTTGCTTGAGTCTCCTAATTTATGGCATGCTAGATTAGGACACGTTAATTTTAAAGCAATGCGTAGACTAATTGCGTCGATCAAATACCAAAGTTTAAAATTGATTTAAACCACAAGTGTGAAACTTGTGTAGAGGCAAAATTAACTCGATCTCCATTCCGACAAGTGGAAAGAAATACTAAACCTTTAGAATTAATCATAGCGACCTATGTGATTTGAAGTTTGTTCAAACTAGAGGTGGAAATAAATATTTTATTACTTTCGTGGATGGTTGTACTAAATATTGATATGTATATTTGCTTAAAAGCAAAGACGGAGCTATAGAGAAGTTCATTCTTTATAAAATGGAAGTTGAGAATCAATTGGATGCAAAGATAAAAGTTTTGAGGAGTGACCGTGGAGGTGAATACGTGGAACCATTCGGCGAATTTTGTTCGCAACATGGGGTTATTCATGAGGTCACTGCCCCATATGCACCACAGTCAAATGGAGTGGCGGAATGTAAGAATCGTACTCTAAAAGAGATGATGAACGTAATATTGCTAAATTCGGGCCTGCCGCAAAATATGTGGGGAGAAGCCATCTTAGCGGCAAATTATCTCTTACACAAGATATGCAGTAAGAACGTGGAGAAAACTCCTTATGAATTGTGGGAAGGAGTCAAGCCTTCCTACAATTACATGAAAGTGTGGGGGTGTCCAGCAAAGGTGCTGATACCTACACCTAAGAAAGTCAAAATAGGCCCAAAAACGGTTGACTGCATTTTCATTGGATATGCACACAACAGTAATGCCTACCGATTTCTTGTACATGATTCCAAATTGCCTGAGATTCAGAGGAATACAATTATGGAATCAAGGAATGCGTCATTCTTTGAGAATATATTTCCTTGTAAGACTGCAAGTGAACGCCTTATGTCATCCGAACAAACTTCTGAACTATGGATGAAGATAATGAAGACCAAAGAGTAGATAATGAGGATGAACCTAGAAGGAGCAAACGACAAAGGACCTAGAAATATTATGGACCCGATTTCCTCACCTACTTGCTCGAAAAAGAACCTCAGACTTACAAAGAAGCTGTAAGCTCGACAGATGGACCTCTATGGAAGGAGGCTATCAAAGAAGAGATTGATTCAATATTACAGAATTATACTTGGGAACTAGTAGAATTGCCACCAAAGTGTTAAGCCACTAGGAAAAAAGTGGATTTTCAAGTATAATTTGAAGGACGGAGCAATTGATAAGTATAAGGCTAGCCTTTTAGTGAAGGGCTATAACCAACGAGAAGGCCTAGACTATTTTGAAACTTACTCTCCTATGACGATAATAACTTCCATCAGAATGATACTTGCTATCGCCGCATTACTAGGCTTAGAAGTTCATCAAATGGATGTTAAGACTGTCTTTCTTCATGGGGACTTAGAAGAAGAAATTTATATGGAACCACACGAAGGGATCTTTACTCCTGGACAAGAAAGGAAAGTCTGCAAGTTGGTAAAATCATTGTACGGATTGAAGCAGGCACCAAAACAGTGGCAAGAAAAATTTGATCATGTCATGTTGAGTGGTGGCTTCAAAATTAATGAATGCGACAAATGTGTATCTGTGAAAGACACAGAAGATGGCTATGTCATTTTGTATCTATATGTAGATGACTTGCTCATTACCGACAGTAATGAAAGAATAATCAAATCTACCAAGGACATGCTGAGGTCGAGATTTGACATGAAAGATATGGGAATCACAAATGTAATTTTAGGGATTAAAATCACACGAACATCGGAAGGTCTCAGATTGAGTCAAGCCCACTATGTGGATAAGATCCTTGAATGATTTAATAAGGATGACTTTGGCACAGCCAAAACCCCGATGGATATGACGTTAAGACTATCCAAAAATAAGGGTGAAGGAGTATCTCAACTTGAGTACTCTCGCATAATAGGAAATATGATGTATTTTATGAGATGTACAAGACCAGATATAGCCTACTCAGTTAGTAGACTAAGTAGATACACGAGCAAACCCGAAAAGGATCACTGGAAGGCGATCACAAGGGTACAAAGATATTTAAGGGGTACTCGTGAGTATGGGCTGCACTATACCAAATATCCAGCAGTACTTGAAGGATATAGTGATGCAAATTGGATATCTGATATAAAAGACTCCAAGTCAACAAGTTGATATGTATTCACACTCAGTGGCATGGAAATATTCAAAACCGACACTTATAGCTTGGTTAATGATGCAATCGGAGTTTATAGCCTTGGATAAATGTGTAGGAGGGAGAATGGCTACACCATTTTCTAGAAGATATTCCAAGATGGGCAAAGCCTGTAACCGCAATATGTATTCATTGCGATAGTCAATCTGCGATTGGAAGGGCACAAAGCGCAATCTACAATGGCAAGTCTCGTCATATAAAGAGGAGACATAATACCATTAGACAATTGATATCAATAGGAGTTATCACTATTGATTATGTGTCATCAAAGGATAACATTGCGGATCCGCTAACTAAAGGGTTATCAAGAGACCTTGTTGATAAATCATCAAGAGGAATGGGTCTAATGCCTTGAGCTAATAGTTTTATTGAGGATACCCAACCTAAGCTGACTGGAGATCCCAAAATCTAGGTTCAATGGGACAACCAATTCATAAAATTGGGCACGATCACTGTGGGGGTTACCCCGAACCCACCATTCCTAGTATGAAAACAGTGATACCCGTAGGAGAGGTTAAACTTATGCTTTTAATAATTCTTAAGTCGACAACGTATAGTCGGGTGGAGTAAAATACGGGTTTACTCAAAACACTTAAAGAGAATCACCTATGTTGGAGAGTAGAGGGGCCGCTTCAAAGAAGAATTGCAAAGGCACAATTCTTTAGAAACTCTCATAGAACCAGGACGGTGTCCACGGTCAAGACGGGCAAAATAATGAGAACAGAATAAATCAAGGAGGGAACTTGTGAAGGATATACGATCACTTACACAAGCAGTCAGGCAGTTCAAAGGCATCTAGTCATACTGTCTAGCCAGTAAGGAGAATATATCTTTTCGAGGGAAGATTCAAGGAGCATTCTCTACCTATCATATGCAATGCCTAACCGCAGTAACTATCACCAAGTCAAACTCCGTGTTTGCCGTGTGCTGCTGGACCATCAATCTCATTCATATGGGGGATTGTTGGAAAAATAAAGGAAATTGGCTGTTTTGAGCAGCCCACTTGAGAGGCAATTTTGAGTGGGCTCGACTACGAGTTAAAGTCGGGACTTAGTTGGAATACGTAGTACTCCGTACGAGGTTTCCAAATCATGTAAGAACACTTAAAATGATTGAGGTAGAATGAGATATAATGTTCCAAAGTGAACCCTTTAGAAATGGGTTTGGGATATTATCCCACATTGGAAAAGGAAGAGAAAAATTGTGAGTATATAAGGGAATGTGGACAAACTCTTGTTCAAAAGTGAGACATGAGTGGATGTGTGACTAGGTGCCCCTCGCACACATACACACGCGCGCGCCGCTGCATCCGCCGCCGCTGTCCGGTCGGCTCGGCTCGATCGAAGGGCGATTTGGGAAAAATATCTCGGCATCTCGAAGTTATCATTTTACTGTAATTTTATTCGGCAAAAATTCATTTTGCTGAAACACCTCAATTATAAATTCCAAATTTTTCGGATCTGGATAAATATCAATTTAATTGATAATTATCGAATTAAACAGATTAGGATAAGTATCAAGATACCAATCCTAATCGGTTTAGAGTTCCTCCAGCACATGTCCTCCTCCAGCCTTCACCTATAAATACCCGGCTTGAGGGTTCGATTTTTTGACTTAATTCGTGCGATTTTGGAGAGCTATTTCGGTCAGATTTTTCCTTCTTCGTCTTTCTTCTTTTTCGGGTCGGTGATAGTATACAGATATATTCTAGTTTGCTGAGGGTGTAAGGGATCATCGATTCAGTGCATCGAGCTGTTGTTTTATCCTGGGAGGCAGACGTCACACACCGTGGTGAGAGCGAATTTGCTTTAAGGAGACAGATATTCTGGACTCAATAGCGACTTCCATTCATTTTCGTGATCAGCAAATATTTTATTTTGCTAACTATTTTTTGCAGGGTTTAAATAAATTATATTCGATGTATTGTACTGTTTTTTTTTTAAGTATTCGTTTTTGAAATATTATTCAACAATAATTTCTCAAAACAACCACAATCACTTCATTTAATCTTCATCATACACTTACCACAATATATTTTACATCTTAATCTTCACCACATAGTGATGATCACAATTTACATAACTTATCAATCTATCATATTTAATTATTTACCTAGAAATTTACGAAAATATCCTAATGTTGTTAAAGGAATAATACCCATTGTGTGCCTAAGTCTGCTAGTTTATGGGCTTTCCTAGTTAGGATTTGGCTGAGGCTTGTTTGTATGTATTTCACCCTATTTAAGGGATCTCATTGATGGAATAATACAACACTTTTGCCCTACTTTCTGTCTCAAGTTATTTTCCCTTCAACACGTTATCAGCACGTAGTATCCCAACTGAGCAAAGAAAAAAAAATCTCTCCCGATTTTCTGCAAAATTCCGGAAAAAAAAATCGGATTTTCCCAGAAACCCTAGCCGCCGCCGGTCATCTTCTTCACAGACCGGCCCGCCGCCTTTCCGCGACCTCACCTTCCCCCTCGGCCAAAACCCAAGCCGTCGTTCGCCTGCTCATTCGAGCCGCACCCGAATCCGCTTCATGTCGGCCCTAACCATCTCGAATCTGCACTGCATCGACCGAAACCCTAACCAACCGGAAAACCCATCGTCAGCAAAACCCCTCTTGAAGCCTAGCTACGCATCGCGAATGGTGTGGGGAAGCGGTTTGCTACTGAAATGGGCCTCCAGCGCCGGAATAAACAAGACTCTGACTGAGATTCTTGTGTGCCCTCTCTCCAAACAGCCCTTAAGGCTTTGCGAGCAGACAAATTCACTAATCAGTGACTCTATCGGCGTTTCTTATCCGATTGTTGATTGAATTCCTTGCCTTGTGCCTTCTGAAGCCAAGATATTGGATGGCCTCGAAATCTCGCCGCCCGTTCTAGCCCAACCGACCGCTCATCTTACCAGATCCGACTGTAACCACTGGTCGGAATCCATTCGCAGTCCCTCTTTAGCTCAGACCTACGCGGCCCGCCCCCAGTTCAACCCGTGATGATGTGGCCGTGTGAAGAGAAGAATACCTCTTTTTTTTTTACTCTTTTACATATATTTGCAATTAGATTAATTATATTGCTTCTCGCTGAAAAATACAAATTTGACCCTTTGTGTTTTATGTCTTGCAAGGATTTTCTCGAGGGGGTCATTCATTCGTTGACTTTTGATAGTACACAATTAAGGAGAAATTTTTTAGACGGCGAATGGAATGAGGTATATATTTTCATTCAAACAAATCGACGGTATGCCCTAGGAAAGAATCGCATCTTTCCTGTAAGGTACACAATCCGAATAACCCTAGTATTTGCAACGTGCACGATTTTACATGTTTTAATTACTTTAAATGCATATTTATATTTCATAAATTTATTTATGCTTAATTAAACCAATTAAAGCATGATACATTAATAACTTTAATTAAATTAAAGCAAAATTGCTTATGGCAACTTGAATTAAAATAAATTCACGTTGACTTAATAATTATTGCGGCATAATATACCTCTTTGACTGCATTTATACGTGTATAGATATATTCATAGGGCTATGTGATTATATCTATAGTTATATATATACTTTGCATGCATTATTAGTTATGACATGTATATTAGGCTCATCACTAGTAGACTTTTAGAGGACCTATTTCTACTCCCTATATTAAATTCAACCATGATAAAGCAATTTCATGGGTAATTCTCAAATAGCATCGAAAGTAATTTTGACCATATCTTGGTTCCGAAAAATAATAACGCTCCCATTATTGAATATTTTATCATGGAAAGTACTCATGGTAAACTGTGAAAAATCATTTTCCTTTTTCTTGTATAAGATAACTTATCCAACTCGCCTCAAATTTGATATCTTGGACTCAAAAGAGCTTGAGTACCATAGATGGGTCTCCTACGTCAAGACCACATTTATCACTAAAGAATATAGTGGTACGCTCCTTAACACCACAGACCAAGTACCGTCTGACAAGATCAAAGCGAGTGCACTTATATTCCTTAGGTGGCACATCGAACCCAACCTGAGATAGGAATATCTACGGTTGAAATTTCCTAAAGAACTGTGGAATGCCCTTAAGGGCCAATTTGGGAACATTGGCAAACTTTGCTCCCAGAGTTGACCGTGCAGTGGAATGAAATCCGCTTGCTTGAATATAAACGGATCAACGATTTCAACAAAGATATTCTCCGCCTCAAGGCACGCCTAAATTTCTGTGGGAAGGACATCACAGAAGATGACATGATCCATAAATCTTTTTCTACCTTCCCTACTTCCGCTCATATACTAACGAACCAGTATAGGCTGGAGTATGATAATAAACGCATCACTACCTTCAGTAAGCTAATCAACCTACTACAAGTAGCTGAGAGGCATAACGAAGTGTTAGTGAGCAGTAATGTCAGTCCGATTGGGACAAAGAAAATTCCCAAGGCCAATTATGGCAAAGTGAAGGATGGAAACTACCCCAATGAATAGGGGACTGGACATGATAGGCTTCGTGGTCAAGGACGTGGGGGTTCTTCCAATGTAATGCGAAGACTTGGTGCTCCCGGCTCTACTAGCTAAGGGAACCAAATAGCACCTACCCATCTTATCGCCTCTAAGGCTCGAGTTAGCAATGAATCGTGCTATCCTTTGTGGAGATGCTGTACATGGTACAAGAACTGCCATGCAAGCAAGCAAGTCGCATCTCACTACAAGAAATATAGAGAGTCCAAAGAAAGGAGAACTCACAATATGGAGGAATATGATCTAGACAAGTCCCCCTATGTCAATTTTCACAGTCACCAATCGTCGAATTGAGTCATACGAGCCACAGTCTATAGACTGAATCTTAGTATTATGTTTACTTTCTCGTTTACATTTGGTATAGTTGCCTCAAGACGACTGTTTTGGTGTTTAATTTTCAATAATGGCCTGATGCAATGTTGTTTCACGAACAAGATATTAATATTGCTTACGTTAGATTCTTAGCTTTATTTCGAAGTACTGAATAATGCTTGAATGCTTATGGTTCGAAATTTCTCTCTCTTTTAAGGAATGAATCGAGTAGAACTTGAATGTTCTTAGAATTAAGCTTCTATTCATTGAATAAGTCGCCTGCCAAACCTCGGTAACTACGATGATTGGGTCATCCCAACTCATCAAAGGGCGAGGTAATGCTCAATTTTTATGCCTAAATGGCACTCAATTACAAGTTACCAATACTCTGTATGCACCTAGAGCCCTTCGAAACTTACTTGACTTCAATAATATACGTAGCAATGGTTTCCAGATCGAAACCCACTGTGAGAATGGAATAGAGTTTTTAATTCTAATGAATGTGGACGTAAACGCATTTTAGAATAACTGATGAGTCGATCTAGTGGACGTACCTCACTATTATTAGGTTTTTAAAATCCTATGTTGTCACCAACAATGTACTTTGGGACATAGACTCATATAAGCTTTGGCACGATAGACTAGTCATCCTGGTCGAAGTATGATGATATGTATACTAAAGAACCTGTACGAACATCATTACATTTCGAGCGAAAAGGTGGCATCAACTCGATATAAAGAACAATGTTGATGTTAATCGTTTTATGTCATCCAAAAAACCATATGCATATCAAATGCCCACCACTTAGTGTTGCAAAGCCTGCTCTTTAGCCAAAGTAGGAGCGAGACCTTCCTACGCTAAAGAAACAAAAGCAAACATTCCATTCTTATGCTGAATATAAGGAGATATTTGTGGATCCATCCACCTAATATGCGGACCATTTATGTATTTATGATTTTGATGGATTCTCCGACATGTTGGTCACATGTCGCTCTCCTGTCCACTCAAACTGCTGCAGAACTTCCAAAATAATTTATAAGGACTCACCTCCCTTATCACATCTAAAGGACTCGATGATGTTGGAGAGTTCACATCAAAAAGTACTTGATGTTTATTGCATGATAGAGATTAATGAATAGTTTCTCGTTCCATGTGCATATGCAAACGGTCCCACATAAACCACCGTCGAAAGAATATGTATGGTGATTATGTCATTGGTTATGCGCACCAATTTGAATATCTTTGTCTGGAATTATGCAATATTGCACGCAACTTTACTTAAATCGTTCATTCTTACACCTTTTGCTAACCAATTAGTTTATGCGTACCAGTTGGTAACTGGATAGCCTGATTTTTGTATCTTGGACCCAAACGGACTTGAGTGCCAATTGCGCATAATTGGTTACGCATTATATGTGCCTTCTGCGCCCCACAATGCATCGGTCTTTAGATACGATTAAGTATTCACGTTGGATAAGAATCTCCAGTCGTTTGTCCGTTATTTAGAACCTTCACAATGATCTTTTTACCGCACGATTTGCGGATTGTCACTTTTATGAGACAACCTTCCTGTTGTTAGGGGGAGGAGAGAAAACGTAATTTCTCGGGGAACGACAGGAATTGTCATGGTGTGTCTCCACTTTGTCTCATTATGATCCCCGAACTTCACAAT
The DNA here is from genome assembly GCA_033398695.1 of Orobanche coerulescens. Taxonomy (NCBI): domain Eukaryota; kingdom Viridiplantae; phylum Streptophyta; class Magnoliopsida; order Lamiales; family Orobanchaceae; genus Orobanche; species Orobanche coerulescens. Next base: position 125,589,723 of record CM065808.1, read on the forward strand.
GTTACCGTGAAGCACAAAGAACACTCGATTTTCAGGATGTAGCAGATTCGATGCCTGATGCATTTACTGATATCGTTCAAGTGACAAGATCTCACATTACAGCTGCAAATGTGCCTGTAAGGTTAGAAGTCCCCTCCAAGGGGCACATCACCAATGAACCGGGTGATGCAACCGCACTTGGTGGAGGTGTGGTTGAGGCCGTGGCTCCCTGCGAATGAATGGATGGAAGCCACATGGTTCGACTAAATACTCACCCAAGTAAGAGGTAGAGTATGGCACAAATTACATGTTAACCATCAATGAACTCGTTTCATGAGATCATGCTTGATTTTATTATGTCCATGAGTCATGACGAGGGGGACGCCCCGAAGATATGATTCAGAAAATCAAGAATCTCGATGAAATTATGAGGGTGTGGCCTGATCAACCACCCATTTTGATGACATGTCATGAATCATAAAGTACGATGATGTCGAACCTCGCTCGGTTGGATGAAATCAACATAGAGCTGATTGGCCTATAAGAAAAATATTCCAGGTAGAACTAGATTCTATGACAAAGAGACAGGTATTTGGTGTAGGTAGTGCTAACCTAACCAAGTGTAAAGCCTGAAGGACATAATCGAACCTTTTTCGTAGATCATAGTGAGAATAGTAGAGTCCTAATGTACAAGGTTTACGAAGTAATGCTTCTCACAATGCCATGGAATCGGTTACGAGGAAATGTACTCCCACCTATACGTTCCGCTATTTGATTAGCGTAGTAATTTCCGAGGGACTGGAAATACAGCCAATAGATGTGGTTACTACGTATCTCTATGAGGATCTAGATACGGAGATATATACGGAAGTGCCCTATAGCATTTCACTACCCAAATCAAGTAACTCCAGACCACAGAGTGCGTATTCAGTTCGTTTGAAACGCTCAACTTTACGGTTTTGAAGCAATCCTTAAGGATGTGGTATAACCGTCTAAGTGACTACTTGATTGCTAAGGGATATAAGAACGATGAACTGTGTCTCTGCGTCTTCACAAATAAGTTCCGGATTCACATCGCAATGTATGCCGATGACATGAATATAATCGGTACTCTTGATGAAATAAGAGAAACCACCGGATACTGGAAATCTGAGTTTGAGATGAAGGATCTTGGGAAAGCTCGGTTCTGTCGAAGCATTGACATAGAACATCGAGTTTGTGGAATTTATTCCACCGGTCTGCCTATGTCCAGAAGTTTCTCAGGCAATTTAACATGGACAAGGTAAACCCAACTAGCACCCCATGATAGGTCGAACATTTGGATGCAAATGAAAGATCCATTTCGTCTAAAGGAAAGTGATGAAAAGCTTTGGGAGCTGAAATTCCCTACTTGAGTGTAATCGCATATTATTGTACTTAGCTCAATGTACACGACCTGCTATCACTCCTCAGTTAATCCGCTGACTAGATTTAGTTCAGCATCGACGCAACATCAATGGAATGGTATCAAGAATATCTTCTGATACTTAAAAGAAACCATTGACTTGGGACTATTCTTTCCCTACGAGCAGGCAAAGGAAGCTGCTTACGAAAAGGCAAATGCTATAGTAAATGCTGGTGCCGAAGCAACTACCACAAAGTATGTATTGGTATGAATTTCTTATGTTTTGGAAATCGACTAAGCAAACCCCTTTTGGCTACCTCCTCGAATCACGACAAGATTATTGCTTTGCATGAATCAATCCGTGAGTGTACATGATTAAGAACTATCATTCTACACGTGTGAGGAACTAGCGGTTAAGTACTGCCACTGATGAGCATACTTACATTTATGAACATAATGTAACTTGTAAATCCCCTTGATTGATGGAATGATCATAACGGGAAATATGTGAGATATAACGTAACATACTCACATAAGTTGCAGTCTTTTCCTTATACCAAGGTTTATTTTTCCCACTGGGTTTTGTTACTTGTCAAGGTTTTTAACGAGGCAATGATATATGAATGTAAGCATTAGGGGGAGCTGTAGAATTTTCCAACTTCCGAGATTGATGTAAAGATCACAAGGAAATGGTTATTTATAAAGAAACTTAATCACATGTGTTGTACTCATTTCTTTGACCAAGGTTCATTTTCTCCCATTGGGTTTTGTTACTTGGCGAAGTTTTTAATGAGGCAACGACTACTTGATTGATGTACAAATCAGGGGGAGATGTAGACTTGAGGGGGAGTCTTACATCCACAACGTACGTTATACTCTTTTCCTTCCAAGGATCATTTTTCCCACAGGGTTTTTATCACTTGGAAAGGTTTTTAACGAGGTAACAAGATGTACGATTTTAGGGATCGATGGAATGGTCACCTTAGTAGCGCTATGATCAAATGTAACGATCATATGAGAGGATAGATTCAAAGGACGAAGTCTAAACTCGATGTGTCTAGATGCTGTACTCTTTTCCCTACGATCAAGATATTTTTCCCACTGGGTTTTTGCTTGACGAGGTTTTAACGAGGCAACATGACATGCACTTGTAGACTAGGCACAAGGGGGAGTGTTAAAGGAATAATACCCATTGTGTGCCTAAGTCTGTTAGTTTATGGGCTTTCCTAGTTAGGATTTGGCTGAGGCCTGTTTGTATGTACTTCACCCTATTTAAGGGATCTCATTGATGGAATAATACAACACTTTTACCCTACTTTATGTCTCAAGTTATTTTCCCTTCAACAAATGTAAACTTTTAGTAGAATGGAGGGAGTAATTCTTTTCTTTACGAGGAAGAAGAAAAATGAGCTATTTTTCATTATGAGGAGGAAGAAAAGAGAGCCAATTAGTACCAGAGGTGGCCGTAGGTCGGGCTAAGAATAGGCGGTCCAAGACCGACCCAGGTATGTGGCGAGCTGGGACGGTTTGGACTGGGCCGGTCTGCGTCGTATATAAAAAAAATGAACTTTAAAAACTCTATTCTTGAGTTTAAAAAATATGTCAATATTAAATTAAAAAATCAATTTAAAAATTTGTTTTGAATATTTAAAATAAATCCGTTAACATTAATTAACAAAATTTAAAATTTATAAAAGCACATTTGTAAAATTAGCTGAGAAAGTTGAGACATCATCGACATTTTTGTAAAATTAGTCAAAAACACTTTTAAAAAAAGGTGCACTCTTTCTCCTTCTCAAAATTTTCTTTTATCCATTTAAATTTTCAACTATCTTACCTCGAAAACACACAGTACAAGTTCTATAAAGTATGCACAGTGTGTTTGCAGGTGTTGCCAAATGCCAATCAATTCCCCATTTCTATAGGTACAAATTTTCAACCGCTATTACCTTCTACCTATTCATGTCGTCTTGTACTTTTACAAGGTTAATAAATAAAAAAATATTTTTTGTTGTAGTAAATAACATAAAAAAGAATAAACAACAAACAAATTGTGGTGCACGTTCGATATATAAAATGAAAATAAAAAATTGTCATGTATTATTCGATGTCTGATTTATTTTTAGTAAAATAATTCATGGAGACTAAAAGTAAATCATGGATATAACTTTGATTAAAAAAACAAAATAGCTAACAATAGAACCTGGATTAGTATGAGATATAAATTAGTAATCCCAATTAAATAATACTTCTTTCCTCCATTAAAAATATTCTTATTTTGATTTTGATCGGTCTCTTCAACTACATCTTTGTTTATTAAATATTTAGTGGACATATTTTTGAAAAATGATACAATCAACCGTTGTAACGGTTGTGTTTATTTTGAACTATTGATGATGTGGGTGGTGGGGTAGGTGATGGAATAAATAATGAATTTAGTAATAAATGTATGGTGAGATGATGTGTTGTAAAGTTTGGTTGTGTAAATTGGTTGTGCATGTAGCATTGTTGCGTATTTTTAGTGGACAGAGAACATATTTTTTATTAGTCTCGATATAATAAATTAAGTGTTAAAATTTTAGTCGATTATTTAATAATCTCAATTAATCAATAATATCTTCGCCTTATTAATTTATTGAGTTCTAATGTGATCAATGTAATATTTTTATTTTCGGTGAATGAACATTAAAAAACTAAATGTAAAATTCCACTTCTTGAAAAAGTGGATTTCAATGTTATTATTTCAATTTCTTCTTCTTATCATTATTATAATAATACCTTCTTTTTTTTTGGTAATGATTCTGGTAATATTTTCCTTTTTTATCTCTTCCTCTCGAAAGTAAATTTTGTAATCTTGACTGTAATAACTTCAAAAAATCCAAAACCACACTCCCAAAATTTTGGCCTTCTCCTCATCGGATATATGTAGAGAGAGAGAGGTAATAAAGAAAGAAAAATGATTTGTAGACCTACATAATAGACCTACAAATAGGCCTACAATTATGATTGGTGAAATTAAAAATTTGATTGGTTAGAGAAAAAGTGTTTGAAACTTTTCAAAATGTGAATGGTGGAGGCCTATTTATAGATCTATTATGTAGGTCCATATATCATACCTCAATAAAAAGAACCCACAAAAAAAAGAGGAAAAGGAAAAGAACACACACCGACCGTAATAACAACTTCCGCTTTCAGTTGTTTTTTCTCTCTTTGATGGTGCCATATGTGTTTGGCCACGATCGTTGTTTGTGCGTGGGACAATACAGTGTGCGGAAAGAAACATTCTCCCCCAGCACGAGGACGTGCTGTGATTTGAGTGGGGGAGGATGTCACGATCCGATATGTCGTGTCTGTGTTGACCATCCAAATGAGGCGTGCCTTCTGATTAGCTTGCCACAAGAGGGGTAAAAGGGGCGACATTAGCGTTAAGGCGTTGTTTGCCCGGATGCATCGGTCTGGCCGAGTCAGGCATGCCGACCCGGTTTACTCCGGAGAGCTTGTCGCTGGTCGAGGACTTGACTATGAAGGGGATCGTTGTGGGTAGGGCATAATCGGTGGAGACTCTGCCGTCTCACGATGAGCGTGGCGGCAAGCAGGTTAGCGTGCGTATGTGGGATAAGGTGGGTCGGCGTGAGGTCCCAGGACACCGCACGGACTTCGAAACTCCCGTCTCTTCACCAGATCACCATTCGCCGGAATCTTTTCTGCAACTTCACCAAAATCAACAATCTCCAAAAGGGCCTTCGAAATTTGTGACCATCAACGAGTCTTGCATTCGTTTTTAGTTCAAGACTTCCTTTTTATATATATATATATATGGGGAAAGTGAAGGTGTGTATTTTTGAGTTGGGTGAAAAACACATACTTATTTTTAATATATAAAATACATGTGGGCTTATTTATTCATTAATATTAAAAAAATAGTATGTGAGGTGTTTTCACCCAACTCATAGGTGGGTACATTCACTGTCCCCTATATATATATATATATATATATATATATATATATATATATATATATATATATATATATATATATGCATGAGAATGTTTCTTATCTTGCGAATTGCGAATATGCATGAGTTTTGTACTAATTATACATGAGATATATGCATTTCGTACATCAAAATTGCAATGCATTAAAATATGCATTATATGCATCAAAATATCGATGCATTAAAATATTGCATTATATGCATCAAATTTTTGTGAGAATAAACCTTGGCCATCCATTTATCAAGATCTATGAATGAAATTCATTCTTATTTCTCAACTTAAATTGTATTCTCACCTGAACACACCCCTATATGTGTGTGTGTGTGTGTGTGTATATATATATATATATATATATATATATATACGCGTTCTATGCAGTACCAATATTAGATGCAGTACTTTACAGTACCAATTTATGCATGAGTTTTGTACTAATTATGCATGAAATATATATACTAGGTTTTGCACCCCGTGCGATGCACGGGGGTGCCCATATATTTATCGAGAGAATGATGATGCTCTCTCGTTTTGCCGAAGAAATATAACTGATGAGGAGAGCATTATCCTACTATGTAACATACGAAATATAGTGCAATATTCGTCAGTTAATTTGGACGTAACATCCAAAACAATATTTTACTATGTAGTACAACAACACAATATGTAATGCAACGCAATTAAAAAAGTAATGTGGGTAATTGTAATATAGAAAATGAAAATCAACCTTGTTTCAGGAGAAAGTAAAAGACTGTAAATACGAGTCAATCAACTGTATTCATAACACTGCTAGAGGGGCCTTTATATAGGCATTACAATGAGAGTCCTTCCATACATAGGATTCCTAGATAAGGTAAGACATCTAATAGTATCCTACTACTTCTAGAAGGATCTAGAACCTTCCATCTTTGTATCCCCTGCAACCAGTATTAGGTAAGACACCAATAAGGGAAGGATATCCTCGAACACTCCTTCTGTGTCGAGCACTAATACTATCATGGTGCATAAGATGTTGCCTCGGTAAAAAACCATTCCAAGTCAAACAAAACCCCGTGGGAAAAACAAAGACTTGGTGAAGAAAAAGAGCACAACGCACCAACTACAAATGCGAGAATCATGTGAAGTATATGTTAGGAGTATGCCCTCGAATGCCACTCAGAGGATGTTGAGTGAGGGCATTGTACTTGTAATTATGTAAATCATTAATATAAGGCAATGAATGTTTCTTTATTTACTGGTAGTTACTGGCATTCCTAACTCGTAAATATACATATAGAAACTAGTCCGTGTATTTGAGAGCAAAATGTTCCACTCCTTATTGGATAAGGGGGTCGGCACCGGAAAGGTTTATAGCTCAAATACTTAATCGTTCGCAAGTCGATGAAACTTGACTGGGCGTTAAGTTTATGTGAAGACTTGAATGACGTGTTCTTTGACATGGAGAGTGCCTGTCGAACACTAATGGTTAGTGAGAGTACACGTTATAGGTATGCTAATTGGATTAGTATACTCGAACCGATTCACCCTCGATTCGTCACACGGATTTCACTCCGGGACAGTCAATGACGGAATCGAAAGGTTGTGATAGGTATTCGAGAACCTTTGACTTGAGGATTTAGTAGGGATGTGCTTGTGACGTCAAGATTTTCATTAGAGTAGTTCGACCTTGTAAACCGGAAGGCGGGGGTCAACCTCGACGTGCATCTTGACGGGCAAGTAGCAGGTCCTATTGAATACCAAGATAGAATTCTTTCTCCCATTAGTGAGCGGGTTATATGTCCTATGCGGTTATTGGCAGATGAGATCATAAGTCTTTGGCCAAAGCATTGGAGCTAGTTGTATTGGATACACGAGAGCTCGATGATCTCGATTTGCATTAACTTATGCATAGCGTCAAGTACCGATAGGGTTTGACAGACCGTGACCCTATAACTTGATCGGGACATTTGAAAGAAGGGTTTATACGTATACTGGTATTCACGACAGAATGGTTCTTGAATGATCCGAATCATTCGTTCTCAATTGGGGTACGGTGTAGGCCGCCAGGCTGGCTAGGTGGTGCTACTACTCTTTGGTTCCTCCCATTGTTGACTGAGACGGACCTACTGAGTCGCGCATTAGGATTAACGACGGAATGAATCGAGCTAATTCTCTCATTATGAATATTAGATATTGGATATCTAAATTTGTGACATTGGATGTTTAAATCGATTTATCGAATAAATTGATTTACGGCTTAATGGATTAAATATATCACTGGGTGATTAATTTAATTCATGAATCTAATTATTTTTTGGAGAAATTAATTATGTTATTTTGTATTTGATATGTTTAATTAATTGGATTAATTAATCGATACAAATATATCGGAATGGAATCGTAGTTTATCTGTTTGGACTCACGGGAGTCCGAAACGAACCGAACTCGTCCGTTTTTGCATAGTAGCCGCCCTCCCTTTGTTTCCACTCACTTTACTCTTATCTTGTTGCTTTCATTTTATATGAAAGAACATGACATTGTGGGGTTTAAAATCATGTGTCATAATTTGTATTATTAAAGTGAGAGTTGAATAAAGAGAAGAAGACATCTCATAACACATGCTACTTTTGATTCCTTGTGTGAAATCAACCGTGAGACAAAGTGTATAGAGAGAGAGAGAAAGGCTTCTCCAAGTCTTCTTCATCTTCATCACAAGTTCTTGGTTTTTTCTTGGAGAAAACATCAAGACATAAAAGAGAGATTGTGAGTTATACACTTAGAGTGTTATAATTTCATATTGGAAGCTTCATCACTTAGCTCTAGCCGTATCCTCGGAGGATATCAAGGTGATCGTCGTTCCGGTCGTTTCTCCGTCGCGTGGCAAGTAGAGACGCGGTGTTTTCGGCGTTGGATCGTTCAAGGGCTTGAAGCGGAATAGATTCGTAGAGATCAAGCAAAGCTTGGGGAATAGCTCAAGAGAAGGTTATCCATCTAATCAACGGACTACAAGGGTGAGTTACTATATCTCTTGTGAATTCGTTTTTGATATTCGTATATACGTAGCTCGATCGATCCTCGTAGGGATTCGGATCGAATTAATTTTTGTTTTACCACTTCCGCTGGGCCTTCGTTTTAGGCACTGAATCCCAACAGTGGTATCGGAGCGTAGGTCTTGCAATCGTATATACGATATTGGCATTTGGAATGCTCGATTAGATGGTGAATGATTTGGAATTATTTTAGTCATAATCGTGGTACATGTTTTACGTTCGTTGTAGTTATATTTTTCGTAAGTTTATATCTAAATATAAATCTTAAATTTCTGGGAAATATGATTTATATTGAAGATATGAAAGTCGGAAATATTGATATTGGATATCCGGTCGAAAATCTAGCCCCGAATCGTCGTCGGGCGACTTTTTGGACAAAAGGGTAATCTGGCCGAGAGTGACTCGACCGTGTCCTGGGTGACTCGGTCGTGTCCGGCAGTCTGGCCAAGTCACTGCCAGGCAGACTCGACCGTATCCTGGGTGACTCGGTCGTGTCTGGATGTAACACCCCCAATCCACTCAGGGATATTACACGCCGTAGACCCTCTCCTCGAGGATCTACCAGGCTGATAACTAAAATCAAACATCTAAACATCGCCTTTAAGGCTAAAATGACTCAGTATACCGATTTGGTCTTTCAATAATAACATACAACTCAATTCCGAACACATACCCACGCAGGGGTCAAAATACAATAAACTCCGTCTAACGGGAAAAGATCTTTGCAGCGGAAAAGAAAATACAACTAGACCAATACGACATCAACGGATCCTCGTGTGATTAGTATCGTTCATCTTTCATCATCCTTCGTGCCGACCACGTGCCATGCTCCAAAACACGAATGCAAAATAGACATCCACCCCGAATACTGGGGTTAGCAAACTCCACCGTTTTGCTAGTGCAAATACAAAGTGCAAATACGAGCCATATAATTCAAGTTCCACGAATAACAATTACCAGGAATCCTTAAAGATTAAAATACCACGAAACGAATACTTCCCGAGGCAAGAATTTGAGTAAAACTTTCCAAATCCGAAAGATCACAAATAACGAGAATGGTTTGCAAAATGGTTTAAAATACCCTCAGGAGTTTTAATAGAAAACAAATTAGGATTATCAAATCCTTCTCTTTCCAAAATCAACAGGGTCACAGCCCAAAGGTTTTATTTTCGCAAATAGAAAACCGACAACAATTCACAGGGCCAGAGCCCAACATCACGTGTCCTCAACGGACATAAAATCAATGAAACGTAATCACGCACGCGCATCGCCTAGGACCGGGACGCTACCACAGACATCCCACCCGAGGCCTCGAAGGACCCTCCCGAGCTGGCTAGCGAAACAAATCACACACATGCATCGCCTTGGGAACAGAGTCATATCATAGATTCCCGCACGAGGCCTCTAAGGACCCTCCCGCACTGGCTAGCTAAACAAACTCAAACCACCCATAAGTTATCTTGACATCGTACTCGCAAGTACCGATTCTCGGATCCCTCTCCAGACCTACCCGATTAGATAACCTTATGGTCAAATCATATCAAATGGCCGTACTCGCAAGTAACGCGCCGCCGGAGGCCTCACGGGTCCCTACCCGGTAAACATCAATCGAATATACCCACAAGTTATCGTGACATCGCACTCGCAAGTGACGATTCTCGGAGCCCTCTCCAGACCTACCCGAATTGATAACCTTGTGGTCAAATCATCAATGCATCGAGTTCACAACGACAAGGGTTTCACATTTGCCACAATCACAAATACATCAAATCATGAGTTAATGCAAACAACACTTAGCAAAACACCACATCAAACCATTACGCACCAAAAAGAAACCATATACGTCAACACGCAATACCAAGTGTAACATAAACACCAAACATATCCATAGAATTCACTTAGTTCAAAAACCACACCATTCACAAAACACACGCGTTTTGAAAGAGGGCCTTTAACAAGGCTAACCAAATCTTTTGAAAGTTCAATTCAAACGACCAAACAAACACATTTAAACGATCACCAATTATCATATCCACAAAACAAGAATCATATGGACAAGGTACTTGCCTCAAAATCGGCACGCAAGTATCCCGACGAACACGGCTCAACCGGAAAGCTTCGGAACGCCCGATGCTAACGAAAAGGAAGATGACAACGAACGGAAGGGTTCAACACGGTTTCTTCGCAAGAAACTCGACCCTAACAACATATAATCAATAAATCAACGATCATACGATGAAGAATAATCGTAGAACGCCCGAAAACCCCTCTATGACATTCTACCGGACACCTTCAAGGCGTCGATAAAGAACTCGACCAAAACAACGAATCGATACGATCCAACCATGGAATAACAAGGTATATGATATAATACATCTAAATAATCATCAATCCATCATAATCCTAAGTTAAAACGGATTAATCGGACGAAAACAACCAAAATACCCAAATTCCCAAAAACTAGATTTCTAGGAAATCTGACCTGATTCGGTAGATCGGAGGATGTTATAGGATGGATGATTGATGATATGAACTCCAAAACTTCATGGATTGATTGTCCAACAACATCTCTCCATGATATACACACCCACAGCCCCGTACGGGAATAAAAAGAATGAGAAATGGCTGAAGAAAAACGCTGCCAGGCCTTAATAAATGCATCGCCGTTACGTAATCGGCCATGGCCGAACTCATCACTGGAAATGCCGGAGCGTTACGTTACCGGCCAGGGCCTTACGTATGTAACCGGCCTTACGTACGTAATCGCGATCACTACCGCACGTTACTCGGCCAGTCCGCTGGCCCGAGCATGCCCGGCCATGACTCGGCCGGGACCAACTCCGACGGCCCGAACGACCCCGAAACCCGAACCTGAGTACGAATCGAAGATACGGTTATGAAGTACTCGCAAAGACGAATCCGAGCACTAAGAGGACACACGATTCCGACCACCCGAAGGCTCGAAATTCGACAACGGAAAGTAATTACCCCAAACTTTGGGAAATTACGAAAATGGCCCAAAACGCCCGAAAATCACGATACGTGATCGAAACACCAAGCCAAAGCTCGCAACATGAATATTAACATTAAATGAACTTATGAGAAAGTCGAAACAACAGTTTCGGACGAGATTCGCAAGAATCGAACTCAAGTGCGGAAAAACCGCTAAAAAGCACGGAACTCAACAAAACGACACCGAAACGAACTCGGATGACAAAAAGTGCAGAATTAATCATTCTCAGAATGACGAAACGGTCATGAACGAGTCGTCAAAACGGACTTCCGCCGAAAAAAAAAGAAATTACCGGAAATCGAAATCACGGTTATTACATTCTACCCTCCTTAAAAGAAGTTTCGTCCCGAAACTTAAAATAAGTAGGGAGAAGCAATATCCACTGTCAGGAAAACTCTACGAGATACCCAAAAACCGAAAACTCGCGCCCGACGGCGAAACGCTGCAAGAAATGCAAAGGAACATACGGCGTGAAAACACGCTCCACGACGACCAACACAACGCCACCGATAGGGAAATAATAAAACCAACAAGTGACAAGCGTCATCAAACAGGTAATACAACCAAGTCGATTATCCGAACAATCACAAAACACAATGAACGAAAATCAATATGATTGACCACCCCAACGGTACATCAATCAAAACGTGAGCCAATCGCTGAAGAAATACGGAATTCCACCGCTCAAGGGTTGGAAGATCGAAAACGAGACAAATTTCCCGAATATAAGGAAATTAGGAAGGAGTCTGAACGCTCAACAATCACGAAACGAGATCAACAAAAACCGAACAATCAAACGATCGAACCACAACGATCGAGACAACAAAAATCGAACAATCATGTTCGAATCACGAAGAATAATAAAATTCAAACAACAACTCCCAGGTTCGCGTCTCGGCTCGAGATAATATATGATCCGGTAAAAGCAACAAGATGTGATCCACATAAGATCCATAGGAAAGGGAATAGCAATTGAAAAGTCACAACGACAAACGAGTAATTTCAAAACACCACACTCGTTCGATCAATAAAAGCAAGGGATAGGGCAAGCTCAGAAAATGTTAACGAACATAAACGAGTCGACAGAGTCGAAAATATAGAAGTTCAAAATCTAATCCACTTCGAATAAGAGAACTAGTAAAACCAGATGATGTCACTTCCGAACAAGGTTCACAAGAATCGAACCGAACTCGAAAAAGTCACATGATAACAGTTGACCCAAAACAAGATCACAGCTCGTTCGAACGACGAAACCGAAATACAGAACAAGTTCAGAAAGTATCAACGAACACGAGCGAGTCGATAGACTTGAGAAAGAGGAAATGCAGAAGCCAAAAATAATACGGGTATTATATTCGACCTCATCTAAAAGAAGTGTCGTCCCCGAAACTCACAACAACGAAATCAATGTGACAACACAACAAGCAACTGACAGAAACATCTTTCAAAGGCCTCTCAAAGCCGATTCCGATGACTGTGCTGAAGCGCGAACTCCGAAAGTCTCGGTAGCCAATTCACAAAACTGAATTCGGTGTCCCTCGAGTCCACACTTGAAATGTGTTACCGACGAGAAGGACAAATTTACACGTGCATGCCCCGGCACATCACGGTTGAAACGCCTCGGCTCGGCATACCGAAAATACAAATGCTAGATACAATGGGGCATAACGTCGCAAAACAACATAGCGGAGATGCCAACTCAGCACAACAAGGAATCATAATACATATCATATACAACGATTATCATCGTAAAATAATACACAAAAACTTTACAGCAACGACGTTATCGTTCGGCGACCTCAACGGCCCGAACAACAACCAAAGACATAATTACAAACATTATGAAACAATCACATATGTACACAAACGTACAAACCCAAGCTTTAACAGCTCACACAGGTGCGTTAACACGCAAGCCACCACGAAATGACAACATTAAGGATCGTCATCACACCTCCCACAAGGGCTAGCAAAATATATGCGTGGCGAACGACTCGACGCTCACGCCACCAATTCAATCACAATTCGGGGTTAACACCGTAACGAAAGTTCGAAAACCATACACGCATTTCCGGTCCTAAAAATGGAATGATAGGTTTTAAAAACGAAAACCACCTTTTGAAAATAGTTTGGAAACACCAGTTGATCTTGAGTATCACTTTACAAAAAGTAGTGCAAACATTGTTATCGAGACTTTGAAAATCGTCTTGCGTTTGAACAAAATGAGGACACCTTCTCTTAGTGAAAGACTTTCAGAATATCCGACCCTCGGGTCTAAGTAAAAGTGTTTATAAAACATTTGAAAATATCTCAAAATATTTTGGTCCTCGAGTTAGAAGAATTTTGAAATATATTGTGGCACCTTGGACGTACCACGAGAAAATAATTCATTTTAAAAGTACGTCTCGAATTTTAATTTTCTAAGATACTCAAGTTTTTCAAGGATAATTCAATGGGCTAGAATGGCCAACAATTTCAGGTAATTACACGGAACATTATAACGCCGTGGGCCCCACGCCAGAACCCACCAGGCTAAAAACCATTTACAAAAACGTCAAAAGTCGATGACGGTAATATTTCAAAACTTACAAAAGCCATTTACAAAATCGAATACCGTCATAAGAATTTCGCCAAAATGATCAAGGCCATAATGCCAAAACTTCGGTTAAAGGAATTGGTTTTGAAATAAAACTCGATCGGTAAAATACCGAAATCCATTACAAAAGAACTCACGCATGGATAAAAGAAATACGATTCGACATGCACACCCAAAGAAGAATACTCATCATACGAACGAAATATGAGAGTCAAATAGTCACGTATCAAGAAATCAAAATCCATAAGAGGATCCCGCCACTTAACAAATAATCATAAAAATAGCTCGTGTCACACGAGGCTCAACACAAATAAGGGAGACTTACATCCACAGGTCGCACGAAGATGATGATCGCCCACGATACTAATCACGACCAACAAACTCAGACGACGCGTCGCGACACGACTTAGTCAGACAAAATCCGACGAGACAAAAACTCAATAGACACCACTGACCCGACAGCCTAGGTTTCCACAACCTAAGCTCCGATACCATTTATGTAACACCCCCAATCCACTCAAGGATATTACACGCCGTAGACCCTCTCCTCGAGGATCTACCAGGCTGATAACTAAAATCAAACATCTAAACATCGCCTTTAAGGCTAAAATGACTCAGTAGACCGATTTGGTCTTTCAATAATAACATACAACTCAATTCCGAACACAAACCCACGCAGGGGTCAAAATACAATAAACTCCCGTACAACGGGGAAAAGATACTGCAGCGGAAAAGAAAATACAACTAGACCAATACGACATCAACGGATCCTCGTGTGATTAGTATCGTTCATCTTTCATCATCCTTCGTGCCGACCCTGTGCCATGCTCCAAAACCTGAATGCAAAAATAGACATCCACCCCCCGAATACTCGGGGGTTAGCAAAACTCCACTGTTTTGCTAATGCAAATACAAAGTGCAAATACGAGCCATATAATTCAAGTTCCACGAATAACAATTACCAGGAATCCTTAAAGATTAAAATACCACGAAACGAATACTTCCCGAGGCAAGAATTTGAGTAAAACTTTCCAAATCCGAAAGATCACAAATAACGAGAATGGTTTGCAAAATGGTTTAAAATACCCTCGGGAGTTTTAATAGAAAACAAATTAGGATTATCAAATCCTTCTCTTTCCAAAATCAACAGGGTCACAACCCAAAGGTTTTATTTTCGCAAATAGAAAACCGACAACAATTCACAGGGCCAGAGCCCAACATCACGTGTCCTCAACGGACATAAAATCAACGAAACGTAATCACGCACGCGCATCGCCTAGGACCGGGACGCTACCACAGACATCCCACCCGAGGCCTCGAAGGACCCTCCCGAGCTGGCTAGCGAAACAAATCACACACATGCATCGCCTTGGGAACAGAGTCATATCATAGATTCCCGCACGAGGCCTCTAAGGACCCTCCCGCACTGGCTAGCTAAACAAACTCAAACCACCCATAAGTTATCTTGACATCGTACTCGCAAGTACCGATTCTCGGAGCCCTCTCCAGACCTACCCGATTAGATAACCTTATGGTCAAATCATATCAAATGGCCGTACTCGCAAGTAACGCGCCGCCGGAGGCCTCACGGGTCCCTACCCGGTAAACATCAATCGAATATACCCGCAAGTTATCGTGACATCGCACTCGCAAGTGACGATTCTCGGAGCCCTCTCCAGACCTACCCGAATTGATAACCTTGTAGTCAAATCATCAATGCATCGAGTTCACAACGACAAGGGTTTCACATTTGCCACAATCACAAATACATCAAATCATGAGTTAATGCAAACAACACTTAGCAAAACACCACATCAAACCATTACGCTCCAAAAAGAAACCATATACGTCCACACGCAATACCAACTACCAAGTGTAACATAAACACCAAACATATCCATAGAATTCACTTAGTTCACAAACCACACCATTCACAAAACACACGCGTTTTGAAAGAGGGCCTTTAACAAGGCTAACCAAATCTTTTGAAAGTTCAATTCAAACGACCAAACAAACACATTTAAACGATCACCAATTATCATATCCACAAAACAAGAATCATATGGACAAGGTACTTGCCTCAAAATCGGCACGCAAGTATCCCGACGAACACGGCTCAACCGGAAAGATTCGGAACGCCCGATGCTAACGAAAAGGAAGATGACAACGAACGGAAGGGTTCAACACGGTTTCTTCGCAAGAAACTCGACCCTAACAACATATAATCAATAAATCAACGATCATACGATGAAGAATAATCGTAGAACGCCCGAAAACCCCTCTATGACATTCTACCGGACACCTTCAAGGCGTCGATAAAGAACTCGACCAAAACAACGAATCGATACGATCCAACCATGGAATAACAAGGTATATGATATAATACATATAAATAATCATCAATCCATCATAATCCTAAGTTAAAACGGATTAATCGGACGAAAACAACCAAAATACCCAAATTCCCAAAAACTAGATTTCTAGGAAATCTGACCTGATTCGGTAGATCGGAGGATGTTATAGGATGGATGATTGATGATATGAACTCCAAAACTTCATGGATTGATTGTCCAACAACATCTCTCCATGATATACACACCTGACCCGTCACGGAATAAAAAGAATGAGAAATGGTCAAGAAAACGCCGGGCCTTAAATAGGCATTGCCAGCCGGTTACGTGCGTAATCGCCATGGCTTACGTACGTAACCGGCCATGGCCGAACTCACTGCCTGGAAATGCCGGAAGCGTTACGTTACCGGCCAGGGCCTTACGTACGTAATAGGCCTTACGTACGTAACTGCCGATCACTACCGCACGTTACTCGGCCAGGTCTGGCCTGGCCCGAGCATGCCCGGCCATGACTCGGCCGGGACCAACTCCGACGGCCCGAACGACCCCGAAACCCGAACCTGAGTACGAATTGAAGATACGGTTATGAAGTACTCGCAAAGACGAATCCGAGCACTAAGAGGACACACGATTCCGACCACCAGAAGGCTCGAAATTCGACAACGGAAAGTAATTACCCCAAACTTTGGGAAATTACGAAAATGGCCCAAAACGCCCGAAAATCACGATACGTGATCGAAACACCAAGCCAAAGCTCGCAACATGAATATTAACATTAAATGAACTTACGAGAAAGTCGAAACAACAGTTTCGGACGAGATTCGCAAGAATCGAACTCAAGTGCGGAAAAACCGCTAAAAAGCACGGAACTCAACAAAACGACACCGAAACGAACTCGGATGACAAAAAGTGCAGAATTAATCATTCTCAGAATGACGAAACGGTCATGAACGAGTCGTCAAAACGGACTTCCGCCGAAAAAAAAAGAAATTACCGGAAATCGAAATCACGGGTATTACACTGGCAGTCTGGCCATGTCACTGCCAGGGAGACCCGACCGTGTCTGGAGACACGGGCCGTGTCCTGGCCGGCAGCTTCCGAGCGTGACTCGGCCATGCCTGGCCTGTCTGCCGGGAGGCTGCTGAGGGTGACTCGGTCAGGCAGGCCAGTTTTCACCCCGACTCGATTTTTTCGTGTATTCTTGAAAATTAATCCCCCACATGTTAAATTGGATTTAATATGATTAAAATAATTTATGGTATTTCATTTTATAAGGGAAATTTGATTAATTGGAATATTTATGCTCGACCGAATTATTTTGAACGTTATCATATTACCGATTGTGTGAATCGATTGGATCGGTTTGTATTGTTGATTGGATCAATGTATCTCTGCGCTTTTCCATTTATGTAGTATTTATTGGATGAATGCTTTTGAATGGGGATGTGGTTCGTGGACTTAGTTTTGAATCGTTCGTTTTATTCGATTGGGTTGTAAAGGCCGTTTTGAGCCTATTTATTTTACTAGAAATGTTTGTATCTAGGATGCAATTTTCGATGTAAAATTTATATGTAATGACGAAGACCGGAGGAAGATTCGTTTCGAGAAGACGAAGATTCAAGACGAAGACTTGTAATTAGATTACGAAGTTTTTGTTTTCTAGGAACGGTCCATGAACCACATGTTGGTAGCAACTAGGTTGTGAATGGTTGTTTCATATTGTATGAATGCCACAAACGCGCTTAACTGATTAATGTGCAAAGTGTAACGTTAATTGCGAAAATTCTCCCACGACAAATTATGAAGTTTATAAGGTTTCAAGGTTTTCCTTCCATCCATCGAGCTTTCGAGAAATTGAAATCCAAACCGGATGTGCTATGCTTCCGAGTTATCGGGGTAGTCGTTCGGGGAGGACGGATAAATTACCGGGAGCGCATTGGATGCCTTCGGTTGGAGCAAATTTTATCCCTAGAAACCTGATAGGTTGCCGGATAAGATTCAATTGTGAAACTGATTTGCGTCAATGGTATAAACTTAACTTGTTCACGAACCATAGAAATTTACTTAATGAAACATAAATCCGAGGCTTTTGAGAAATTCCAGGAATTCAAGGCCCTAGTCGAGAAAAAAACTGCTAATCATATCAAAGCACTTCGGTCGGACCGAGGTGGCGAGTATATGAGTATGGAGTTTGACGAGTTCCTTAAGAAACATGGAATAGTTTTACAACTAACACCTCCAGGTACTCCTCAGTTAAATGGTGTGTCAGAAAGAAGGAACCGGACTTTGTTGAACATGGTCCGGTCCATGCTGGACTATACTGACTTGCCGATTTACCTATGGGGGTATGCACTCCTGACTGCCGCTTACATCTTGAACAGAAGTCCTTCCAAATCCGTTCCTAAAACTCCACATGAGATGTGGGAGGGAAGGAAACCAAGTCTTAATCATATTAGGATTTGGGGATGTCCCGCCTATGTCAAGAAGACTAAGGTGGAAAAGTTGGAAGCTAGGTCCGTGAAGGGACGTTTCATTGGATTCTCGTCTGGGACGATGGGATATCTATTCTACATGCCTGAAGATCGAAAGATCGTTGTTGCTTTACAAGCACACTTCCTGGAAGATGAGTTCATCCAGGAAGGCGGAGCAGGTAGAAGTATTTCTTTGGAAGAATACAATGAAACTCCTAAGGAGACACTTGTGTAAGAAATTGGAACCGAACCTTCTGAAACACAAGTACAACCACCTCATAGATCTAGTAGGGTGTCTCATTTACCTGAGAGGTATGGGCTTGTGCACTTGGAGGAGCTGGGTCTCCATGAGGTTCCAAGTGATAGCCAAGAGACCGACCCAACGACCTATGACCAGGCAATGGTGGATGTAGACTCCGCGAAATGGCGCGAATCTATGGAAGCTGAGATAGACTCGATGCATGTCAATCAGGTCTGGACTCTAGTAGACCTCCCCAAGGTCATAGTGCCTATTGGGAACAAGTGGATCTACAAGAGAAAGACTGATGGTGATGGCAAGGTTGACGCCTATAAGGCCAGGCTTGTGGCAAAGGGTTATACCCAAAAGGAAGGGATCGATTACCACGATACCTTCTCGCCCGTAGCCATGATCAAGTCTATTTGCATGATGCTTGCTATAGCTACCTACCACGATTATGAGATATGGCAAATGGACGTAAAGACGGCTTTCCTTAATGGATTCCTCGAGGAGGAAATCTATATGGAGCAGCCTAAAGGCTTTGTGTCAGAAGTCGATATTCAGAAAGTGTGCAAGCTTCAGCGTTCCATTTATGGACTGAAGCAGGCATCGCGTAGTTGGAACCTTCGTTTTGACGAGGCAGTCAAAGAGTTTGACTTCGTGCAAAATGAGGAGGAACCTTGTGTATACAAGAGGGTTAGAGGGATCAAGATAGCATTCTTAGTACTATATGTAGATGACATTCTACTAATAGGAAATGATGTGGGAATGCTCAGTTCTGTGAAAGCTTGGCTTTCGAGTAATTTCTTCATGAAGACTTGGGAGAAGCTACCTATATTCTTGATATTCGACTCTACCAGAGCGAAGAGAACAATAGGTCTTTTCCAAGCCCTCTATATAGATAAAATCTTAAAACGATTTAAGATGGATGATTCTAAAAGAGGGTTCCTACCGATGCGACATGGAATAAAACTCACCTTGAAGATGTATCCTCAAAGTGAGGAACAACGAAAGGAAATGAGTAATATACCATATGCTTCGGCCGTGGGTAGCCTTATGTATGCTATGCTGTGTATGAGACCTGACATTGCGCATGCTGTAAGCGTGCTGAGTAGGTTTCAGGCAAACCCATGTAGGGAACATTGGACTGCCGTAAAGAACGTTCTCAAGTACTTGAGAAGGACTAGAGATATGGTTTTGATGTATGGCGGTGGAGAATTGGATGTGGTGGGATTCACTGATTCGGACTTCCAAAGACTGAAGGACGACTCGATGTCTACTTCTGGCTACATATTTACTCTTAATGGAGGAGCAGTATCTTGGCGTAGCGCCAAGCAAAGCGCGACTGCTGATTCCACCTATCAGGCTGAGTATCAAGCAGCCTCGGAGGCTTCCAAGGAAGGGTTCTGGATTAAGAAGTTTCTAGGAGAACTTCAAGTGATACCATGTCTTGAAATTTTTGTTCATCTTGCGACAACGATGGAGCTGTAGCGCAGGCCAAGGAGCCGAGGTTTCACAACAGCACCAAACATATTGAGAGGAAGTATCACCTCGTAAGAGAATTTGTTCGCAAGGGATATATTGTGCTGCATAGAGTAGACTCGACCAACAACATCGCCGATCCACTGACCAGGCCACTTTCTCAGAATAGCTTGGAGCGTCATCTGGAGAACATAGGTATTAGATACCATAGTGTGTGGCATTGAGTGCAAGTGGGAGATTGTTAGGAGTATGCCCTCGAATGCCACTCAGAGGATGTTGAGTGAGGGCATTGTACTTCTAATTATGTAAATCATTAATATAAGGCAATATATGTTTCTTTATTTACTGGTAGTTACTAGCATTCCTAACTCGTAAATATACATATAGAAACTAGTCCGTGTATTTGAGAGCAAAACATTCCACTCCTTATTGGATAAGGGGGTCGGCACTGGAAAGGTTTATAGCTCAAATACTTAATCGTTCGCAAGTCGATGAAACTTGACTAGGCGTTAAGTTTATGTGAAGACTTGTATGGCGTGTTCTTTGACATGGAGAGTGCTTGTCGAACACTAATGGTTAGTGGGAGTACACGTTATAGGTATGCTAATTGGATTAGTATACTCGAACCGACTCACCCTCTATTTGTCACACGGATTTCACTCCGGGACAGTCAATGACGGAATCGAAAGGTTGTGATAGGTATTCGTGAACCTTCGACTTGAGGATTTAGTAGGGATGTGCTTGTGACGTCAAGATTTTCATTAGAGTAGTTCGACCCTGTAAACTGGAAGGCGGGGGTCAACCTCGACGTGCATCTTGACGGGCAAGTAGCAGGTCCTATTGAATACCAAGATAGAATTCTTTCTCCCGTTAGTGAGCGGGTTATATGTCCTATGCGGTTATTGGCAGATGAGATCATAAGTATTTGGCCAAAGCATTGGAGCTAGTTGTATTGGATACACGAGAGCTCGATGATCTCGATTTGCATTAACGCATGCATAGCGTCAAGTATAGATAGGGTTTGACAGACTGTGACCCTATAACTTGATCGGGACATTTGAAAGAAGGGTTTATACGTATACTGGTATTCACGACAGAATGGTTCTTGAATGATCCCAATCATTCGTTCTCAGTTGGGGTACGGTGTAAGCCGCCAGGCTGGCTAGGTGGTGCTACTACTCTTTGGTTCCTCCCATTGCTGACTAAGACGGACCTACCGAGTCGCGCATTAGGATTAACGACGGAATGAATCGAGCTAATTCTCTCATTATGAATATTATATATTGGATATCTAAATTTGGGACATTGGATGTTTAAATCGATTTATTGGATAAATTAATTTACGGCTTAATGGATTAAATATATCACTCGGTGATTAATTTAATTCATGAATATAATTATTTCTTGGAGAAATTAATTATGTTATTTTGTATTTGATATGTTTAATTAATTGGATTAATTAATCGATACAAATATATCGGAACGGAATCGTAGTTTATCTGTTTGGATTCACGGGAGTCCGAAACGAACCGAACTCGTCCATTTTTTCATAGTAGCCCCCCCCTTTGTTTCCACTCACTTTACTCTTGTCTTGTTGCTTTCATTTTATATGAAAGAACATGACATTGTGGGGTTTAAAATCATGTGGCATGATTTGTATTATTAAAGTGAGAGTTGAATAAAGGGAAGAAGACATCTCATAACATATGCAACTTTTGATTCCTTGTGTGAAATCAACCGTGAGACAAAGTTTAGAGAGAGAGAGAAAGGCTTCTCTAAGTCTTCTTCATCTTCATCACAAGTTCTTGGTTTTTTCTTGGAGAAAACATCAAGACATAAAAGAGAGATTGTGAGTTATACACTTAGAGTGTTTTAATTTCATATTGGAAGCTTCATCACTTAGCTCTAGCCGTATCCTCGGAGGATAGCAAGGTGATCGTCGTTCCGGTCGTTTCTCCGTCGCGTGGCAAGTAGAGACGCGGTGTTTTCGGTGTTGGATCGTTCAAGGGCTTGAAGCGGAATAGATTCGTAGAGATCAAGCAAAGCTTGGGGAATAGCTCAAGAGAAGGTTATCCATCTAATCAACGGACTACAAGGGTGAGTTTCTATATCTCTTGTGAATTCATTTTTGATATTCGTATATACGTAGCTCGATCGATCCTTGTAGGGATTCAGATCGAATTAATTTTCGTTTTACCGCTTCCGCTGGGCCTACGTTTTAGGCACCGAATCCCAACAGTATACTCCACCTGAGATATACATAACAACTCATTCCAGTGAGCTATCGTTAGTTGAGCTCGGATAATCGACACATGACGATGCTTCTCACATGTTTCTCAAATGTAGATTTTTGCAGAGACTTAGTGTACAAGTCTACGATATTCTCATTGGAACTCACTTGTTTCACTTCGATATTCAGGATTTTCTGCTGTTGCTGATTATAAAAGAACTTCAGTGCGATATGTTTGGTATTATCACCCTTAATGAAACCTAACTTCATCTGCTCAATGCATGCCGCATTGTCCTCAAAGATGCAAGTAGGGGTTGCTGTAGTGGGCTCTAGTCCACAAGTTCCTCGTATATGGTCTATGACTGACCGGAGCCAAATGCACTCCCTTACGGACTTGTGCAATGCAATTATCTCTGCATGGTTCGAGGAAGTAGCAACCAGGGTCTGCTTGGTAGATCGCCAAGATATCGCCGTATTCCCAATGATGAACACATAACCAGTTTGGGAACGTCCTTTATGCGGGTCACAGAGATAACCAACATCAGCAAATCCAACTAACATATTGTTAGGATTCTCTGCATAGGGGGTAAGCTTGCTTGCATTAGCACTTCTGGTAGTCAAGCTGCCATGCTTAGCTGCAATATCAGAGAAAGATCGACGGTCGATATGCATCGTCTTAACCTCAACAATTCCTTTAGGAATATCGCTCTCTCTTGCGTAGGGAAAGAACAATCCAAGACCACTGGAGCTTTTTAAGTATCGAAAGATGTATTTTACTCCATTCCAATGCCTTATCGTGGGAGCGGAGCTAAATCTCGCTAACAGATTTACAGAGAATGCGATGTCTAGGCGAGTACATTGAGCCAGATACAATAACACACCGATTGCGCTAAGGTACGGTGTTTTTTCTCCAAGGACCTCTTCATCCTACTCTTTAGGACGAAACGGATCCTTGTTCATTTCCAGACTTCGACCAACCATGGGGGTAGCAAGAGGATGTGTTTTGTCCATACTAAATAGACTGAGCATTTTTTGGACATAGGTAGATTGATGAATGAGTATACCATCATCTCGATGTTCTAGCTCTATGCCCAAGTAGAATCGAGTCCTCCCCAGGTCCTTCATTTCGAATTCGGATTTAAGGTAGCGGATCGTTTCATTGACCTCATCTATGGTACTGATAACATTCATGTTTGTTGTTACCCAAAATATTATACGTGATAGTTTGCTGGATATGGCTACGGGTGAGTAACAAACAAAATGCGAGAGCACGTACGAAGGAATGTAAATAACACAAGATTTGCCGGGGTTGTTAGTCCCGGGATTGAATGCTCTCGCGAGATATTATTAATACGGCTGTATCTTTAGAGTACGAATATTAATGTTAGAGT
Organism: Orobanche coerulescens; assembly: GCA_033398695.1. Taxonomy (NCBI): domain Eukaryota; kingdom Viridiplantae; phylum Streptophyta; class Magnoliopsida; order Lamiales; family Orobanchaceae; genus Orobanche; species Orobanche coerulescens. The sequence goes on from CM065808.1 coordinate 125,613,880, forward strand.
ACAATTACAATGAGTGTAATGCCCCTAGTTATCTAGCTCTTGAGTGCTGTTGATTGCCGGAAGAACCAGAGTTAAGCTCTGTGAGTTCTTGTTACAAAGATGAAGTGTTCTCTGTCTTGTTTACTGAGTGTAATCATGTCTTTTCCAATGCTAGAGGTCTCCTATTTATAGAAGAGTAGGTTGTTGGGATGTCTCTATCCTAGACGGGCGATCGCCGTTCCTGCATTAAATTAAACGGGCGATCGTCCCAGCACATAGGACTGTTTTCTTAAAGTCCGCAGCTGCTGCTGGCAGCCAGATGCGCGAACCAATGAGAAGTCGACATGTGCCTCACGTCGCAGTCTTGGGAGGTCCCACCTGGGACCTTTCGGCGGGTCTGTCGGTAGGTGAGGCCGTCTTTGTCACTGACAACTGTTGACGGGCTGGAGTCAAGCCTGTTCTTGCGGCGCCTTTTGCGGATCTGCACGTGGGCCTTCATCCTACGATTCAGTCTTCGCAGACTTTGACGGATGTTGGTTTTACGCGTGGCATAGGACGGTCATCCTCGGTCGGGTACTAGAGGCGATCGTCGGGTGCCAAGAAACGATCGCCCTGGGCGTCGACCGCTAGGCACTTTGACCATGATCTAGCATCTTTTGTTGGCATGTCTGCCTTGGTCTAATTGATTCGGGCTTCGGTCGCTCGGCCCTTATGCCGATCGCCTTCGAGGTGTATTAATCACCGCACGACAATTGCCCCCCAGCTCGCTTCGATGTTGAAGACGTGGGGTGAGGTGGCTCTACTGGCGATCGCTTGCATTAGACGAGCAACTCCTTTTATGAAGCAGACGATTATCTCTCGAGCGGACTGATTTCGAATTTGGACGACCTCGCCGGTCGCTGAAAAGAGCGGGAAGTGGAAGCGGGCTTTGAAACATCACTGGGGCACGTGTCGCGCTCTTGTTGGGGGAGCATTAAATGCGACTTATCCAACGGTTGCACTTCAGCCCTCGAGATTCTGTTTATTTGCCCAGAAGTCCCCGCTCTTGCCTATAAAAGTGGCTAGGGCTTCTGGGTTATATCCTTACGCGTTTTCGTCTGAGAAGAAGACATAGCCGAATTTCCTTGAAGCTTTGTGTGACGATCGTCGTTCGACTCAGACTCTTTAGGTAAGAACAAAAGCTTTTCTCCCTCCTTTCTCTTTGAATATGTCCGGAGGAAGACCAATCGTGTATGAGGCGGGTAGCACTTCCGCCGCCGCGACTTCGACTGCTCGGGAAGAAACCTCTGCGGATTTTCATGTGGAGATAGCCATCGAGGCCATCCATGCCGGGATTGAACCCGCGGAGGTTGAAGAACTTTTCAATGAGGCTGACGCGGCCAGGTCAGTGTAGGCGGTGTGGAAGCGCTCGCTGGCTGAAGAGGAGGAGGCAATAAGGGTGTACTGGGAGCAAAACAGTATATTCGGCAAAGCCTTTTTAGATTTTGCCGAGCATATGGAGAGATTAGCCGGCCCACGCCCTAAGTTCGACTTTCGCGCATACTCGGTCGCCCACACCCATGAACCCGTAAGGTGGACGTTGTTTCGGGCCGCGTGCCGTTCCCGGTGGACCCTTGGTCAGATTAAGAGTTCGGCGACCAAGAAGGATTTGACTCGTTGGAGGGCGGAGTTTCATGTCCCCTCCGACGTTTCACTTTATGTGCGCGCCGAGAATGAACGTGCCGACCAACCTCCCGAGGGTATGGTCGCCGTTAATGAGTTGATCATGGGGGCCGGACTGCGGTTCCCACTGCCGTTCGCCGTGTCGTACTTGCTGACCGCTTGGAATGTGGTGTCGTTTCAACTGATGTCGAACGCCTGGTTGCAGATCGTCAGCACTATTACTCTATTCGGCAGTCACCGGCTGTTCGTTTTCTTCTGCGCTGGAGATGAACTATCTCTTTAAGCTGACGGCGCAGAAGGGTTCCGTTGGCGGCTACCACATCCAGGGTCGCTCGGGCCGGGTGGTTCTTGGGGTGCCGAACAAGGTCCGGGGAAACCTGACAAAGTGGTGTTGGGTCGGCGGTGCGTGGAAATCGGCCACGAGTGACAAACCCGCCGATGAGTTGGATATCCCCACCGGATTCCGGGAGAGGAATTCGAGTATGGGTTTTTACTCTCCCTTCATTCGGATATATCCTGAACTGATCTAATTTGGTTTTCTTTTTGCATGCACCCTTGTTCCGGCAGCACGCGACCTACCATTTGATTTTTCGATCATCTGGGAGCGAATTCGTAGTCTTCTGGACAGTTATATCGACGCTCGCCGGATCAACAATGAAGCTCATTGGTTGGACGCTCGGTTGTTTCGCTATCCCCGCCACTTAAGGGTCCCATGTTCAAATATTTACGATCTTCTTTTGCTTAGCGATCGCCTTTGATTGAAGAAGATGACTAACTTGGTTGATTGTATTTTTTGCAGAGATCTACTTCCCCCTCTACTCCGAGCCACCGAGAGAAGTTGCCATGTCGAACCCTCGGGTCATGAGTCGTCTCCGCCAAGGGAAGAAGACGAGCCATGCCCCTGTGGCGACGATCCGTCCTATCCCGGAGGTGAGACCTCTCGTGGGGCCGGACGTCAACGAGCCGGAACCTCGGGAGGAGGAACAGCTCCAGCTCAACCGCAAGAGGCGGAGGCCGGAGGAGCCTTCGCCCTCTGTTGCTGCTGAGGTGCCCACAGTAGTGCCGTCGGTCGCTGTGCCTCCACTTTTTGCAGTTCCAATGGCGGAGGGGTCTACGCCCTCATCGGCCTTCCTACAGGCCATGGCGACCGCTGATGCCCAGACCCCGCGTGGTAGTCCGTTCTTCGGTCGTGACCCAGAGAAGGTCGAAAGGTAAGCTTGGTTGCTCTGCTGAGTTATGTCACTTGTGTAGGGGACATACTAACTCTTTTGTTCTTGGTACAGGGTCCGTATCGCCGATCCGAACTGCTCGCCGATGGTGTTGGACTTCCTCACGAGCAGATCTCCCCGCGAGCCAAGCGACGTCCCTCACTATGTCTCTCGGGCTATCGCCGCCTTGCCGAAGGCTTGGACGACTGATCTGGATGCGATCGCGCACCGGCGGTCCGAAGACGCAACGCAGGCGACCCTTGCTCTGGCTGTGAAGGATTATGAGGGGCGGCCCTCCACCACCCGTCTCCATGTGGACCTCGAGGCTGCTCGGAATCAAAACGCCGAGTTTGCTGACAGGATCGTGGCAATAGAGAAGGAGTTCGTGGAGGCGTCCAAGCGGGCGAAACAGGATCTCGACCGAGCCCGGGCGGCAACCGACCGGATGCGTGATCAAATGATGGAAGCCCGCCGATTGTATGCGGCCTCGCAGAAGGAGGCGACTGAGCTGAAGGTGATAGTGGACCGGTTGAATGGCGAACTGGAGTCGTCGAAGGGAGAGGTGGCCGCTAAGGTTGCTGAGCTCCAGGGCGCGGATCAAATGATCGCGGTTCCTCGAGCATATCCAAGTCGATCCGCTGAGATACATCGTTATCCGTCGTCATCTGTTGTGCGGTACGGTGGCTGAGGACGGTGATCTTAGATGGGATCACTGCTTCTGTTCCAAAGGCGAGGGCGAATGCGGTATCACCGGATGAATTTTGGGTCGTCGTTCGGTAGGACCACAAAACATCCGGGAGCTCGCTCGCCCATCGTCCTTGCTTGGATTCGAGTCTTGCTTTGATCGTGTGCTTGAGAATCTTGTTTACAGCCTCTACCTGCCCGTTTGTTTGAGGGTGGTATGGGGCCGAGAACAGCTTTTTAATTCCCCATTTTTCGCAGAATTGCATAACTTCCAAACCGCCGAACTGCTTTTCGTTGTCGGAGATGATAGCCTGAGGTATACCAAATCGGAAGATGATGTTCTTCCAAATGAACTTGATCACTTGTTATTGGCCGATCTTGTTGAGTGGTTCGGCCTCTGCCCATTTCGTGAAATAATCGACCCCCACGATGGCGAATTTACATCCCCCTGGTGCCGCCGGCAAAGGACCGATGAGGTCGATGCCCCATTTGGCAAACGGCCACGGACTGTACATAAAGAGATATGGCCGTTTGAGGATCAATATTAAAATTGGCTTTTGCTTTTTTGAAGATACGCCTTGTTGTAGAAGTTCGTCAACTTTTTTCTTATATATAGAATGCCTGTAAAAGGATATGATATTGTAATAAATGCCAGTGGGGATTTATATATTTGAAGATATGTGCTCACCATTTCTGGACATCTACGAATCGGCTGATTTCAGAATTGAGCAGGATAATAGATGTAGATACCTGTAGGTATGTGATTGAGGAAAGAAGTTAGTAGAAAATAGAAATGCAAAGTAACTCGTATGTTATATTGGAGATGTTTATGAAAGGAAAGCGAAGGGAAGGTGATAATACTGTGCTAGTCTGTCAAGCTGAAGTTTAGTGCTGCTATAACACGTCTGTCTTTTATAGAGTCGAGTAGATTGTAGACATCATCTGTTACAGTGTCATTCCAGAAAGTAATAACAAAGGGCTTCAACCAATGAACGAATAAAACGTCCTGCAACGGTGAAGTGTATGGATAATAAACTACATTTTTTTTCAAAATCAACAAGGTATTCAATTATGAAATAAGTCTATTTTGTATTAATAATCTATCTTTGTTCTAGCACTAAAGATAGATCTTCAAATAAGTTATGAGGATCTGGAGATTTGCTGGGGCGCTCTACATGTAGAAATGATATAAAATTGGACCTGCAATTTTTCCAAATCTTTATCATGTATTCATTTCAGAGATTGACAATAGACGTATAAGATTACGGGTCTTGAGGTTGAAAATATCTGGAAACGATGACATAGTGGTGGAAATATCTTTAACATCTGTAATATTTCAGACACATCAAAAAACCTGAACAAAACATAAAAAAGTAGGTTGTGTAATGATGAATAGCATGGATAGTAAATTATATTTTTTGTTAAAGCGACCAGGCATTTAATTATGCAAGGAACCTGTTGATAGCCCATCCGTCTTGGCATCCACGTAAGCACTCCAGGCAGCTGAACCGGCCGATCAGAGCAACAAGCCGGACCGGGTACGAATCCAATTCTCTCCCGGGATCGTTAAAGACCGGACCGGTCAGAGACACCAAGGTCGACCCGATATCCAGACCGGAAGGACCGAGCAGATCGAGGATAAATACGCTCCAACTCAAGATTACGACAAGACTGACCAGAAAAGCGGGAGACCCGAGGACCGACCCCAGCGGATAAGCATCGCCAGAAGCATGCGGGACAGGCACACATGACAATTAATGCATGCTGTCATATCCCTTCCCGAAGCAATCCTTAGAAGCCGCCACGTGTCTAAGGCGTATTAACACTCTAACAAGTGTTTTGGGCATATTCCCCAACATTCTCTAGCTGTCATCTCCTGACTCGCCGAGATTGTCTATATATAGAGAAAGTGTATAGAAAAAAGGGACTTTAGTAATTTTGTGTGAAAACAGATAGAGAGAGAGAGAGAAAAAGAGAAAAGATAAGACTTGTAATGAACAAGTGAAAAACATAGACCGGCCCAAAATATTCAGCTCGGCTCTATATCATATTAAGGTCATTAATAACATTTAGTGATCCAGTTTATTTTATCTTTTTATTATTTTCTACATGGCTTCGATCCATTCGTCTAGATCAGCTTACGTGACGTTGACCAAATCAGACGTCAACACATTGGCGCTAAAATGAGGGGATGACCAGGATTTCGATAAAAAACACTAGTCCCCGGAGATGTCTAACGAAAGCTCAAAAAACCCTCAGCCCGCAACGGAGGAAGAAAACCTCTACAAGGTGGTGGAGTACTTTAAACATCCAGCATTCATCCAGGGCATGGCAGCCCTTATGACACGGGTCACTGGGGGCGGAACCCTTCAAAAACCCGAAGACCATACGGAGGTGGAATCTCAGACGACTCGCCCAGCTGCCTCGAGATGGGATAAAAAGAGGACTGTCTCTCGAGTCGTCGGGGAAGGGGCGGAAAGCCACGGATAAAGCTCTCATCCCTCTCGAAAAAGTAGTCTTTCATGCCCAATATCCGTTTTTGATCGGATCGGGGAAGGGAAGAAAGTCGAAAAAGCGGTGCCAGATCCCACTATCCAAAGCCAGAGCCGTAAAGAAGAAAAGGCTCCCCACCAGTCCCTAATCCCGACACAAGTATTACCTCAAACTCCAAGCGATAACTCGAGTGAGATCGAGTTTCTCAAAAAACGCCTTACGGAGCTCGAAAACAAACAACTTAAGCCATCCCAAAGTTCGGAATGGCTTAACAGCCAGGAGAGCCCCCTGGCCCTCAGTGTTCTGGCGGAACCCCTCCCAGAGAAGTTTAAGATCCCTCAGATTCCGCCATACAACGTGGAGACAGACCCCAACACCTATCTCGGACATTATAACTCTTGGATGGACCTGCACGACTCTCAAGACGCGTTTCGCTGCCGAATATTCTCCTTGACGTTAGGGGAGAGGGCCCAGAGATGGTATCGGACGCTGCCCCATCATTCCATCCAAACATGGGCTCAGCTCACGGCGACGTTCAGATCCCATTTCATGGGGTCTCTAGTGCGAGTTGCCCCGTGATCCTCCATCGCCTCCATCGTAGAAAGGCCAAACGAGTCCCTTAAGGATTATATATCCCATTTTAATAAACGGATATTAGAGACAGAACCCATGTCGGAAGACGCCCTGGCCATTATTGCTCAGGCCGGCCCCCTTAAAAATTCTTTTTTCCGCTGGACGGTGTGCCAGAATGTCCCACACACCTATCAGGAATTCTTAGAGCGCGCCAGCTCCCATATTGCTGCAGAGGAAGCTATGCCGGCACCGGTTTTAGTCATGCCCTCCGACCAGAAAGGGTCATACAAAAATAAAGATGACAGGCATGACTATAGAGAGGCCCGCCAAGAACCCCGCAGGGAAAATAAGGCCCCTGCCTCCTCCTCGACAACCCCTTCAACCCAGAGCTATCGGGAACGTAGGCCCGAGCTCATGGCCAGCTTTGGCGAAATATATTCTGTCAGGGCCGTGAGCATATTTGATCAAATAAAAGACAAGAATTTGCTCCCAGTTCCTCGGCCGATCTATAAAGATCAGAAGGATATGGACTAGACCCGCTTTTGTAAATACTACGAATCGGCAGGCCATAATACCGAATAGTGCCGGGACCTCGTCGCCGCCCTGATCGCGGTATGCGACGATAGCGACTTAAGGCGATTTACCCAGAACCCACCCCGGGATCGCCAGGATCGGGCCGACCCGACAAGATCCAAGAACGATCGGGTGCCTCCAGCCCCTAAGTCCCCACGGGAAATTCTCACCATTATGGGAACAGCCGAGGTCGATGATCATCGATCAAAGCGGCAGAAGAATACATCCATTCGAGAGGCCACCACCTCTTATCAATGGACAGAGCGCCGACCCGAGGGGTTTTTATCAGTGGCCAAAGAAGCCCCCCAAAACCCCCAGCTGGCAGTTACTTTCGAAGAGTCATATACAGATGGCTTAGACCATCCCCATTCCGACGCCCTTATCATCACTCTGCCCATAATGGGGATCCCAGTACACAGAGTGTTAGTAGACTCTGGGGCCTATGCCAGCATCATCTACCTTCATACCCTTCGCAGGATGAAGATAGACCAGTCCTATGTCCGACCCTGCAACGAGGACATCAGGGGGTTCGCCAACTGCCGCACCTCACCATTGGGGGAAAATCGACCTCGCCCTGGAGTTTGGTCAGGGGTCGATCAAGAGAACGATGATCACTACATTTAAGATCATCGACGTGCACAACGACTACAATGCCATCATAGGCCGACCTGTGATGTCAAGGCTGAGGGCCACTCAGTCTACATATCACCTGTGCATGAAGTTTCCCACCCCGGACGGTGTCGGGGTACATAGGGGAGATCAAAGGGCTGCCCGGGAATGCAATCTCAGCATCCGGGCTCGCGAAATAAACGCCGCAGAGGGCACCCCAGGAAGTACGCCAGAAGAAATGGGAGCCACCAGCTCCGGACAGCCAGCAGAAGACGCCCTGCTCGAACAGGAGGCCAAAGGTCCCGGGGCCGCTCAAACCCTCGAAATAGAAATGGACCAGGATGCGAACCGAGGCCGCAGGCCAGGGAAAGAGCCGATCCTGGAAGAGGATCCTGTCGATCCGCGATACCAGAATCCGAAAGGGAAAATTCGCCATGCTGAGCCAACAGAAGAGGTGGACCAGGTCGACGTGGACACATCCGACCCCGTCCAGCAGCTAATGATCGGCCACAACCTCCAAGATCCGATCCGCTCCGAGCTAATCTTCCATTTGAGACATAATTTGGACATCTTCGCATGGTTCCATTCAGACATGCCGGGGATTGACCCGGAATTCGCGTGCCACCGGCTGACTATCGACCCCAGTTCAAAGCCGGTTATTCAGAAGAGGAGGAAAATGGGGCCTGAATGGCACAAGGGGCTAGAAGAGAAAGTGGGAAAGCTGATCGATAACGGGTTCATCCAGGAAGCCAGCTACCCGACCTGGGTGGCCAACCCGGTCCTGGTGAAAAAGCCGACCGAGCTGTGGAGGCTCTGCATTGACTTCTCTGATCTCAATAGAGCCTGCCCAAAAGATAGTTATCCCCTACCCCAAAAGATAGTTATCCCTACCCCATATCGAGTAGAAGGAGGTGTTTTCTTCATCAGTGGGATGCATATTCTGGATATAACCAAATCCCGATGCATCCCACTGATGAAGAAAACACCTCCTTCTACTCGGCCCGCGGCCTATACTGCTACCGAATGATTCCTTTCGGGCTCAAGAACGCCGGCGCAACCTATCAACGCCTGGTAAATAAAATGTTCAGTAGCTTGATAGGTCATACGATGGAGGTGTATGTAGATGATATGTCAGTAAAGTCTTTTCGCTCGGCCGATCATGTAAATGACCTCAATAAAATGTTTGCTATTTTGCGAGAGTACAAGATGAAGTTAAATCCAAAGAAACGTTCATTTAGGGTAGGCTCCGAAAAATTCCTCGGCTATATGGTAAGCCAAAGAGGGATTGAAGCTAACCCCGATAAAATCAGGGCAGTGACCGAACTTGTTCCACCAAATTTGGTCAAAAAAGTGCAGAGCCTAACTGGCCGGCTAGCCGCGCTAAGTCGCTTTATCTCTCGCTCAACTGACAAATGTAAACCTTTCTTTGAGGCAATAAAAAAGAACAAAGATTTTCAGTGGACAGACCCTTGCTAAAGAGCCTTTGAATCTATCAAGGAAGTCCTGGGAGAAGCACCAATTCTGCAACGACCGGCCCTAGGAGAACCTCTCAATTTATACCTCGCGGTGTCCGATCTACGATCAGTGCCGCTCTGATCCGAATGGAGAATGCAGTTCAACATCTGGTCTATTATGTTAGTCAGGTCCTTCATGATGCCAAGCTCAGATACGCCCCAATGGAAAAGCTGGCCTATGCGCTCATAATGGCGTCCCGGAAGTTAAGACCCTACTTTCTGGAACATAAGGTAGTCGTCTTAACAAACTACCCTTTAAAGCAGGTCATGCACCGACCCGACGTATCCGGCCGGATGATAAAATGGGCCGTCGAACTCGGACAGTTTGACATAACTTTTGAATAGTGCACTGCCATAAAAGGTCAAGCACTGGCAGATTTCATCGCAGAGTTCACACCAGCGATCACACAAGAGAATGACCGATCAGAAGAGTGGTCACTCTACGTAGACAGGTCCTCGACTTCCAACCGGGCAGGCGCAGGAATAGTCCTCGTCAGTCCCGATCAACGCTTGTTCTGATCGGCCATTCGCTTAGGTTTTCCGGCCACCAACAATGAAGTGGAATATGAAGCCCACCTGGCCGGTCTGAAAATGGCGACCTCCTTCGGTCTTGCTCGCCTCACTGTCTTGAGTGATTCTCAATTGGTGGTAAACCAAATTAGGGGTGAATACGAGGCCATAGAGACCAAACTGGTCAAGTACCTCAGCTTGGCGCGGGCTCGGTTGCAAGATTTTCGAGGGACCATACAACACATCCCCCGAATCGAGAACATCCAAGCCGACTCCTTGGCCAAACTCGCGTCCAGCTCTGGAGCCGAACATATGGACGAGGTCAGCATAGGATACCATGCATCGTCAGCCCTAGAAATGGCCGAAGTCCAGGCAGCCGAACAATTAGAACCGTAAGGATGGATCCAGCCTATAATCCGATATCTTCAAAGCGGCATTTTACCTGAGGACCGAGCCCAGGCGTGATCACTACGAACTCAGTCCGCCTGGTTCACCATCGTGGATGGACCTATATACAAGAGAGGATATTCGGTTCCATTGCTGAAATGCCTGTCCGAGTCAGAAGCAGAGTATGCCCTCAGAGAGGTGCACGAGGGTATATGTGGTAATCATTCCGGCGGCCAGGCATTGGCCAATAAATTAATCCGGCAAGGATATTACTGGCCGAATCTTAAAAAAGATGCCATCGCGCTCGTGCGTAAGTGCGTCCGGTGCCAAAACATCGCTCCTCTGATCCGATCTCCACCATAAACCCTCACCTCCATTTATTGCCCATGGCCATTTGCCAAGTGGGGGATTGATCTGATCGGCCCCTTACCCAAAGGACGGGGAGGAGTACAATACGCCATCGTCGCAGTTGATTATTTCACAAAATGGGCTGAGGCCGAGCCTATGGCATGAACAACCAAGCAAAAGATAATCGATTTTATATGGAAGTCACTCATCTGCCGATTCGGGATCCCTCAGTCTATTGTCTCCGATAATGCTAAACAATTCGACAATAAGAAATTTCGAGCCTTCTGCGATGGCCTCTACATACGAAACAACTTCTCCACACCGTACTATCCACAATCCAACGGACAGGTCGAGGCGGTCAATAAAATTATAAAGCATCACCTCGCCTTGAAGAACTCAAAGGTTCCTGGCCCGAAGAACTCCCTGGAGCCTTATGGGCATATAGAACAACGCATCTGTCCGCTACTGGAGAAACACCCTTCTCCTTAGCCTTCGGTACTGAGGCGGTCATCCCGGTCGAAATTGGGGCACCTACCTACCGGGTAACCCATTTCGAAGAACAAGATAAGGACTTGGCCCTCCAAGTGAACCTGGACCTCATCACTGAAAAACGGACCCAAGCAGAAGTACGAAACGCCATCTATAAAAAAAGATGCGAAAAATATTACAACTCCAAGGTTCAGCATCGAAGGTTCCAGGTCGGAGACCTCGTTCTTAAACGGGTATTGAGACCAGATCCGGGACCCCTTAAGCCCAAGTGGGAAGGACTGTACAAGATTAGTGAAGTCCTTCAGAACGGAGCCTACCGGTTAGAATATCTGAACGGCCATGGATTAACTTATCCGTGGAATGCCATGTATTTAAAAAGGTATTATCAATAAAATTTAACTTTACTTCATTTTTAGCTTTGGTATGCTATAAGACCGAGTTCGCCTCGGCACCTCATAAGACCGGCTCATCCAGCACTATAAGACCGAGCTCGCCTCGGCACCTCATAAGACCGGCTCATCCGGCACTATAAGACCGAGCTCACCTCGGCACCTCATAAGACCGGATCATCTGGCACTATAAAACCGAGCTCGCCTCGGCACCTCATAAGACCGGCTCTTCCGGCACTATAAGAACGATCTCGCCTCGGCACCTCATAAGACCGGCTCATCCGGCACTACAAGACCGAGCTCGCCTCGGCACCTCATAAGACCGGCTCATCCAGCACTAAAAGTCCGAGCTCGCCTCGACACTATAAAAGTCCGAGCTCGCCTCGGCAGTATGAAAGTCCGAGCTCACCTCGGCACAACCAATGGAAGATGAACAAGGAAGACAACGGACAAACCAACGGGGCCCAAACATCCAGAAAAAAGCAATTAAACAGGTGCTATAAGGAATATTTTATTTATTCAAAGAGGCATTTCGATAAAGTACATACAATGAAAACAAAGGAAAACTAGCGTGCAGGCCATACATGAAATAAAATCCGAAAGAAAACTACTCGGCCTCACCATCCTGGCCAGCCGCCTGGAACGACTGTCCTTCACCTTCGCCGGGCGGAACCAACCCTGGATCTTCAACAACCTCGACGGCCTTCGGCTCACCAACTCCGAGAGATTCAACCTTCAGGTCGGCCGCCTGAGACGCTATATAGGCCTCGACCTCCTCAACGGCCTTCCCTTCCTTCATGAGATCTAGTATCTCATAGCAGGTGGAGACATAGCTCAAGTTGATCAGCTCTTCGAACTCAGGTGTCTCCTTAAAGGCAGCCGCCCCTTCAGCAAGACCTTTGGCGTAGCCCGAAGCCTCGCAAGTATTAACCCGCTCGGTCAAGTTAACAAGCTGGGCCTTCGTATCTTTCAAGTAAGCCTCGTGCTCGGCCCTGGTCTCCAACCACCGCTTATGAGCCAGATCGGCCGCCTCGGTCATCTCTCCAGCCTTCACTTTCCACTTATCGGCCTCGAGAGCCTGGCTCTCCAAGATCTCCATATCACCCTACAAGGAGGTTATGTCCTCCTCCAAGGACTTGATCAGCGAAGGACAGAGATGGTGCTCCTCCTAGAGGGTCTGAAGCTCTGCCGCCACCTTCTTATGCTTCTAGACCAGGGCCATTAGCTCATCGGTAGCCTTCACATAGGTGCACATTGCACGGCCGATCAGAGCATTTTCAAATTGGATCTGATCAGCCGGATCCATGTCGTTGGTCACCATCTCCAGCTTGGGCGTCCAGCCCTGGATAGGAATGTGGCTTGATGCAGCCACCGCCGGAGGAACCCGGTCGAACATCTCGGCGGTTGGGGTAGCCGCTCGGACATAATCAAGGAACCAGCGCGGACGCCGCCCCTTCATCTGGGCACAAGGTTCTTCCCGGTCCTTGTTAATTGGGAGATAATGACTCTCCAGGTCGATTAAAGGCTCATTGCCGGTCGCACGATCCGTCCAGATAGGGCTCGGCGCGGATACAGGAACTTTAGGAGCGGGCCGAGCCTATGCTTTGGTCACACTGCCCTCAGGCTCGGTCTCTCCCCTCTTCCACTTGCCTGCACACTCCCTCCGCTCGGCTACCTCGGCAGCCAATCTCGCCACACGCTGCACGGACGTCTCTTTCCTTCCAGACGGAACCTTGGCCCTAGGGACTGGAGAAAGAAGAAATGTTAAAAAAAAAAAAATACCTGAGGAAGACATGGTACTCGGGTCGGTAGATCGGAGACCAGCCGCCCAGAGGTTTTCTTCAGTGACTAGAAGGTGCGACTTCCTCTGCTCGGCGGAGAGATCCAGAAGCTTCTCAATCCGATCGTCAAATTCGGAAGATGTCTCCTGCGCCGGGATACGCTCTGCACATGAAATAAATGATGAGCGTTAGACAAGGAGGGAACAGAACAGAAGACACGACACTTACTTATTTTGGCAATAAAATGCTCTGGGATTCGAAGCTCCACGTCTATGACGCCAGGCTCCCACTCATCCACCGAGCTCCTCCAAGGTCCCCCGACATAAAACTACTGTTCATTCCAGCTATGGATGGTCTCCGGCACATCCACCACCTCCTTATGCATGGCATGTCGGGCTATCAGATAAAACCAGCCGGAGCCAGATCTACCGACCGATCTCCACAGGAAGAGACTATTGAACTCCTCGAAGCTGGGCTCGGGCCAGCCGTGCTGACGGAAAAGGACGAAAAGGCCCACCACCCGAGCCCAAGAATTGGGGTGAATTTGGGCCAGCGGAAGACCCCACTGTCTTAGCCAGCGGGAGAAAGCCAACGGAAGCGGGAACCTCAACCCTGCCAGCAAAGAACGGTAGTACACTGCCGCACAACCGGGAGGCGGGGTGTGGGGCCTCTCCTCGGGAGTCGGAACAAACATCTGCACCCTAGCCGGGATCTTGAACCGCCTCCGCCAAGCCACCAACTTCTCTTCCGTGACGGTACTGCGAATCGAGGCAGAGTCCCACTCTGCCTCCACGAAAGGGGACGGCCGAGGCCGAATCCATGCTGCCGAAGGCTCAACCCCTTCTTCCTCCGGAGTCCCGCCGACCACCGTCAATGGCGCCGCCACCTCCACGTCTCCAGATCCCGACGACCTCGCGACCTCGCCACCTTCCTCCTCGTCGCTCCAGTTGACGGAACCCCGCCTACAGACAGATCCGCCACCCCTGTGCGGTCCGGCGATACAGTCAACTCCTCCGCCGCCCTCTCATCCCTCAACTCTGACATATTATATAGGAAAAGAAAGAAAGGCTTACCGAGAATTTTTCTCTAAACTCAGAAAAGAATACCAGAACTTTTTTCTCTGCAACAAAAACAAAAATGGCGGAAGGAGAAATGAGGAAGAAGACACCCTATATTTATAAGGGAAAGAAGACATTAAATGCCCAGCGCGTGACGCGACGATTCACACTGAACTGTCGCAAAGATCGAAGGCGCGTGAACGCGTCATCAAATCAGATCCGGCCACATGTCTCCCTCATCATGACATCTAGAACCTTGAAATTGAATCGACGCGACTCCCGAAGAGGCGTCCCTTCGAGAGATCTTATCCTCCCACAACGGATCAGCCTTACTACGAAATGACCCCAGCCCCGGCCACCCCGGCACGGCCCTGGACTCGGGGGCCCTTATTGATAGCCCATCCGTCTTGGCATCCACGTAAGCACTCCAGGCAGCTGAACCGGCCGATCAGAGCAACAAGCCGGACCGGGTACGAATCCAATTCTCTCCCGGGATCGTTAAAGACCGGACCGGTCAGAGACACCAAGGCCGACCCGATATCCAGACCGGAAGGACCGAGCAGATCGAGGATAAATACGCTCCAACTCAAGATTATGACAAGGCTGACCAGAAAGGCGGGAGACCCGAGGACCGACCCCAGCGGATAAGCATCGCCAGAAGCATACGGGACAGGCACACATGACAATTAATGCATGCTGTCATATCCCTCCCGAAGCAATCCCTAGAAGCCGCCACATGTCTAAGGCGTATTTACACTCTGACAAGTGTTTTGGGCATATTCCCCAACATTCTCCAGCTGTCATCTCCTGACTGGCCGAGATTGTCTATATATAGAGAAAGTGTATAGAAAAAAGGGACTTTTGAAATTTTGTGCGAAAACAGATAGAGAGAGAGAAAAAGAGAAAAGATAAGACTTGTAATGAACAAGCGAAAAACATAGACCGGTCCAAAATATTCAGCTCGGCTCTATATCATATTAAGGTCATTAATAACATTTAGTGATCCAGTTTATTTTATCTTTTTATTATTTTCTACGTGGCTTCGATCCATTCGTCCAGATCAGCACACGTGACATTGATCAAATCAGACTCCAACAGAACCTATCTTAAATTAAGATTCAGTGTCTGTTGCAGCGCTGAAGATAGTAAAAAAAATTTAAAGATGAGGACAGATTTATAAAAGTACGAGTTCTGAAGTTGGGAACATCTGAAAATGATGGCGAAAATGTTATATACATAGGAAGGAATGGTACTTTTTAAACTAAGGCCAAAATGTGTTGAATGAAATAACAATTTGGAACTGCAACATAAAACCTACTAGTAGATATTACACCATTAATTAATCCAACCACAAAGAAACAAAAAACTTGTATTCACAAGAGTTTTTCTGGTGTGCGTCAACAACTACGTAATTTTTTGTTAGTTTCCTGAAGAATTAGTCTCAGGTCCACTTCCTTTGCTGGCCCGTAGCTTTGGTGGCAGACGGAAACGCATAGTCACATCTTCCTGCATGATATACACAAACATATTTCAATTAAATTGATTCCACCATTTTTTGTTAAAACTATATAGGGAATTTTTTTAAGGACTATAACTTTAGGGGTGGCAAAAGTAGGACTGTAACTTTTCGGGCTCGCAAAAGTAGGACTGTAACTTTTCGGGCTGGCAAAAGTAGGACCGTAACTTTTTAAAAAGCAGCAAAAATAGGCCTGTAACTTTTCAAAATAGCAATTTAAGGCCAAATCAAGCCCACATTGCCCTCTTGCGGGCTCAAATTGCACATGTGGAATTCTTATTAATATAAACATTGTTTTAAATTCTGCGTCATATTTTACTAATTTCATTTTTTTAAAGTTAAATTCTTATTATATTTTTTTATGTTTTATGTTCTAAAAATAAAAAAATTCAGAAAAATAATACTTTCATGGGAATTTTTCATAAAAAAATTCAGAAAAATAATATTTCAGAAAAAAAATAAAAAAAACTAAATTAAAATGGAATTTGTATAATATATCACAAAATAATGGGTAATTTATAAATATGTCCCATTATAATAATCATAATTATATATCTTATTATCAGTTTTTAATTTAAAGGGAGACCAATATAGCCTTGTTATATTAATTAAAAATATTTAATTTTAAATTTAATGGTTATAATTTTTAAATTTAACCATTAAAAATATTTTTTTCCTTAGAACGAGCCCATGAGGGGCAAAAATTTAAATTTAACCATTGAAATTTGTTTTTTTTTTAGAACATAAAAAATTATAATTAATACGGAGAAGTTTGTATAAAAATTAAAACGAAATTATGCAGTTTGGAAAATAATTTTCTTCTATTAAATACAATTTAAAAATATAGTTAATCAATATAATATGTAATATAATATAATTTAAAGATTATATATATATATATTATTTTAAAACAATAAAATAAATATACTTAATGGAATTTAACTTCCAAAAAAGAACAAAATATGTGCAATTTAAAAAAAAAAGATGACAAGATTAGTTGTCCAGAAACACATTTTTCATTATCATGTCAAAAAAATCTTTAAAAAAAAAGACATGAAATTTAACTTTAAAAAATGAAATTAGTAAAAAATGATGTAGAATTTAAAAGTATGTTTATATTAATAAAAATTCTCACATGTGCAATTTGAGCCAGCAAGAGGACAATCTGGGCTTGATTTGGCCTTAAATTGCTATTTTAAAAAGTTACAGGCCTATTTTTACTACTTTTAAAAAGTTACGCTCCTACTTTTGCCACGAAAAGTTACTGATTCTACTTTTGATAAATTCCAAAAAGTTACTTTTGCCACCTTATAAAACAATTTTCCCAAACTATATATATACTGTTGAAGGGAAAATAACTTGAGACAGAAAGTAGGACAAAAGTGTTGTATTATTCCATCAATGAGATCCCTTAAATAGGGTGAAGTACATACAAACAGGCCTCAGCCAAATCCTAACTAGGAAAGCCCATAAACTAACAGACTTAGGCACACAACGGGTATTATTCCTTTAACACTCCCCCTTGTGCCTAGTCTACAAGCGCATGTCATGTTGCCTCGTTAAAACCTCGCCAAGCAAAAACCCAGTGGGAAAAACGTCTTGATCGTAGGGAAAAGAGTACAGCATCTAGACACATCGAGTTTAGACTTCGTCCTTTGAATCTATCCTCTCATATGATCGTTACATTTGATCATAGCGCTATTAAGGTGACCATTCCATCGATCCCTAAAATCGTACATCTTGTTACCTCGTTAAAAACCTTTCCAAGTGATAAAAACCCTGTGGGAAAAATGATCCTTGGAAGGAAAAGAGTATAACGTACGGTGTGGATGTAAGACTCCCCCTCAAGTCTACATCTCCCCCTGATTTGTACATTAATCAAGTAGTTGTTGCCTCATTAAAAACTTCGCCAAGTAACAAAACCCAATGGGAGAAAATGAACCTTGGTCAAAGAAAAGAGTACAACACATGTGATTAAGTTTCTTTATAATCATCATTTCCTTGTGATCTTTACATCAATCTCGGAAGTTGGAAAACTCTACACCTCCCCCTAATGCTTACATTCATATATCGTTGCCTCGTTAAAAACCTTGCCAAGTAACAAAACCCAGTGGGAAAAATAAACCTTGGTCTAAGGAAAAGAGTGCAACATATGTGAGTATGTTACGTTATATCTCACATATTTCCCGTTATGATCATTCCATCAATCAAGGGGATTTACAAGTTACATCATGTTCATAAATGTAAGTATGCTCATCAGTGGCAGTACTTAACCGCTAGTTCCTCACAAGTGTAGAATGATAGTTCTTAATCATGTACACTCACGGATTGATTCATGCAAAGCAATAATCTTGTCGTGATTCGAGGAGGTAGCCAAAAGGGGTTTGCATAGTCGATTTCCAAAATATAAGCAAGTCATACCAATACATACTTTGTGGTAGTTGCTTCGGCACCAGCATTTACTTTAGCATTTGCCTTTTCGTAAGCAGCTTCCTTTGCCTGCTTGTAGGGAAAGAATAGTCCCAAGTCAATGGTTTCTTTTAAGTATAAGAAGATATTCTTGATACCATTCCATTGATGTTGCGTCGATGCTGAACTAAATCTAGTCAGCGAATTAACTGAGGAGTGATGGCAGGTCGTGTACATTGAGCTAAGTACAATAATGCGCTATTGCACTCAAGTAGGGAATTTCAGCTCCGAAAGCTCTTCGTCACTTTCCTTTAGACGAAATGGATCTTTCCTTTGCATCCAAATGTTCGACCTATCATAGGGTGCTAGTCGGGTTTACCTTGTCCATGTTAAAGTGCCTGAGAAACTTCTGGACATAGGAATACCGGTGGAATGAATTCCACAAACTCGATGTCTATGTCAATGCCTCGATAGAACCGAGTTTTCCCAAGATTTTTCATCTCAAACTCAGATTTTCAAGTATCCGTGGTTTCTCTTATTTCATCAAGACCGATTATGTTCATGTCATCGACATACATTGCGATGTGAATCCGGATCTTATTTGTGAAGACGCAGGGACACAATTCATCGTTCTTTTATCCCTTCCCAATCAAGTAGTCACTTAGACGGTTATACCACATCCTTAAGGATTGCTTCAAAACCGTAAAGTTGAGCGTTTCAATCAAATTGCATACACGCTCTGTGGTCTAGAGTCACTTGATTTGGGTAATGAAATGCCATCGGGCACTTCCATATATATCTTCGTATCTAGATCCCCATAGAGATACATAGTAACCACATCTATTGGCTGCATTTCCAGTCCATCGGAAATTACTAAGCTAATCAAATAGCGGATACGTATACGTGGGAGTACATTTCCTCGTAACCAATTCCAAGGCATTGTGAGAAGCATTACTTCGTGAACCTTGTATATTAAGACTCTACTATTCTCACTATGATTTACGACAAAGGTTCGATTATGTCCTTCAGGATTTACACTTGGTTAGGTTAGCACTACCTACACCAAATACCTGTCTCTTTGTCGGAGAATCTAGTTCTACCTGGAATGTTTTTCTTATAGGCCAATCAGCTCTATGTTGATTTCATCCAACCGAGCGAGGTTCGACATCATCGTACTTTATGATTCATGACATGTCATCAAAGTGGGTGGTTGATCAGGCCACACCCTCATAATTTCATCGAGATTCTTGATTTTCTGAATCATATCTTCGGGGCGTCCCCCTCGTCATGATTCATGGACATAATAAAATCAAGCATGATCTCATTAAACGAGTTCATTGATGGTTAACATGTAATTTGTGCCATACTATACCTCTTACTTGGGTGAGTATTTAGTCGAACCATGTGGCTTCCATCCTTTCCTTTGCAGGGAGCCACGGCCTCAACCACACCTCCACCAAGTGCGGTTGCATCACCCGGTTCATTGGTGATGTGCCCCTTGGAGGGGACTTCTAACCTTACAGGCACATTTGCAGCTGTAATGTGAGATCTTGTCACTTGAACGATATCAGTAAATGCATCAGGCATCGAATCTGCTACATCCTGGAGATCGAGTGTTCTTTGTGCTTCACGGTAACATTGTGAAGTTCGGGGATCATAATGAGACAAAGTGGAGACACCATGACAATTCCTGTTGTTCCCCGAGAAATTACATTTTCTCTCCTCCCCCTAACGACGGGAAGGTTGTCATATTAAAGTGACAATTCGCAAATCGTGCGGTAAAGAGATCACTGTGAAGGTTTCAAATAGCGGATAAACGTCTGGAGATTCTTATCCAACGTGAATACTTAATCGTTTCTAAAGACCGATGTGCTGTGGGGCGCAGAAGGCACATATAATGCATAACCAAATATGCGCAATTGGCACTCAAGTCCGTCTGGGTCCAAAATATAAAAATCAGGCTATCCAGTTACCAACTGGTACGCATAAACTAATTGGTTAGCAAAAGGTCTAAGAATGAACGATTTAAGTAAAGTTGCGTGAAATATTGCATAATTCCAGGCAAAAATATGCTAATTAGTGCGCATAACCAATGACATAATCACCATACATATTCTTTCGACGGTGTTTTATGTGAGACCTTTGCATATGCACATGGGACGAGATACTATTCATTAATCTCTATCATGCAATAAACATGAAGTACTTTTTGATGTGAACTCTACAACATCATCGAGTCCTTTAGATGTGATAAGGGAGGTGAGTCCTTATAAATTATTTTGGAAGTTCTGCAGCAGTTTGAGTGGACAGGAGAGCGACATGTGACCAACATGTCGGAGAATCCATCAAAACCATCAATACATAAATGGTCCGCATATTAGGTGGATGGATCCACAAATATCTCCTTATATTCAGCGTAAGAATGAAATGTTTGCTTTTGTTTCTTTAGCGTAGGAAGGTCTCGCTCCTACTTTGGCTAAAGAGCAGGCTTTGCAACACTAAGTGGTGGGCATTTGATATGAATTCGGTTCTTTGGATTACATAACACGATTAACATCAACATTGTTCTTTATGTCGAGTTGTTGCCACATTTTCACTCGAAAAGTAATGATGTTCGTACAGGTTCTTTAGTATATGGATCATTATACTTCGACCAGGATGACCTAGTCTATCGTGCCAAAGCCTATATGAGTCTATGTCCCAAAGTACATTGTTGGTGATAACATAGGATTTTAAAAACCTAATAATAGTGAGGTACATCCACTAGATCGACTCATCAGTTATTCTAAAATGTGTTTACGTCCACATTCATTAGAATTAATAAAAGAAACTCTATTCCATTCTCACAGTGGGTTTCAATCTGGAAACTATTGCTACGTATATTATTGAAGCTAAGTAGGTTCGAAGGGCTCTAGATGCATACAGAGCATCGGTAACTTAGAAGACTGCCATTTAGGCATCAAAATTGGGCATTACCTCGCCCTTTGATGAGTTGGGAGGACCCAATCATCGTAGTTACTGAGGTTTGGCAGGTGACTTATTCGATGAATAGAAGCCTTATTCTAAGAACACTCAAGTTCTACTCGATTCATTCCTTAGAACAGAGAGAAATTTCGAACCATTAGCATTCAAGCAATATTCAGTACTTCGAAATAAAGCTAAGAATCTAACGTAAGCAATATTAATATCTTGTTCGTGAAACAACATTGCATCACGCTATTATTGAAAATAAAACACCAACATAGTCGTCTTGAGGCAACTATACCAAATGTAAACGAGAAAGTAAACATAATACTAAGATTCAGTCTATAGACTGTGGCTCGTATGACTCAATTAGACGATTGGTGACTGTGAAATTGACATAGGGGGACTTGTCTAGATCATATTCTTCCATATAGTGAGTTCTCCTTTCTTTGGACTCTCTATATTTCTTGTAGCGAGATGCGACTTGCTTGCTTGCATGGCAGTTCTTGTACCATGTCCAGCATCTCCACAATGATAGCACGGTTCATTGCCAACTCGAGCCTTAGAGGCGATAAGATGGGTAGGTGTTATTTGGTTCCCTTAGCTAGTATAGCCGGGAGCACCAAGTCTTCGCATTACATTAGAAGAACCCCCACGTTTTTGACCACGAAGCCTATCATGTCCAGTCCCCTATTCATTGGGGTAGTTTCCATCCTTCACTTTGCCATAATTGGCCTTGGGAATTTTCTTTGTCCCAACCGGCATGACATTACTGCTCACTAACACTTCGTTATGCCTCTCAGCTACTTGTAGTAGGTTGATTAGCTTACTGAAGGTAGTGATGCGTTTATTATCATACTCCAGCCTATACTGGTTCGTTAGTATAAGAGCGGAAGTAGGGAAGGTGAAAAAAGTTTTATGGATCATGTCATCTTCTGTGATGTCCTTTCCACAGAAATTTAGGCGTGCCTTGAGAGAGCATATCTGTGTTGAAATCGTTGATCCGTTTAATTTGAAGCAAACGGATTTCATTCCACTGCACGATCAGTTCTGGGAGCAAAGTACACATGTTCCCAAATCGGCCCTTAAGGGCATCCCACAGTTCTTTGAGGGATTTTCAACTGTAGATATTTCCATCTCATGCTCGATTGGATGTGTACCTAAGGAATATAAGTACATTCGCTTTTATCTTATCAGACGGTACTTGGTCTGTGGTGTTAAGGAGCGTATCACTATATTCTTTAGTGATAATGTGGTCTCGACGTAGGAGACTCATCTATGGTACTCAAGCTCTTTTGAGTCCAAGATATCAAATTCGGGACGAGTTGGATAAACTATCTTAATACAAGAAAATGGAAAATGATTTTTCACAGTTTACCATGAGTACTTTCCATGATAAAATTTTCAATAATGGGAGCGTTATTATTTTTCGGAACCAAGATATGGTCAAAATTACTTTCGATGCTATTGAAGGTGACCAATGAAACTACTTTATCATGGTTCGAGTTGAATTTAGGCAGTAGATATAAATCCTCTAAAGTCTACTAAAATGAAGCCTAATTGCATGTCATATCTATATATGCATGCAAATATATGTATATTTATAGATATAGACATATAATCCTAAGAATATATCTATACACGTATAAATGCAGTCAAAGAGGTGTCTTATGACGCAATATAATTATTAGTTCATGTGAATTAATTTTAATCCGAACTCTTTAAAGCAATTCGCTTTAATTTAATTAAAGTTATTAATGTATTATGCTTTAATTGGTTTAATTAAGCATAAATAAATTTATGAAATATAAATATGCAATTAAAGTAATTAAAACATGTAAAATCGCGCACGTTGCAAATAGTAGGGTTATTCGGATTGTGTACCTTATAGGAAAGAAAAGATTCTTTCCTAGGGCATACCGTCGATTTGTTTGGATGAAAATATATTCCTCGTTCCATTCACCGTGTGGAAAGTACCTCCTTCCATTTTTCTGAAATAAAATTGTATTCTTCGTATTCTTCGCAAGAGATCGAACATTGGACTCCTTGACTCGCGAATGACATCCAAGCACACGCACCACGCCTTGCATCGACATTCGGGTGGAAAATTTTGTTAACAAACGAAATCACAGGAGGCCGGTAAGGATAAGCATCTGGGAGTTTCACGTGGACCTTCCAAACTCCACCTTCATAAGGACTGTCTTTGTGGAGTCGGATTCTAGATGGACTTGTCTGAATTTGAAGAGCAATGAAGTAGTAAGGGGTCTGGTTGGAACTTTTATAGGGTTTTCTCTGGTTATGGAAACGGAATTTCTTTCACCCCTTTGGGATTTCTTGTTTTCTTTTTTATTGTTAAAAGGTTGGATGAATATCCCTCCTCAGAAGACACACCGAGGGCCTTGGGTGGAATGTGGCTATGGGTTGGGTCGTGATGGGTCGCGATCTGGTGCAAAATCGGGATCGAGGGTTGGGAAACGTGACTGAGGGCACAGTGGCGGCGACGACTTGGAGGATGTCGGCGGCGATTTGGCGGTGTCGGGGTCTCGGCCTGAAGTTGAGCAGACGAGCGATGGGTTGCTCGCGGGGAAGACGGCTAGAGATTGCTGCGAGCCGGAGTGGAGGCGGCGGAATCTGGCGGAGGTGAGAGAAGGAGACGAGCCATCAAGTAGGATTGGGGAAGATGACCGGTGACCTGGTGGAACTTGCGGCGGCGGCTAGGGTTTCTGCGGGAAACGATTTTTTTTTTTTCGTTTTTTTTTCGGAATTTTGCAGAAAATCGGGAGGAATTTTTTTTTTCTGTGCTCAGTTGGGAACTACGTGCTGATAACGTGTTGAAGAGAAAATAACTTGAGACAGAAAGTAGGACAAAAGTGTTGTATTATTCCATCAATGAGATCTCTTAAATAGGGTGAAGTACATACAAACAGGCTTCAATCAAATCCTAACTAGGAAAGCCCATAAACTAACAGACTTAGGCACACAACGAGTATTATTCCTTTAACATATACTAGTTAGTAGCAACAACACATGGAGTACGTAGTTCTGTATGCAGGGGTGGAATAGCTAGGACACATCAACCGACTTTTTGTAAAACCACCACCTTTTTTGGGGAAGTCAATTTGTGACAACCCGATCTATTATTATCAATATATGTTATGTTGCACACTCTAATTGTTCTAACAAATCTCGAGATTCTATAAGTGATGTTTATGTTGTGATATGCTGTGCAAGTACTTCACCAAATCACTACTAATATAGTGTCTATGTTTGTTTTTCGTTAAGTACTGTTTCTAGTTTACGTTTTTGCTAATTGAATTCTTCTAGTATTTGATTTGATACAAAAAGAATAGTTTTTTACTATATATAATTTGTGGCTGTTGAATGTAATTGACTGTGAATATAAATACATACATGCTTTGCTACATAATAACATACACTTTTTAAAGGTACAACACTGTTTTGTTTCAAGATTGATGAATATAAATTGTAGTAAATGGTAACTTAAAACTTGATTGATTTCTGAGTATGTCACAAGATGCTCTTTTTCTGAATATATGATTTAATTCATGCCAATGTGGACTGCATTTTTTATTTTGTTTTTCTTGTTTTCAAAAAACCCAGTAATTTATTTTATTATTATTTTAAATTTTAGGACATGCTCATTGCTAATCCTGTTCGTCTCCATTTTCAAAACGTGATAACTGATTAATGTCTGTTTTCGCTGCTGTTCCCTTTTACCATGATTTGAAGTTCTACTATAGCCATTGACATAGTGTGACATGGGAAGAACATCTACACTGGCATAAAATCTATTCTAATTTTCTTTTTTTGTAATTTGATGCAACATTTTTTACTAGCACGGGAACATACATTTCATATGGAGTATTATTAGTGTAACACCCCCAGATTTAACCGGAAATATTACCGCGCCGTGGGCCCCGAGATGGAACCCACAAGGCTAAAAGAATTTTTCGCAAACATTTACAAATACCCAAGAGGCCAACGACAGTACTATCTTTAAAAATTCACAAAGACTTATAAAATTCATTTATCAAAAACCGTCGTAAAAACTCATTTGAAATCACAAGGCCAAACGGCCGACACTCAAAAGTTTAGAAAACGATTTCCAAAGTAAACTCAGTTACAAGATACCAAAAGAGCGTTTCAAAATACTCACGCAGCGGAAAAAGACCAACCATAAAGATACTCTTGCAGCGGAATACAAGAACCAATCAAGAAACTCAATGCACAAAACATGTTCTAGCCAGTATCCTCCAGGAAGCTCATCTCTTCACGACCGCTACAAGCTCGATACTCCAAGAACCTAAAAATAAATCCCACGACGGGGTCAGCCATAATATCCAACAATGATAACCGTCACATCACATCAATAAATACATACCAATGAGAATACAATGTAAGAATACGACTAATGTAATCTTACCGCCATAACTTTGCTTACTCAAGTAATTCTCATCAGAATAACCGTTATCACATTTCACATCTCGTACTCGATTAACCAATAAACTCGAACATAATATATGTACTGTATCTCAAACAATACTCAAGATTATCATAACCAACTCACGATACGGAAAAGCACCAGTTTTGACCAATACAATCCATCGGATAGCATCATCAAATCCCAAAATAATAACCGATTGTCCATCACAAGACGAATACCAAAGGAAATACGGAACATACCTCGAGAGGTACAATACCACGACAGTCACGTCAGTCTAATCCGAGATCAGAACATAACATCATACGAACACGGTCCTAACACAAGACCTACGAATGCATACTCATATGACCACGTCAATATGATCACAACAATAACAATAATGCATACTCAATGGAAATCCCGTGATCCAGCGCCCTCAGCCTAGATCCCTTTGATGATACTATCAGATCAGCATAAGGTGGATAACCAACAATACACATATGTACAACAACATATGATAAAATCAACGATGCGAATCCACATGATTCCATCAACACAATACTGGTAATCCAACGATCCAGCGCCCTCAGCATAGATCCCCATGATGATCCCGTCGAACTAACGCATGGTGGAAAACCTATCCAACGATCCAGCGCCCTCAGCATAGATTCCCATGATGATCCCGTCGAACCAACGCATGGTGGACATTCGATCCAGTGCCCTCAGCATAGATCCTCATAATCCCATCGGATTATTTACACAACATAAACAACACAATATGCATACACATATGCAAATCAACACGTTCATCAATATGAACAACATAACATGCACGACAACATGACAATTTACTAAGACGACTCCATGTTCAACAACATGAAAGAAAATGTAAGAGACCAAAATAAATAACACTAAACCGTAATCAATATGGAATACTTGCCCCGAGTCCTTCGGGAGCAACCTCGATGTCCAATCATCATCGACGATTATCCGCAACGCTCGACGATCCAAACATATCATGAACCATAAATACTCGAATCCTCGTCTTTATCACAATGTATCCTCGATACCCAAATATACCAATAACCGAAATAAATCATATACATTATGATTTAACTCCCAGAATCGAAAGAACGATATCCAATCCAAATACCCAGAGTTCACAATAATAATCATCGCTATATGCATTATAAACGAAATGAAACTGAAATCATTCATTAAACATTATAACTGAGCAAGTAATAACTTGCCTCGATACTGATACGACGATGACGAAGCCGCTACCAATCCCATTGCCTTCGTCTGTGAGCTCCTCGGCCCCGACCGAAGCAATTCACGAAAATACTCGAACACGACCGCAACATCCGGTTATAATCACCGATCAATAATATCAACCTATCGAAGTAATCAAATAACATATATCGGATAACTATTAACAACCAACACGACCAACCAAATCATCTCAACGATTCAACGATACCTCAATCATATACAAAACCAAATAGTATAACTCAAACTATTTTACGAATTCATATCCATCATATGAACCAAAATCCGATAATTACCAATCAATATCATCGATCGATAAACTCAACGATTTCACAATTATCCCGATTAACACAATTTCAAATAATCCAATTCAAATAATTACGAATTCACAACCACAATGCAATTACGGGTACGGACGTAAAGGAAATCATATTCGACGATCAATCACAATCTTTTCGGATTTCAAATTGATATCATGATTCGTATTTCATCAAGAACATACGAATTCTATCACTATAATCAATGAACATTCGATTTTCATATCCAAAGGTACCGATAATTCAACCTACGATCGTCTTGCTATGTTAAATTCATCAAGAAGTTCCTCAAGAACACTAATGGATTCAAAACCTTGTTCATAGCCATTAAAACAATGTAATCCGATGTTTTCTAACAGCTAAACAATCCCTAATCACAATTCAATGTGTATATCAACATGTTCTTGAACATACGATCTCCCTAACATCAAGAATCGAAGTAACAATACCAAGAACATCAAGAACTCTATGATTTCATAATCATAATCAACATATTCAAGGTATAAACCATCATAACACCATCTTCCTTCAACATATAGTTCATGTAGCCTCAATAATCGTAACAACAACATCACAATCAACTTCATACGAATCATATACTGATAACAATACCAAAATCCGAAATCAAAGTGAAGAATTCAACAACATACCTCAAGAACATGAATAACCCAATCAAACCCTTCAAGAATCATCCATAATTCCATATCCAAGTCTCAAATCTAAGTCCTCAAGCTCAAAATCGACTTAGGAAGGCCAACGTCTCTCTCTCTCAAAGTTTGAAGACGAAAAACAAAAAGAAACGTCGAAGGAAATGAAAGACGGGCATCCACTTTTAAAACATTTACATTGCGTTCGTCGTAACACACCAAGGTTAACGTCGTGACACGCATTACGTCGTCGGCCATCCTTGATAGCGTACATAATGCTAATCCCAAAACTAATTGTCTGTTTCGTCCACTTGATTACGTCGTAACATCACCTTCATTACGTGCATGTCGCACGCGTTGACTTGCTACAGTAAAACCTTATATTACGTACGTAATACATCCTGTATAACGTACGTAATACGTAGTTGACTCGCCCGTCAACATCCTTCCGCCGAAAGCTGCCGACACAGGGTCCCACCTGCCGACCATGACTCGATCGTCTGATTCCCATGTTACGTACGTAATGTCTCGGCCATAACGTATGTAACTCTTGTGATTTAGCGTACGTAAGTCTTAAACATTAGCGTAAGCTAAGTATTCTATACTTAGCCAATTTTAACTGTTACCACCTATCTCGACATACAAAATACGAACATACGGCATACTAAATACGTATACTGAATCCAATAATATTCTTATACAATATACCTCATATCGAAAGTACGATAACCTGATACACGATATTCTCAAATGCAATTGTCGACCAGATACGACAATTGTACCAATACTGACATCTCAGTCCTTTATTTATTTCATCCATACTGTACAGATTCCACGCTGTACAATATAACTCGGATAAAATAATCTCAAACAATAGTAGTAGAAATTCCGGATATTACAATTAGATTGTCTACTCTTTTCTTCTTCTTCTTTTCTTTTGCCTGTTTTTACTTAGGGTCTAGAAAACACACTAAATTTCGTGTTTGATGAGTTGTCAATTTCCAAATGGGGAAGATTGTTGTGTATGCAATGAAAAATTGACAACTCATAAAACACGGAATCTTTGTGTGTTCCCATGACACGCACTAGAAAAACCCATGGTAGGAAATTTATATCTGTGTGGTTTCCCAGAAAATTTGTAATTAGGTTTGTGGAAAGTTTGTGACGCGTTGTGGTATTTCTGTGGGATAAATGTAATTTACACAATCGCGTGTCATACTTCTGATTATGATCATTTCTTGCAGTTCTAGGAATTAAGGCATTTCTTAGTTCATTTTCAGTCCTGTGCCAAGTGGCAAGGGGGAAGTCATAATGAATTGCTTTGGCTGTTGTACGGATGATAATATATACCAAAGGCTGCTGCGAGTGGATCGTACCAGGCAAATCAATCAGCAGGTGGTTCTCTGTGTTGCTATGGCTTAAAAGCATAAGTATTAATTTCAGTATGCATAGTTCTAAGAGCAAGTCCAATGCTAGATGCTAAATATCTATTGCTATTGCTATAATATAGCATCAAAAAGTGTTCTTTGGTGCTAAAATAAAGGTTGCACTCCAATGTTAGTTTCATAATTAACTAGTTTCAAATGTAAAGAACTTTTTAAAATATTACCAAATTTAGTATGTTTTGGTATTTGGTGATATACAATACTATAATTGTTTGATTCTTTCCCTCTATTTATAGTTATTGATGATGTGGCAAGGGTGGATCGATCCATCCTTGGTTTCAAATATAGAACCAAGGATCCACCTTTCCATGGATGCATCCAAATTTAGCATCCCACTGGAGTTTAGTTTTTTAGCATTTGATGCTATAATATAGAAATAGCACCACTTATAGCATTGCATTAGACTTTTGCTCTAACATGAGTTGCATGTATTTAAGATCATGCATTCGAATAAATGAACTGTACGTGACATTTGGTTACATTTAAATCTTGCTTCTACCTCTGCATTGGAGTTTATTTCTAGTACATTGTTGTCATGTATTTGACATTTGCCATTGCTTGTAGGAGTAATTTCCAAAATACATGCCATTTTCTCACCTTGCAGTAGGGCAGCGGCCTGCAGTGCCGAACCATGACCCCAGAATCACCCTGCCATGCCGACCCTCCTGTACTGCAGGCGCGGCCCTGCCGTGGGCCGCGGCCCTTGCCGATCACCCCTGCCGAATGCCGACCCAACAGTACTCTGGGCCGCGGCCCCTGCCGAAACACCTTCAACAAGGCCGAGTGGCACATACTGCAGGCGCGGCACCCTCCTGCCGGGTCGCGGCCCCTACTCGATAAACTGGGCAGTTTTTTTGTGTGTGCCGCGGCACACTTTGGCCGGTCCGCGGCACACGGGTCAACCCTGCCTATTGGGTTCCTTTTTCAGCCGGTTTCCTGCGGGATTATTTATTACTTTCACCTACAGTTTTGAGAGAGCAGCAAGAGAGATATAGGGAGAAACAAGAGAGAGAAATACATTTCTTCAATTTTCCAGAGATTTATCGGTCGGATCGTCGTGATATTTTGACAAGAGCTTGGTAGCTATTGGGCAAATCTTTTCATCAGAGTAGATCGAGATTTTAAGTCTGGAAGTTCGGGTATTTCGTTAGCTTTTTGTGTAAGCTATTTAGGGTGTTTTCTTTTATCGATCTTGTTATTGTTGTTGTATTCTAAATACTTGAAGAACGTTTATTACCGAGTATTTGACGATTGGTGTATACCCTAGTTTGTATTAGGGACGATTGTGTATTGTGTGTGTTGGTGATAGTGGATTTAAGCGGCTTCGGTCCCGTGGTTTTTACTCTCATCTTGAGGGGTTTTCCACGCTAAAATATTGTGTCTCGTGTTTATTGGTTTTTGGATATCATTTGTATTATATTATCGAGTTGTAATTAAATTGCTCTACTCGTCGGTAACCACAAAGTTACAATTGAAGAGTGGAAAGTTGTCAAATGAGGTTCCGCATTATTGGTTGTGACGTGACATTAGTCGTGTTTTTCCCAACAATGTGGTATCGGAGCCACGAGATTTGTTGTT
Organism: Orobanche coerulescens; assembly: GCA_033398695.1. Taxonomy (NCBI): domain Eukaryota; kingdom Viridiplantae; phylum Streptophyta; class Magnoliopsida; order Lamiales; family Orobanchaceae; genus Orobanche; species Orobanche coerulescens. The sequence continues at coordinate 125,644,726 of CM065808.1, forward strand.
TTGTGGTTGTTTAGTATCTCAATTGTAAGATGGAAGCCAACACGAGTAGAATGGTTAACTTGAATGGTTCGAACTACCACGTATGGAAGGGAAAGATGGAAAACCTTCTATATGTGAAGGATTATTATTTACCGATTTTTAGCAAAGATAAACCGGAAGGCAAGTCCGACGCGGAGTAGACTATTTTGCATCGCCAAGTTTGCGGATATATTAGACAATGGGTTGATGACAATGTTTTGAACCATATTAGTGGAGAGAAGGATGCTCGAGAGTTATGGCACAAGCTCGAGCAATTATATGCTCGGAAGACGGGGAATAATAAGTTATTCCTCATTAAACAAATGATGAACTTGAAATATCGAGACGGTACTCCTCTATCGGATCATTTAAATGCATTTCAAGGCATAATTAATCAACTCACCGGAATGGGAATTAAATTCGAAGAGGAGGTGCAAGCTTTGTGGTTGTTAGGCACATTGCCGGACTCTTGGGAGACGTTTCGAACGTCGTTGTCTAACTCCGCCCCCGATGGAGTCATTTCGATGGAATTATCTAAAGGGAACATGTTGAATGGGGAGGTCCGAAGAAAAGCACAAGGATCTTCGTCACAGCTGGATGTTCTAGTTACCGAAAGACGGGGGAGAGGTCAAAGTAGAGGCCTGAGTGATAGAGGGCCACAAAGGAGTAATTCCTGGGGGAAGTATGCCAATTTCGAATATTACCATTGTGGTAAGAAAGGGCATACTAAGAAATTTTTCCGACAATTGAAGAAGGAGAATCGCCAAGGCCGAGAGAATTTACAAAAGAAGAAAAGCGGTAGTAATGATAAAGCCGAAGTAAATACTACTACCGAAGAATTCTTTGTATGTTGCGACTATGATATGATGAATCTTGCTAGAGATGATTCGAGTTGGGTGGTCGATAGTGGAGCTACGTGTCATGTTACATCACATAGAGATTTTTATTCCTCCTATACTCCGGGTGACTTTGGTATAATTAAGATGGGTAACGATGAGTTATCCAAAATTGTTGGAGTGGGAGATGTTCATTTGAGATTCAACACCTGTAACACCCCCGAGATATTCGGAGTATATTACAGCGCCGTGGACCCCTACATGGGACCGACCAGGCTAAAACAAGAAAAAACACCACTCGACTAACCAATCCAGTTAGCAAAGACACACATTTAAATGATACAACATATAAAGATACGCCCGGAGCAACTGGCGTAATAAACATCAAACGACAATATAGCAAATTGAGTTAATACAGAACGATGTTCGAAAATAAAAGCCTAAGTACTCGCGAGTACAATCTATAAGTTTATAAATATGGGAAACAACCATAACGAAATAGACAAAAGAAATAAGGAAACTCAAGTGCACATGTCAACGACCCTGTCCAACATCCTCGTACTGTCCCAGCGCCCGCTCATCCGGCAGAACATAACCTGAAATCCATAACGAGAATTTCCCCAAAACGGGTCCCCAAAGGGGTTAGCAATTATGCTAGTGCAAGTAATCAAGGCAAACCATTCGCTTACACGTTTCATAGTACAATGCACCAAATCATTTCAAAACCAAAACCAGACATGTACAAACAGTCAAACAGTTTGCCTAGGACCGGGACGAAGCCACGAATCTCACTCGAGGCCTCTAAGGACCCTCCCGAGCTGGCCACATTCATAAAACAAATCAAGCACCACACGTCGCCTAGGACCGGGACGAAGCCACGAATCCCACTCGAGGCCTCTAAGGACCCTCCCGAGCTGTCTAGCGAAACAAACTCATGAATCCAGGACGAAGCCATAGATTCCCTCCGTGATCCCGTCGGACCCTCCCGAGGTGAGTAAAGAACACACAATATATATTACCATTTCACGTTAAGCATAAAGGTTTCCAAAAATACTTGCCTTGAATAATAGATGACGCAACGAATGGAAGGAAAACACCGACGGACGTTAGGAGCCGATAATCACGAACCTAACGATACGAAGAACACAATCACAACCAATTCTAAACGAATACGGAATTGGAAAACACCCAAAAACCCGCCTACGACTTATGTGTATTCACATCAAAACAACGACGAGGGCGGATCGCAACCAAACCCTCTCGATTACGCAAATATCACGAAATACACCATGAGTTCGTAGGATAACAAGAACACTAACGAGATTAATCATAACCATCAAGGATTAATCAACAACACGGAGCAAAACGAACAATATAACCGAAATCCCCCAAATCCCCCAAGGTAGGGTTATAAGAGATTTTACCTTGATTCGAAGATGAACGATGGATGATTAGTGATAGGTGGATGATATGATACTTGAATATGCCCTTACAATGGATTTTGGATCAAAATCGGACGAACCCTAGCCTCTGCCGTCGCTCCCGTCGCGAAGAGAAAAGAGAGACGTGAGAAATGAGGAAAAACTGGGCCGCTGCCAGTTTATATACTCGCAGGTGTTACGGCCGTAACACACCCCACATACGGCCGTAACATAGGAACATTACGGCCGTAACCTGACTCTCTTACGGCCGTAACTGGCCTCTGGAGAGAAACTGGGCAAATTTGACGAATGACACATACGGGCGTATCAAGAACACCATTACGGCCGTATCAATACTTACGGCCGTAACTCAAACATGATACGCCCGTAACTCAGGACTGGACCAGGAGGCAAGAAACGAAGCCTTGTTACGGCCGTATGAAGGAAGCTTATGGCCGTAACTCTTGATTATTACGGCCGTAACATATACGGCTTACGGCCATAACATGGCCTGTGACAGCAGGCCATAGTCTGAAACACTGCCCGACGAGGAGATGATCGGAAATAGAAAAAAAAATAACAAGGTGTATCCACGACCAACAGATACACTCACCACGGATTTGAGTCAGAAACCAAAACGTTACGATGAAGCGTGATTCTGGATGCTCGAAGGCTCAGGAACAACAAAGATAACAAGAATACCCTAAACTTAGGGAAATTACGAAACGGCCCAAACGTCCAAAAATCGCGATACGACGTCGGATTAACAAACCGAAACTCACAACACGAACGACTCAACTATAGGAACTCATGCAACCAAAGAAATTTCAAAAGCAAACGGGTTATATGAGAATCGAACGTCCATGCCATAATACATGACATAAAACAGAATCATATCAAAACATCACGGAAGATCGTCCAAATGGAGAAACTCCAAGAATAACATAGATTCAAAATGTCGACATGGTTACAAGCGCGCTACTAAAAATGAAAATACACCAAAATGAAAATATCGGAAAAAGAAGAAAAATGCGGATATTACATTCTACCCCTCTAAAAACAAGTTTCGTCCCGAAACTTAAGAAACAAACAACTCTGGGTACTTAGCACGCATGCTATCCTTGGTTTCCCAAGTCGCCTCCTCGACACCGTGTCTCGACCACTGCACCTTGGCCAAAGGGATGGTCTTATGCCTCAGTCGTTTCTCGCGATGTTCCAAAATCTTTAAGGGATGCTCCTCGAAGCTGATGTCCTCGGCAATGTCGATCTCGCCAAAGTTGATGATATGACTAGGATCCGGAACATATTTCCTCAGCTGGGAAACATGAAAAACGCTATGAACATGACTCAAGGCCGGGGGTAATGCCAAACGGTATGCTAACACACCGACTCGCTCGAGAATATCGAAGGGCCCAATAAATCTCGGACTCAACTTCCCCTTTTTCCCGAAACGGAAAACTCCTCTCGTCGGCGACACCTTTAGTAAAATGTGGTCTCCCACCTCGAATTCCAAAGGTCGACGACGGACATCGGCATATGACTTCTGTCGACTCTGGGCAGTCAACATCCGTTCCCGAATCAAATCCACCTTCCGCCTCGTCTCTAAAACAATATCCGGTTCGGTCCCGACCAAATCGGATGCCTCGTTCCAACAAATTGGCGATCGACAACGCTGCCCATAAAGCGCCTCATACGGTGCCATCCGAATCGACGCGTGCCAACTATTGTTGTACGTGAATTCGATCAATGGCAATGCTCCTCCCAGTCATTGCTCCAATCGAGAGCACAAGCATGCAATATATCCTCAAATGTCTGGATAGTGCGCTCCGACTGTCCATCTGACTGGGGATTAAAAGAGGTACTCAAACGCAAACGAGTAGCCAACGCCTTATGCACCGCCTGCCAAAAGTGTGATACAAAACGGCCATCACGATCCGAAACAATAGACTTCGGAGTACCGTGAAGCCTCACAATCTGCGCGATAAACACACGAGCCAACTTCTCCGGGCCCCAAGTGTCCTTGATGCCCAGAAAATGTGCCGACTTGGTCAGACGATCAACAATCACCCATACCATATTCATGCCCGACTTCGATCTCGGTAAACTCATAATGAAATCCATTGATATATCTTCCCATTTCCATTCCGTAACAGGAAGTGACTGCAATAACCCGGCCGGTCGCTGGTGCTCGATTTTGACCTGCTGACAAGTCAAACATCTCGCTATAGACTGCGTGACCTCCTCCTTCATATCATTCCACCAGAAATTCCTTCTCAGTTCCTTGTACATCTTACTCGAACCAGGATGTATGGAGTAAGGCGTAGCATGGGCCTCACGCAAAATACTCTGTCTCAACTCTGAGTCGTTCGGTACACAAAATCGACTTTGGAATCTCAATACACCATCCTCGTGAATCACAAACCCAAGAGACTTTCCTTTAAGAACGTTCTCTCGGATTTGAGTAATCATCGGATCCTCTAACTGCTTCAGCTTAATTTCATCGATCAAAGACGATGAAATCTCTATAGCACAAAGTTTCCCGACAGCTCCAGGCAGCAAAATCTTAACATCTAACTGGATCAAAACCCGCCGAAGCTCAGACTGAGATGTAAGGATCTCAAGCATTCGCAACGCAACTGTTTTCCGACTCAAGGCGTCGGCCACGACGTTCGCCTTGCCCGGATGATAAAGGATTTCGAGGTCATAATCCTTAATCAACTCTAACCACCTCCTCTGCCTCATATTTAACTCCCGCTGGGTAAATATGTATTTCAGACTTTTATGATCGGTAAAAATCTGACATGCAGAGCCGAACAGATAGTGACGCCAAATCTTGAGCGCAAAAACAATTGCCGCTAACTCTAAATCGTGAGTAGGATAGTTAAGCTCATACAGCCTCAACTGTGTCGATGCATATGCAATGGTCTTGCCGTGCTGCATCAATACGCACCAAAGACCCTGACCCGAAGCATCACTATAAACGACAAAACCCTCGTTGCCACATGGCAACGCCAAAATCGGGGCTGAAGTCAAACACCTCTTCAGCCCCTCAAAACTCGACTGTCTCTCGTCATTCCAGACGAACTTCTCAGACTTCTGGAGCAACTGTGTAAGTGGCCGGGCTAGTTTCGAGAAACCCTCGACGAACCTACGGTAATAGCCAGCTAAACCCAAGAAACTACGGATCTCCATCACATTCTTGGGCGGTGCCCAATCTAACACTGCCTCAATCTTCTGCGGATCCACACGAACACCCTCGGCTGAAATCACGTGACCTAAAAACATCACTTCCTTCAGCCAGAACTCACATTTCGAGAACTTCGCATAGAGTTGCTCGGTTCTCAAAATGTCTAACACTACTCGCAAATGATGGGCATGCTCTTCCTCGCTCCTCGAATAAATAAGAATATCGTCAATGAAGACGACGACACACTTGTCCAAATACTCGATAAAAACTTTGTTCATCAACTGCATGAACACCGCCAGCGCATTAGTTAACCCGAAAGGCATAACTACAAACTCATAATGTCTGTATCTCATCCGAAAAGCTGTTTTCGGCACATAGTCGATGGAATCATATCAAAACATCACCTAAGATCGTCCAAATGGAGAAACTCCAAGAATAACATAGATTCAAAATGTCGACATGGTTACAAGCGAGCTACTAAAAATGAAAATACACCAAAACGGGAATATCGGAAAAAGAAGAAAAGTGCGGATATTACAACACCGGTATGGAACTTGTTTTACAGAATGTAAAATATGTTACAGATATGAGGCTTAATGTTATGTTCGTTGGTTTACTCGATGATGACGGTTATCATAGTGGTTTTGGCAAGGGATTGTGGAAACTCACTAGAGGTTCCTTGATTGTCGGGAGAGCAGAAAAGGAAGGAAAATTGTACGTGACACTTCCGAAGGTCACGACTAATTTCGTGAACACAATAGACAATAATGACATGGCCGAGCTATGGCATAAGAGGCTCGGTCATATAGGCGAGAAAGGGATGGCGCTATTGTCGAAGAAGGAGGCGTTGTCTGGGGTTCACAAGGTACACCTTAAAAGATGCTCTCATTGTCTAGCCGGGAAACAAAGGAGAGTTACTTTTAAGAGTCATACTCCTTCACGGAAGGAAAATGTGCTTGATCTTGTTCATTCCGATGTTTGTGGTCCTATGAAGACTAGGACGCTCGGTGGTTGCCGATATTTTGTCACATTCATTGACGATCACTCGAGGAAGGTGTGGGCATACACCTTGAAGACCAAAGATCAAGTGTTAGATACTTTCAAACAATTTCATGCCTCGGTGGAAAGAGAGACTGGGAAGAAGCTAAAGTGTATTCGGACGGACAATGGTGGAGAGTACACTTGGCCCTTTGATGAATATTGCCGAGAGCAAGGGATTCGATATCAAAAGACGCCCCCGAAGACTCCACAACTCAATGGATTGGCGGAGAGAATGAACCGGACTTTGGTCGAGAGAGCTCATTGTTTGCTCTCATATGCCGGATTGCCAAAGTCGTTTTGGGGAGAAGCTTTGAACACGGCGGTTCATGTTATTAATTTGACGCCATGTATTCCTTTGGAGTTTGATGTCCCGGATAAAGTGTGGAGCGGTAAAGACATCTCATACCGCCACTTAAGGGTTTTCGGATGTAAAGCTTTTGTACACATTCCGAATGACGAGAGGTCGAAGCTTGATTACAAGAAGCCGTGTATTTTTATTGGCTATGGTCTTGATGAATTCGGGTATTTATTATATGACCGGTGAAAGGCTTGTTCGGTCTAGAGGCGTTGTTTTGTTGAAGATCAAACTACGAAAGATGTTGAGTATGGAGAGTCGGCTCCACAACACGACTATAATCTTATTGATTTGGACCCGTTCCTCCCCAACATGTTGAGACACCCGATGGAGAGGATGTCCAAAATGATGAACAACATGATGCCGGTGACAACGATGAGTTGAGACAAGATGACACCGATGGAGCTCATCCCGATCTTCCCATGAAGAACATGCCATCTTTTGTTCCACATAGGCGGTCGACGAGGGACCGTCATCCCTCCACCTGTTATTCGGCCGATGAGTACGTTTTACTCACCGACGAGGGAGAGCTCGAATATTTTGCGGAGGCTATGGAGGATGAAAAGAAGAAGGAATGGATGGATGCCATGCAAGACGAGATGAGTTCCTTGCATGAGAATAATACTTACGAGTTGGTGAAGTTGCCGAAAGGCAAGAGGGCTTTGAGAAACAAATGGGTGTATACGGTTAAGTCGGAGGAACATACTTCGTTGCCCCGTACAAAGCTAGACTCGTAGTGAAAGGATTTAGTCAAAAGAAGGGCATTGATTTTGACGAGATTTTTTCTCCGGTTGTGAAGATAGGATCGATTCGATTGGTCCTTGGTATTGCGCTAGCCTTGATCTTGAGGTTGAGCAAATGGATGTCAAGACGGCATTTCTTCATAGTGACCTTGACAAAGAAATTTATATGAAGCAACCGGAAGGGTTTGAGGTCGAAGGAAAAGAGGATTATGTGTGTAAACTCCGGAATAGTTTATACGGGTTGAAGCAAGCACCACGGCAATGGTACAAGAAGTTTGAGTCGGTTATGGGGGAGCAAGGCTACCGGAAGACGACTCTCGACCATTGCGTATTTTTCAAGAAATTTGGAGATGATGATCTTATCATATTATTGCTTTATGTGGACGACATGTTGATCGTTGGCAAAATGCCGAGAGGATTGCCAACTTGAAGAAAGAATTGAATAAGTCTTTTTCCATGAAAGACTTGGGGGCGGCTAAACAAATTCTTGGGATAAGAATTACTCGTGATAGAGAAGTCCGGAAATTACACATGTTGCAAGAGCAATATATCGAGAAGGTGCTTAAACGCTTCAACATGGACAAAGCTAAAGTTGTTAGTTCACCTCTTAGTAACAATTTTAAATTGACGAGCCAAGATTGCCCTAAGACAAAGGAGGAGATTGAGGATATGGATAAAATTCCTTATGCCTCGGCGGTCGGGAGTTTGATGTACGCTATAGTATGTACTAGGCCCGACATTGCTCATGCTGTGGGAGTGGTAAGCCGGTTTCTATCGAATCCGGGAAAGAAGCATTGGGAAGCCGTATAATGGATATTTAGATATTTACGGGGTACTTCCAAATTAGGGATTATATTTGGAAATGGAAGAGCAATGCTTGTTGGTTATTCCGATTCGGATATGGCCGGTAATGAAGATAACCGAAAATCCACTTCCGGTTATTTGATGATATTTGCAGGGGGAGCCGTGTCATGGCAATTAAGATTGCAAAAGTGCATTGCCTTATCTACAACGGAGGCCGAGTATATTGCGGTGGTGGAAGCGTGTAAAGAGCTCTTATGGTTGAAAATATTTTTAAGAGAGCTAGGCTTCCGACAACAACGTTACGTGGTTCTTTGTGATAGTCAAAGTGCGATTCATTTGGCTAAGAATACGAATTTTCACAAGAGAACTAAACATATCGATGTGAGGTACCATTGGATCCGAGATGCATTGGAGGATGGTTTGTTTGAACTTGATAAAGTTCATACCGATAATAATGGTTCCGATATGTTAACCAACGTGTTGAGTAGAGAGAAGGTGAAAGTGTGTTGTTTGATCGCCGGGATGGCGAACTCTTCCTATATTCCGGAAAGGGAGAGATTTGTAGGAGTAATTTCCAAAATATAGGGCATTTTCTCACCTTGCACAGCCGGGCCGCGGTACAAGGCTGCCGAGACGCGGCCCCCAGAATCACCCCTACCATGCCGACCCTCCTGTACTCTGGGTCGCGGCCCCTGCCGATCGCCCCTGTCGAATGCCGACCCAACTGTACTCTGGGCCGCGGCCCCTGCCGGCTGGGCCGCGGCCCCTGCCGAAATACCTTCAACAAGGCCGAGTGGCCTGTACTCTGGGCCGCGGCACCCTCCTGCCGGGCCGCGGCCCCTACTCGATAAATTGGGCAGTTTTTTTGTGTGTGCCGCGGCACACTTTGGCCGGGCCGCGGCACACGGGTCAACCCTGCCTATTGGGTTCCTTTTTGAGCCGGTTTTTATTACTTTCACCTACAATTTTGAGAGAGCAGCAAGAGAGAGATAGAGAGAGAAACAAGGGAGAGAAATATATTTCTTCAATTTCCCGGAGATTTATCGGTCGGATCGTCATGATATTTTGACAAGAGCTTTGTAGCTAGTGGACAAATCTTTTCACCCGAGTAGATCGAGATTTTGAGTTCGGAAGTTTGGGTATTTCGTTAGCTTTTTGTGTAAGCTATTTACGGTATTTTCTTTTCACGATCTTGTTATTGTTGTTGTATTCCAAATACTTGAAGAACGTTTATTACCGAGTATTTGACAATTGGTGTATACCCCTAGTTTGTATTAGGGATGATTGTGTATTGTGTGTATTGGTGATAGTGGATTTAAGCGGCTTCGGTCCCGTGGTTTTTACTCTCGTCTTGAGGGGTTTTCCACGCTAAAATATTGCGTCTTGTATTTATTATTTTTCAGATATCATTTGTATTATATTATCGACTTGTAATTAAATTGCTCTACTCGTCGGTAACCACAAAGTTACAATCGAAGAGTGTGAAGTCGTCAAACCAATTCTCTGCCCTTTGCTTTAACGAATAGTACTTAATTTGAGGCTTTGTACAGGAAATGTCGGTGATCATTATGCTACTGTGACAACGCCAAGGAACACGATGATTACTAACATTCATCCTATTATTGTCCCTGAGCTCTCAGTGGATGAATTGAAAGATATTACAGATGGTTTTGGCACAAAAGCTTTAATTGGCGAGGGAGCCCATGGGCATGTATATCTTGGTGTCTTGAGAATTGGGCAGGCTGCAGCAATTAAAAAATTAGACAAGAAACCAGACCAAGAGTTTCTAGCGCAGGTTGGTCTAATCAGAATGTACTATGCAGATATTTGACACATTAAACCAACTGATTTAGTATAAATTTAGTGCTTCTTTTGCGTCGTTACAGGTTTCTATTGCATCGCGGCTTAAACATGATAATGTTGTTGGGCTACTTGGTTATTGTGTAAATGATGGTGTATGTGCCCTTGCCTATGAGTATGCTTCAAATGGATCTCTTCGTGACATTCTTCATGGTATGTAGTGTTGGGTTCTTTCATCTGCACACTTCGAAATTGACTATTTTGACTGTTTATATGTAGCTCTCTGAGCTATATACATGCAGAGCGAGTGTGCAATATATTGACTGAAATGTACTGGAATATTTAACCATTTCCAACTGTGCTTTCCATTTATTTGGGTAACTGCTTGTGATTAGCAAGTATTCTTGTTGTTGGTAGTGATGTAAAAAATTCCATGGTTAATGTAGGTAGTGTTGTTTTAGATGCTGTAGAAAATGACGAATGATGCAAAACCGAGACAAGATTTGGACTCTCTCCGTAAGACGAAATTGCTCCGCACAGTACACACGGCTCAACGGCAAACGTCCCCAAGATACAACGGTTTTCTATGAACTCGATACCTTGTACTAGGAATCGAATTCTGGGCGAACTACTGAATACTCGGGACTTGTAGTATGAAGTCTAGGCTAGTATGAGTGTATTATTATCTTGATTAATTCTGTGTGTATGATCATCATCTCCAGGGGCTTATATATAGCATGTAAAGCACCTTGTCCGACTCAGTGTGACTTTCCGGCTGGACAGACACCTTGTGGTCTGGTGGGAAGGGCGAAGTGCGCCTACGAGACGCCCGTTGCGACAAGTGCGACATGCACGTGCTCGGACTCGGACTCGGAAGGTGCTTTGCACCTTCCTCGTAGGATTCGGATTTTACCCTTAAAAATTAATTAAAGCCAACTAGGGTACACCATAATGGAGCACACTTGATTGCTCCTTTATGATGGAAAGTCCTTTATAAATAGCTCAACTTTTTCTTATTTTTCCAATGTGGGATGGGATTCCACCACATTCCCAACTATTAAATGACTTAACTTTGTGCATTAATTACTCATTCATTTCTTAATGAAATTGAACAAGTAAACACACTAAATTAATCTACACAAAATGTAGATTCCAAATATACCATTTAATGGCATTAATTACCATAATTAATTATGGTATTAATTAAGCTATTTTCTTACAGATAGAAAAGGTGTTAAGGGTGCACATTGAGGTCCAGTTTTATCATGGCCCCAAAGAGTGAAGATTGTTGTGGGGGTAGCAAAGGTACTGGAGTGTCTCCACCAAACGATGCAGCCTCAGATCATCCACGGAGATATCAAGTCCACCAATGTTTTACTTTTTTGATGCTACAACAACAACAACAACAAACCCAATCCCGCCAGAGCAGGGTATGGGGGAGGTAGAATGTAGACAGATCCTACCCCTACCCCAAGGATACACCCAGGAGTAGAGAGACTGCTTCCAATGAGACCTCCGGCAAGAGCAGATGAGCGGGAGATAGAGAAAAGCAAAGAGAACCGAACGATAGTAAACAAGAAAAGCATGCAATCCGAAGCAGGCAAAGCAAGCAAAAGGAAAAGAAGCAGGCAATAGAGGCAGGCAAGGAAACACGGGCAAACACACACCAAACAAAACCGAGAACCAAGGCACAAAGAAAAGCAAACAAACCAGAGGAGGCAACACAGGGAAAGGCAAAACAATGCATGGGGCCTACAACTAAGGCAAAGCAAAAATAAGAAAAGGCATGCAAACCTAAGGGGGCAACTAAGAGCAAGGAAAAGCAACGCACGGGGCCTAAAACTAAGGCAAAATGAAAACAAGGAACTTAACCGACGATGGGGGCAAGGCAACTGCAACCAAGCCCCCAGCCGGGACTACCCGCAAATCCTAATTCTATCTCTCCACGCCTTCCTATCTGAGATCATGTCATCGGACAAAAGCAACTCATTCATGTCGAGATTGAGTCTATCCTCCCACCTGAGTTTGGGTCTACCCCCTCTTCTCATTCCCTCTACTACAAGCGCTTCGAATCTTCTAACTGGCGTTGATTGTGGCCTCCTCCTGACATGACCGAACCACCTCAACCTTCCTTCTCTCATCTTCGAGATAATATTCTCGACTTCGAGTTTATCTCTAAAAACTCTGTTCGGGATCATGTCAAGCAAGGTCTTACCACAAGTCCATCTTAGCATTCTCAGTTCTGCCACCTCTACCCTGTTAGCTTGGACCTTGGTGATAGGCCAACACTCAGACCCGTACAACATAGCCAGTCTAACCGCCACCTTATAGAATTTTCCCTTTAACTTTAAGGGGACATTCCTGTCACAAAGAACTCCCGAAGCCGCCCTCCATCTCGCCCATAACACTCTAATCCGGTGGGTTACGTCCTCCTCTATTCTCCCTAATTTGTGAATCATCGATCCCAGATATCTAAAAGACTCCTTGGGTGGCAGGATCTGATCACCAATACGAACATCAATATCCTCATGGTGTCCTGACTCGATCCTCCTAAAATCACATCTCAGGTATTCAGTCTTCTCTCTGCTCACACGCAGGCCATTGTCTTCAAGAGCCTCCCTCCATTGCTCAAGTCTGTTGTTTAACCCTTCGCCGATTCGCCACCAAGACAATGTCATCGGCCAAAAATCATGCTCCACGGGATACCCTCTTGTATCCCTCTAGATAATTCGTCTAGAATCAAGGCGAAGAGGTAAGGATGATGGCGGATCCTCGGTGGAGCCCAACTTCTACAGGGAAAAACTCGAGGTCCCCACCGTGGACCGTACGCGGGTCTTAGCCCCCTCGTACATATCCTTAATGACCCTCACGAATCTCCTTGGGGAACCCTTATCAATAAGAGTTCTCCAAATCAACTCTCGTGGGACGCTATCGTATGCCTTTTCAAGGTCAAGAAACGCCATATGTAGGTCCTTTTGTCTATATTTCTAAAGAAATATAGACTTTTTGATGCCGATGTAGCTAAATTTGCTGATTTTGACTGTCAAATCAAGCGCACGACATGGAAGCACACATTCATTCAACTCGTGTTCTTGGATCTTTTGGTTATAAGGGGGGAGGGAGTGGGTTCGGGTGTGCCTGAGTAAGGGTTCTACTTCGGTGAGTTGTTTCTTTTTGAAACCCCATATTCTAGTGAGATTGATTGACATTGTAGCGTTTGTCATAAATATTTATTACTCAACACTTAATTCCGCCCCTGCTGATATGATCTGACTGGAATTTAATGACCACTTAGATCAATGTATTATTGTTGTTTCTGTATTTTTTATTGCATGAAAATCTAAATTTTCTATTTTATATAAAATTAACTCACATTATTCAATTATCATAAATATATTGAAAATACTGTTGTAAATAGGAAATAAAAGAAACCAATTCATATATGGTACAAAAATAATTTTAAGTGTCATCTATGATATTTTGTATTTCATGAAAATTATTATTTTCTATTTTACAAAAATAATTCACTTTATTCAATTATCAATAACGATAACTATTTTGAAAATATTTTAATAAATAGAAATAAAAGGAAACCAACTCATATTTGACACAAAATAGATCAATGTATTGTGGTTGCAAATAAGATTGCGCCAGCAGCTTACAATATTTTTGCAAATAAAAATCTGAAGATGGTATTTTTGTAAATTATTTTAGAAAATAGAAGTATTTACAAAAAATTAAAAAAAGATGTATATTTTTCAAAAAAGCCCTTGTTTATAATGATTATTTATATTTTAAAAATAATATGTTAATATTATATCAAGTTGTAATAAATGTAATTTCACTGCATGTAATTTTTTTTGTTTGAGAATCAAGATACTTCGTTTCATTCAAGTAATCAAAGTTACATCAAGCTTTAAAATTATATGGCAAATCCGTAAGACCATCCCTGTTACTAACAACTGTTGACGTCTGATTTGATCAACGTCACGTGTGCTGATCTGGACGAATGGATCGAAGCCACGTAGAAAATAATAAATAAGATGAAAAGGATTGGATCACTAAATTTTATTAATGACCTTAATATGACGTAGAGCCGAGCTGATTATTTCGAGCCGATATATCTACTTTTCTCACTTATTACAAATTCTCTCTTTTTTCTCTCTTTTTTGTTCTCATCAATGCTAAAAGTCCAAAACTCCCCTCTTACTGTACATTCCTTCTATATATAGGCAATCGCGGCCAGTCAGGAGATGACAGCTGGCGAATGTTGGGGAATATGCCCAAAACACTTGTGAGACTGTAAATGTGCCTTAGACACGTGGCGGCCTCTGAGGATTGCTTCGGGAAGGGACATGACAGCATGCGTTAATTGGCATGCGGGCCTGTCCCGCATGCTTCTGGCGACGTTTATCCGCTGGGGTCGGTCCTCGGGTCTCCCCCCGTTCAGGTCGGCCTTATGGAGTCGAGTACGCGCTAAATTCAAAGGGCTGAAAATGACTTTGAAAGACTGGAATCGTAATCACTTCGGTCATGTTAACCATAAAAACTGAACTCTTAGCTCGAGTTTCTCGAAGACAGGAAGATTAGCGTGAAAGACTTTAATTCCTTGTCTCGCCTTTCTTTTTCTATTGGTTATCGGTCCCGCAACTCTCAGACCATTTGAGTTTACAGACTCTGCCGCTTAGGTGACTACGAGATAGAACATGGGTTCACCCGCTCAAAACTACAACTAGACTACGAGTAGAGGAACTGAACGGGCAAGAAGACCTACTAATAGGAGGAAAAGGTGCTATCCTAATAGGTTCCGGATCGGATCGAGCAATAAGTGAAGGAGCTTGACCAATCCCAATGAGGGAAGTAGTGAAAGAGAAGCGGAAGGGACATCTTGAACTCAGGGGGAAGGGACCTTAATGACAACAAAAGAAGTGCGTGCATTTCCCGATCAAAGAAGCCCTTGAACTCACCTCCATTCAACAAAGAAATTTCACACACCTCGGGATTGGACTCTTTCTGACAGCCCTTTTATCCAGATCTGATTTCGACCCGTCTTCCAAGACACCTTCAACCAACCGTAGAGATCAGGGGTGAGATATCAAAGTCGACCTCCTTGTCAGGTCAGATAGATGACTGGCATATAGAGATGCTTAAAACATCATTCTTTGAATAATCGAAAGCGACGAAGCAAGGAGCTTAGCGTACCGTTTTTGACTACCTTCTCTGTCATGTCTGAGTTCTAACATTCTAGGGAATCTGTGCTTTGCTTTGTCAATGTCACTTTCAATATGCTTCACACATACAAGTTTGATTGAACTGTTCACATTGGCCATCTAGAGAGATTATATAAAGCGTGTCGTTAGGGAGGAGAACTCTTGAATAGGAAAGAGGGGGAAAACGGACGATGAGATCAGTCGTTTTTCAAGCTGAAAAGTGATATACAATACGATTGAGTCATCTATTTTTCGACGATAGAAATGTTAGAACATAAGTTCATCTATTTTTCAAGTTTGATAGAAATGTATTTGGCATGGTCAACTTCTCCTGAGGGGAGATCCCTTGTGAATCTCCCTATAGGTTGGGATATATGCTTTAGTAGTTTCCGTCACTATAGCTCCGTAATCTTGAATTGGAGCGTTTTTATCTTATGTCTGCTCGGTCCTCCTGGATCGGACCCCGGGTCGGCTCTGACGTCTCTGGCCAGTCCGGTTTTAACGAGTCCGGGAGAAGATCGGGTTTATACCTAGTCCGGCTTCAGGCTCTGCTCGGCCGATTCAGCTGCCTAGAGTGTAGGGGTGTGCATTCGGATCAATCCGATCCGATCCGATCCGAATTCGGATTGATTCGAAATTTCGGATCACTTTTAGCTCAATCTGAAATTCGAACCGATCGTTCGGATCGGATTCGGATCAATCCAAATCCAGATCGGATCGGATCGGATTTAATCCGAAAAATCCGAAAATTTTAAAAACTAATAAAAATAATAAAAATCATAATCCAAAAATAATAAAAATTTCATTTATATATATATATATATATTTCGGATGGATCGGATTAATTTGAAAATCCACGGTTAATCCGATCGATCCGAAGCTTTTTTCTGGCGTTTTACCTAAAAATAATAAAAAAAAATCGTTTTTTTATATATTTCGGATCAATCGGATTAATCCGAAAATCCGCGGATTTAATCCGATCCGATCCGAATTTTTCGGATCTGTAAAATTCTAATCCGAAATCCGATCCGAAGACATCGGATCGGACTGGTTCGGATTAGATTTTCGGATTTTCGGTTCGGTTTTTTGGATTCGGTTTTTCTGCACACCCCTACTGGAGTGCTTACGTGGATGCCAAGGTGGATGGGCTATCAACAAGGGCCCCCGAGTCCGGGGCCGTGCCGGGTTGGCCGGGGCTGGGGTCGTTTCACATTGAGGCCGATCCGGCTTGTGGGAGGATAAGATCTCTCGAAGGGACGCCTCTTCGAGAGTCGCGTCGATTCGATTTCAGGGTCATTAAGTGTCATGATGAGGGAGACGCGTGGCGGAATTTGATTTGACGACGCGTTCACGCGCTTTCGAATTTCGCGACGGTTCAGTATGAATTGTCGCGCCACGCGCCTGGCATTTAATGCCTCTTTTCTTTTATAAATATAGGATGTCTCCTTCTTCATTATTCCCTTCGCCATTTTTGTGTGTTGTTGCAGAGAAAAAAGAGAGAATTTGTAATAAGTGAGAAAAGTAGATATACCAGCTCAAAATAATCAGCTCGGCTTTACTTCATATTAAGGTCATTAATAAAATTTAGTGATCCAATCCTTTTCATCTTATTTATTATTTTCTACGTATCTTCGATCCATTCGTCCAGATCAGCACACGTGATGTTGACCAAATCAGACGTCAACAGATTGGCGCTAGAGGAAGGGCCTCGATAAAAAAAATATACTGCTCACCGGAGATATCTCACGACAGTTCAAAAAACCCTCAGCCCGCGACGGAGGAATAAAACCTCCGTAAGGTGGTAGAGTGCTTTAAACACCCAGCCTTCATCCAGGGCATGGCGGCCCTTATGGCACGGGTTACTGGGGGCGGGACCCTTCAAAAACCCGAAGACCATGTGGAGGCGGAATCTCAAACGACCCGCCCAGCTGCCTCGGGACAAAACAAAAAGAGGACAGCCTATGGGGTCGCCGGAGAAAGGGCGTAAAGCCATGGAGAAAGCTCGCATCCCTCTCGAAAAAGTAGGCTTTCGCGCCCCATATCCGTTTTTGATCGCCTTGGGGCCGGGAAGAAAATCGAAAAAGCAGCGCCGGCTCCCACTATTCAGAGTCAGAGCCGTAAAGAAGAAAAAGCTCCCCACCAGTCCCTAAATCCGACACAAGTATTACCTCCAACTCCCGGCGATAACTCGAGTGAGATCGAGTTTCTTAAAAAACGCCTTACGGAGCTCGAAAATAAACAACTCCAGCCATCCCAAAGTTCGGAATGGCTTAACAGCCAGGAGAGTCCCCTGGCCCCCAGTGTTCTGGCGGAACCCCTTCCGGAGAAGTTCAATATTCCTCAGATTCCGCCGTACAACGGGGAGACAGACCCCAACGCCCATCTTGGATATTATAATTCCTGGATGGACCTGCACGGGTCTCAGGACGCGTTCCGATGCCGAATGTTCTCCCTGACTCTGGGGGAGAGGGCCCAGAGATGGTATCGGCGCTGCCCCACCATTCTATTCAAACATGGGCCCAGCTCTCGGCGACGTTCCGATCCCATTTCATGGAGTCCCTTGTGCGAGTCGCCCCGCGCTCATCCATCGCTTCCGTCGTACAGGGGCCGAACGAGTCACTTAAAGATTATATATCTCGTTTCAATAAACGGATATTGGAGACGGAACCCATGTCGGACGATGCGCTGGCCATTATTGCCCAGGCCGGCCTCCTCAAAAATTCTTTTTTCTGCTGGACGGTGTGCCAGAATATCCCACACACCTATCAGAAATTCTTGGAGCGCGCCATCTCCTATATAGCTGCCGAGGAAGCTATGCCGGCACCATTGTTAGTCAAGCCCTCCGATCAGAAAGGGTCCTACAAAAAGAAAGAAGATAGGCATGACTACAAAGAGGCCCGTCAAGAATCCCGCCGGGAGAATAAGGCTCCCACCTCTTCCTCGACAGCCCCAACAACTCAGAGCTATCGGGAGCGTAAGCTCGAGCTCATGGCTAATTTCGCTGAAATATATTCAGTCGGAGCCGCGGCCATATTCGATCAAATAAAGGACAAAAATTTGCTCTCGGTTCCTCGGCCGATCTATAAAGATCAGAAGGACATGGACCAGACCCGCTTTTATAAATATCATGAATCAGCGGGTCACAACACCGAACAGTGTCGGGACGTCGTCGCCGCCCTGATCGCGGTATGCGATGATACAGGCTTAAGGTGATTTACCCGAAACCTGCCCCGAGATCGCCAGGATCGGACCGACCCGAAAAGGGCCAAGAACGATCGGGTGCCTCCAACCCCCAAGTCCCCCCGGGAAATTCTGACCATCATGGGAACAGCCGAGGTCGATGATCATCGGTCAAAGTGGCAGAAAAAGGCATCCATTCGAGAGGCTACCACCTCTTATCAGCGGACCGAGCACCGAGCAGAGGGGTTCCTATCAGTGGCCGAAGAAGCCCCCCAAAACCCCCAGCTGGCAGTTACTTTTGAAGAATCCGATGCAGACGGCCTGGACCATCCCCATTCAGACGCCCTTGTCATCACCCTGCCCATAATGGGAATCCCGGTATACAGGGTGTTGTAGATTCCGGGGCCTACGCCAGCATCATCTACCTTCACACCCTTCGCAGGATGAAGGTAGACCAATCTTATGTCCGGCCCTGCAACGAGGACATTAGGGGATTTGTCAACTGCCGCACCTCGCCATTGGGGGAGATCGACCTCGCATTGGAATTCGGTCAGGGGCCGATCAGAAGGACGATGATCACTACATTCAAGATCATCGATGTGCACAGTGACTATAACGCCATCATAGGCCGACCTGTGATGTCAAGGCTGAGGGCCACTCAGTCCACATATCATCTGTGCATGAAGTTTCTCACCCCGGACGGCGTCGGGGTACATAGGGGAGATCAAAGGGCCGCCCGGGAATGCAATCTCAGCATCCGAGCTCGCGAAATTAACACTGCCGAAGGCATCCCGGAAAATTTATCGGAAGTAATGGGGGCCACCAGCTCCGAACAGCCTTTAGGAGACACCTTACTCGAACAGGAGACCGAAGGTCCCGGGGACGCGCAAACCCTCGAAATGGAAACAGACCAGGAAGCAGACCGGGGCCGCAGGCCCGGGAAGGAGCCGATCCTAGAAGAGGATCCTGTCGACCCGCGATACCAAAATCCGAAAGGGAAAATTCGTCATGCTGAGCCAACAGAAGAGTTGGACCAGGTTGACATGGACCCATCTGATCCCGTCCGACGGCTAAAGATCGGCCACAACCTCCAAGAGCCGATCCGCTCCGAGCTAATCTTCCACCTGAGACAGAATTTGGATGTCTTCGCGTGGACCCATTCGGAAATGCCGGGGATTGACCCGGAACTTGCATGCCACCGGCTGAATATCGACCCCAGTTCAAAGCCGGTTGTTCAGAAAAGGAGGGAAATGGGGCCTGAACGACAAAAGGGGCTGGAAGAGGAAGTAGAAAAGCTGATCGACAACGGGTTCATCCGGGAAGCCAAGTACCCGACCTGGATGTCCAACCCAGTCCTGGTAAAAAAGCCGACCGGGCTATGGAGGCTATGCATTGATTTCTCTAATCTGAATAAAGCCTGCCCGAAAGATAGCTACCCCCTACCCTATATCGACTACATGGTGGATGCAACGGCCAGGCATGAGCTAATGAGCTTTATGGATGCATATTCTGGATACAACCAGATCCCAATGCATCCCACTGATGAATAAAACACTTCCTTCTACTCGGCCCGTGGCCTATACTGTTACCGAATGATGCCTTTTGGGCTCAAGAATGCCGGCGCAACATATCAACGCCTGGTAAATAAAATGTTTAATAGCTTGATAGGCCATACCATGGAGGTGTATGTAGATGATATGTTAGTGAAGTCTTTGCGCTCGACCGATCATGTAAATGACCTCAATAAAATGTTTGCTATTTTGCGAGAGTACAAGATGAAGTTAAATCCAAAAAAATATTCATTTGGGGTAGGTTCTGGAAAATTCCTCGGCTACATGGTGAGCCAAAGAGGGATTGAAGCCAACCTCGATAAAATTAAGGCAGTGGCCGAACTTGTTCCTCCAAATTCGGTCAAAAAGGTGCAGAGCCTAACTGGCCGACTAGCCGCGCTAAGTCGCTTTATCTCTCGCTCAACTGATAAATGTAAACCTTTCTTTGAGGCAATAAAAAAGAACAAAGATTTTCAGTGGACAGAATCTTGCCGAAGAGCCTTCGAAGCTATCAAAGAAGTCCTGGCAGAAGCCCCGATCTTGCAACGACCGACCCAAGGGGAACTTCTCAGCTTATACCTCGCGGTATCCGACTCTGCGATCAGCGCCGCTCTGATTCGAACGGAGAATACAGTTCAACATCCGGTCTATTATGTTAGTCAGGCCCTTCATGATGCCGAGCTCAGGTATGCCCCAATGGAAAAGCTGGCCTATGCGCTTGTAATGGCATCCCGGAAGTTAAGACCCTACTTTTTGGAACATCAGGTAGTCGTCTTAACAAACTACCCTTTAAAGCAGGTCATGCACCGACCTGGCGTTTCCGTCTGGATGGTCAAATGGGTCGTCGAACTCGGACAGTTTGACATTATGAATCGCGCACTGCCATAAAGGGACAAGCCCTGGCGGACTTCATTGCAGAGTTCACACCAGCGATCGCACAAGAGAATGACCGATCAGAAGAGTGGTCACTCTATGTAGATGGATCCTCAACCGCCGACTGGTCAGGTGCAGGAATAGTCCTCGTCAGTCCCGACCAACGTCTTTTCTACTCAGCTATTCGCTTAGGTTTTCCGACCACCAACAACGAGGCAGAATATGAAGCTCTCTTAGCCGGTCTAGAAATGGCGACCTCCCTCGGCCTTGACCGACTCACTGTCTTGAGTGATTCTCAATTAGTGGTAAACTAAATCAACGGCGAATACGAAGCCAAGGAACCCAAACTGGTTAAGTACCTCAGCCTGGCACGGGCCCGGCTGCAAGATTTTCAGGGAACTATACAACACATCCCCAGAACTGAGAACATCCAAGCCGACTCCTTGGCCAAACTCGCGTCCAGATCCGGAGCCGAACATATGGACGAGGTCAGCATAGGGTATTATGCCTCATCAGCCCTGGAAATGGCCTAAGTCCGGGCAGCTGAACAATCAGAACCGCAAGGATGGATGCAGCCTATAATCCAATATCCTCAAAGCGGCATTTTACCCGAGGACCGAGCCCAGGCGAGATCATTACGAACTCAGTCCGCCCGGTTCACCATCGTGGATGGAACCTTATACAAAAGAGGATATTCGGTTCTATTGCTGAAATGCCTGTCCGAATCAGAAGCAGAATATGCCCTCAGAGAGGTGCACGAGGGTATATGCGGTAATCATTCCGGCGGCCAGGCATCGGCCTATAAATTGATCCGACAAGGATATTATTGGCCAAATCTTAAAAAAGATGCCATCACGCTCGTACGGAAGTGCGTCCGGCGCTAAATCTTCGCTCCGCAGATCCGATCCCCGCCGGAAACCCTCACTTCCGTATATTGCCCGTGGCCATTCGCCAAATGGGGGATCGACTTGATCGGCCCCTTACCTAAAGGGCGGGGAGGAGTACAATACGCCATCGTCGCTGTCGATTATTTTACAAAATGGGCAGAGGCCAAGCCTATGGCACGGACAACCGAGCAAAAAATAGTTGATTTTATATGGAGGTCACTCATCTGCCAGTTCGGGATCCCTCAATCTATTGTCTCTGATAATATAAATCAATTTGACAATAAGAAGTTTCGGGCCTTCAGCGACGGCCTCCAAATACGAAACAACTTCTCCACACCATACTATCCACAATCCAACGGGCAGGTCGAGGCGGTCAACAAGATCCTAAAACAACATCTCAAGACACGCCTCGAGGAACTCAAGGGTTCCCGGCCCGAGGAACTCCCCGGAACCTTATGGGCTTACAGAACAACGCATCGGTCCGCCACCGGAGAAACGCCTTTTTCCTTGGCTTTCGGCTCTGAAGCCGTCATCCCGGTTGAAATCGGAGCGCCTACCTACCGAATAGCCCATTTTAAAGAGCAAGATAACGACTTGGCCATCCAAGTGAACCTAGACCTCCTTGCCGAAAAATGGTCCCAGGCGAAAATGCGGAACGCCGTCTACAAAAGAAGGAGCGAAAAGTATTACAACTCCAAGGTTCACCCTAGGAGCTTCCAGGTCGAAGACCTCGTCCTTAAACGGGTATTGGGCCCGAATCCCGGACCACTCAAGCCCAAATGGGAAGGGCCATATAAAGTTAGCGAAGTCCTTCAGAATGGATCCTACCGGCTGGAATATCTGAACGACCAGAGATTAACTTACCCATGGAATGCTATGTATTTAAAGAGGTATTATCAATAAAATTTGACGTTATCCCATTTTTTAATTGGTGCACCTCATAAGACCGGCTCATCCGGCACTATAAGACCAAACTCGCCTCGGCACCTCATAAGACCAGCTCATCCAGCACTATAAGACCGAGCTCGCCTCGGCACCTCATAAGACCGGCTCATCCGGCACTATAAGACCGAGCTCGCCTCGGCACCTCATAAGACCGGCTCATCCGGCACTATAAGACCAAGCTAGCTCGGCACTTCATAAGACCGGCTCATCCGGCACTATAAGATCGAGCTCGCCTCGGCACCTCATAAGACCGGCTCATCCGGCACTATAAGACCGAGCTCGCCTCGGCACCTCATAAGACCGGCTCATCCGGCACTATAAGACCGAGCTCGCCTCGGCACGTCATAAGACCGGCTCATCCGGCACAATAAGACCGAGCTCGCCTCGGCACCTCATAAGACCGGCTCATCCGGCACTATAAGACCGAGCTCGCCTCGGCACTTCATAAGACCGGATCATCCGGCACTATAAGACCAAGCTCGCCTCGGCACCTCATAAGACCGGCTCATCCGGCACTATAAGACCGAGCTCGCCTCGGCACCTCATAAGACCGAGCTCGCCTCGGCACCTCATAAGACCGGCTCATCCGGCACTATAAGACCGAGCTCGTCTCGTCACAATCAACAAGTGATGAACATGATAAAAAGGCAACGACCCAACCAACTGGGCCCAAACATCCAAAAAACAGCAACAGATGCTACAAGGAAGATTTTATTCACTTAAAGCATTTTTGCAAAGTACACATGACAAAAACAAAAAACAAAGATAGATTGGCACGCAGGCCGTACATGAAATAAAACAAAAAATCTATGCGGCCCCGCTCTCCTGGCCGGCCGCCTGGAAGTACTATCCCTCACCTTCGCCATGCGGAGCCAACCCGGGATCTTCAACCTCGGCGACCTTTGGCTCATTGGCTCCATGGATATCAACGTGCATATCGGTCGCTTGGGATGCTATGTAGGCCTCGATCTCCTGAATGGTCTTCCCTCCCTTCATGAGATCTAATATCTCGTAGCAGGTGGAGACGTAATTCAGATTGATCACCTCCTCGAACTCAGGCGTCTCCTTAAAGGCCGCCGCCCCTTCGGCAAGACCCTTGGCATAGCCCGAAGCCTCGCAGGTATTAACACGCTCGGTTAGACTTTCAACTTGGGCCTTGGTTTATTTCAAATAAGCCTCGTGCTCAGCCCTGATGTCTAACCATTGTCTATGCGCCTGCTCGGCCGTCGTGGTCATCTCTGTAATATCCGCAATTTCGAATTTCGGTAATTTTCTTTTTTCGGAGAAAGTTCATTTTGACAACTCTATCATGACCGTTTCGTCATTCCGAGAATGATTAATTCTGCACTTTTTGTCATCCGAGTTCTTTTCGGTGTCGTTTTGTTGAGTTCCGTGTCCTTAATCGACTTTTTCACGTGGGAGTTCGACTTTGTAAAGTCACCATTAATTCTTGGAAATTCCAAAAATTCTGAATCTTTGCAAGATTATATAGAATCAAGTTAGCTTTCCAATGGTTCAAACGGTGAGTCAATCGGAGTCCAGACGAATGAGTTATGGTCGAAATAGCGAAGACTGCACGGTGTGCCTTTTTGGTGTTGAAGGGGGCTGTACCGTGTGCCGCGGTACACTCAGGCTGTGCCGCGGCACAAAGCTAATTCCTGGGCGTTTTTCTTCGCCCTGGGCCGCGGCACACTCATCCTGTGCCGCGGCACACGGCTTTCTGCGTTTTTAGCGGTTGCGAGAGAAAAACTTCATTTTTTCTCCTCTCTTCTTCCTCCTTCATCTTAGGCGATTTGATGGCGATTTTAGGCGATTTGAGTGCTCCAAAACTTGTAGAGATTATCCTCCTCAAGTCTTGTTGAAGATTTTCGACCTCTACTTGAATCCTTCATCCAAATCAAGGTATTGTGGCTTGAACCCTTGTTTTTGTAGATTTGGGGATTTTCCTTTTTGATTTCGATTCCAATCCGTTTTTGATCAATTAGTTGTTGTATAAACGTTGTTTTGAACTTGTTCTACGGATTGGATACTCGTATCTTTGGTTCGTTCGACCCGAGAGGTGATTTCTTTGTTCTTGAAGGGTCTTGAACATTTAATGTTCGATTAAATGTTCGAATGAGTTCCCTTTGATAGTTTGTTGGGATTTCCGTTGTTTTTGGCCTTGATTCTCGTTGTAATCATGTTTTATTATTCCCTACGGAGGATTATAGGTGCTCGATGATTCCGATGTTGAATTCCGTTGGTGTTGATGATTCATATGGTGTTTCCCGTAGTAATTTCGGTGCTATCACGTTCTAGATAGTGTTCGGGAATTTGAGGGCTACCCGGCCGTATCCGTTCACTTTTCCATTTCTCGTGATATCAAGGCAAGTACCTTGTCCATACTATTCTCGTTTTGTGAATATGATAATTGGTGATCGTCTTTATGTGGTTGTTTGATTGTTTGAAATGAGTTTTCAAAACATTCGGTTTAGCCTTGTTAAAGGCTTGCTTTCAAAACGCGTGTGTTTTGTGAATGGTGTGGTTTGAGAATGACTATGTGAACTCTATGGATATGTTTGGCGTTGATGTTGCACTTGGTATTTGCGTGTGGACGTATATTGTTTCATTTCGGTGCATTGTGGTTTGACGTGGTGTTTTGCTAAGTGTTTGATGCTCTGGGTGAATTGTTTGAATATCCTTGATGTGATATGTTATTTGTGTGAATGTGTGGATACGGTTGAAGGTCTACGGTGACACATGGCACGTGATCATGTGGTCGATGCAACAAGTGATTGATCCAACCGTGAGAGCTCGAGATAATCTACGGTGGCACATGGCATGCGATCATGTGGCGAGATGCAACAAGCGATTGATCCAACGGTGAGATGTGTGTGATTTGTTTCGCTAGCCACTCGAGAGGGTCCTTCGAGGCCACGGGTGGGATGTCGGTGGTATCGTCCGGTCTAGGCGATGCGCGTGCATGATTATGTTTCGTTGATTTTACGTCCGTTGAGGACACGTGATGTTGGGCTCGCCTGTGAATTATTGTCGGTTATCTATTTGTGAAAACAAAACATTTGTTTGTGACCCTATTGATTTTGGAAAGAGAAGGATTTTATAATCCTAAATTGTTTTCTATTAAAACTCTCGATGGCATTTTGAACTGTTTTGTAAATTGTTTCCCTTATTTGCGATCTTTCGGTTTTGGAAATGTTTACCCAAACTCTTGCCTCGGGAAGTACTTTTCTTTATGTTTGGATCTTTGAGGATTCCTGATTATTATTGTTCTTGGAACTTGTATTGTATGGCTCGTATTTTTGCACTTGTACTTGCACTAGCAAAACAGTGGAGTTTTGCTAACCCCCGAGTATTCGGGGGGTGGATGTCTATTTTTTGCATTCAGGTTTTGGAGC
The DNA here is from genome assembly GCA_033398695.1 of Orobanche coerulescens. Taxonomy (NCBI): domain Eukaryota; kingdom Viridiplantae; phylum Streptophyta; class Magnoliopsida; order Lamiales; family Orobanchaceae; genus Orobanche; species Orobanche coerulescens. The sequence goes on from CM065808.1 coordinate 125,670,971, forward strand.
ATAGCACAGGGTCGGCACGAAGGATGATGAAATATGAACGATACTAATCACACGAGGATCTGTTGATGTCGTTTTGGTCTAGTTGTATTTTCTTTTCCGCGGCAGTATCTTTTCCCCGTTGTACGGGCGTTTATCGTATTTTGACCCCTGCGTGGGTATGTGTTTGGAATTGAGTTGTATGTTATTATTGAAAGACCAAGTCGGTCTACTGAGTCATTTTAGCCTTAAAGGCGATGTTTAGATGTTTGATTTTAGTTATCAGCCTGGTAGATCCTCGAGGAGAGGGCCTACGGTGTGTAATATCCCTGAGTGGATTGGGGGTGTTACATAAATGGTATCGGAGCTTAGGTTGTGGAAACCTAGGCTGTCGGGTCAGTGGTGTCTATTGAGTTTTGTCTCGTCAGATTTTGTCTGACTAAGTCGTGTCGCGACGCGTCGTCTGAGTTTGTTGGTCGTGATTAGTATTGTAATATCCGCAATTTCGGATTTCCGGTAATTTTCATTTTTCGGCGGAGGTCCGTTTCGGCAACTCGCTTTTGACCGTTTCGTCATTCTGAGAATATTTAATTCTGCACTTTTGTCATCCGAGTTCGTTTCGGTATCGTTTCTTGAGTTAGAGCTTTTTAGACGCTTTTCCGCACTTGAGTTCGATTCTTGCGAATCTCGTCAAGCTGTTGTTTGAGTTTCTCGTAAGTTCATTTAATGTTATTATTCTTGTTGCAAGCTTTGGTTTGGTGTTTCGATCGCGTATCGTGATTTTCGGACGTTTTGGGCCATTTTCGTAATTTCCCAAAATTTTGGGTAATTACTTCCGTTGTCGGATTCCGAGCCTTCGGGTGGTCGGAATCGTGTGTTCTACTAGCTCTTAGATTCGTCTTTGTGAGTACTTCGTAATCGTATCTTCGGTTCGTATTCAGGTTCGGGTTTCGGTGTCGTTTTGTTGAGTTCAGGATTACTAAACGACTTTTCTAAGTATGAGTTCGGCTTTGTAAAAATCACCATAAATTCTTGGAAACTCCAAAAAAATTCTGAATCTTTGTAATATTATAAAGCATCAAGTCAGCTTTCCAATGGTTCAAACGGTGAGTCAATCGGAGTCCGGACGAGAGAGTTATGGTCGTTTTAGCTCACCCGCTCGTTATTGGCCGATCACTGCCGGCCGGACTCGGCCGTGTCGTCCGACACGGCCCGTGCCGTACTCGTCCGGATAAGCCAGAAGTCTCTGCCCAGAGGCCCGACCGTGTTCCAGGACACGGTCGAGTCAATGCCGATAGGCCCCTTCGCGCCGCGACCGTGTCATGCAGGACACGGTCGAGTCTCCCCCGGCCAGCTGCGCGCCACGACCGTGTCAGGCGGACACGGTCGAGTCTGTCAGCCTATTTAAGGCACAGCGGCGTTTTCTTCACCATTTTCATTCTTCCTCTTCCGTACGCGTGTGGGTGTGCGAATCATCTAGAGATGTTGTTGGACAATGAATCCATGAAGTCTTGGAGTTCATATCATCAATCATCCATCCTATAACATCCTTTGATCGAGCGAATCAGGTCAGATTTTCTAGAAATCTAATTTTGGGGATTTTGGGTATTTTGTTCGATTTCGTCCGTTTAATCCGATTTAACTTAGGATTATGATGGATTGATGAATATTTAGATGTATTATATCATTTCCTTTATTATTCCATGGTTGGATCGTATCGATTCGTTGTTTTGGTCGAGTTCGTGGTCGGCGCCTTGAAGGTGTCCGGTAAAATGTCATAGAGGGGTTTTCGGGCGTTCTACGATTATTCTTCCTCATATGATCGATGATTTATTGAATTTATGTTGTTAGGGTCGAATTCTTGTGAAGAACTCGAGTCGGAACCCTTCCGTTCATTGTCTTCTTCGGGGTCCGAGCTTCCCGGTCAAACCGTGTTCTTCGGAGCGTTTGGTAGCGGTTATTAAGGCAAGTATCTTACTATACGACTTGTATCTTGCGACTAGTAATTACGTATGAGATGTATGATGACTTCGCTTGCCTTCGTAAATATGTTCCGTTTGAGTTGGTTGTGTTTTCCGCAATTTGAAGGCTTTGTGATAATAGTGTTATATCAGTATACGTGTTAGGCGTTGTGCCATTTGTGCAGGAATGCGACGTACATATGGGATGGTTGTACACTTGGTTGTGCAATGTATTGTGTACCGAATGAGTGTTATGTTGGTTAAATGTCGTTGATTAATGATAGTTGTTGCGAGTGTCGAGGTTGTGTTATGTGCGTGCAATGTACGATTTTGTGGCGATCAAGGTGATTGATTAATTGCGCTCATTGTTGTATGTAATGTGAATGTGAATATGTGTGTGACCGCTAAGTTCACTCGTGTTGGTTCGACGGGACCTACGAGGATTCGTGGCAGTGGACTACGGGATCAGAACTTAGTGAGGTGCGAGGTCCAATCGTCTTTGATGCAGCGAGGCCTACGATAACGCATGGCGGTGGACCATGAGTTTCGGACACGGTCGTCCAACCGGGTGAGCTCGACGGGGCTTACGGTGACACGTGGCGGTGGACTACGGTGTCGGGACTGTGTGTGATTGTTGTGATTGATATAGTCCGTGCGGGTTGTTATGCCTACGGAGACACGTGACAGTGGATCACGGTGTCGGAATTGGTTATGTTTGGTTAATAGTCCGTGCGGGTTGTTGAACCTACGGAGACACGTGATGTGGATCACGGTGTCGGAGTTGATTATGTTTGTTTAATTGTGCGTGATGTAGTCCGTGCGGGTTGTTGAACCTACGGAGACACGTGACGGTGGATCACGGTGTCATGAGCATGATACTTTTCAAATCAAAGTTTTTAAAGGAAAAGTTTTAAGAAATAATGTTGGGCCGAGCCACAGATTTATGGAAATGTTTCGGTATTGTAAACTGTTGAATTATGAAACGAGTTTTGGGTTAAGGCCCTTAAGTTTTCGAAAGGTTTTGTGAATCGGGACTTGAGGTCTTAAGGTTTTGAAATTCTAAAAATTCCGAGATGATAATCTTATTTTGAATGCTTCATAGCTTATCTTCCCTTGTGAAAACCTCCGGGAATATTTGATACTTGATTATTATATGTGATCACGATTATTAATTGCTTGTTACATTTCGTATGATTTGATACTTGCACTAGTAAAACAGTGGAGTTTTACTAACCCCGATGTCGGGGGTGGATGTCTGTTTGCGTCCGGTACATGCAGTCGGAGGCGATCTCGGGATTGGCACAAGAGGATGACGAGCTACGATACTAATCATGAGTCGGGAGTTATTCGATTTTTGTTGTGTTGTCGAGTTGATTTCGTCTTATTTGTATTGTATTTCGACCCCTGTGTGGGTAATGTCGTTTAAGTAAGTTTTGTTGATTGAGTTGTGTGACCTCATCGGTTTGTGTATTCACGTGTAAGTGACCATACGATCTGTATTATTATATTGTTTGACCCTGGCCGGGCAAGCATTTGGTTATTTATGGATGTTTAGCCTGGTAGATCCTTGTGGAAAGGGTCTACGGCGTGTAATATTCCCATACGGTTTTGGGGATGTTACAATTATGGTATCGGAGCTTAGGTTGCGGAAACCTAGGCTGTCGGGTCGAGTCAAGTCGTGATTTTTCGAGTAATGTGTTGTCATGTCGTTTGAGTCATCAGGTGACAAGTTGAGTTGTGCGTAGTCACAACGTGTCGGTTATGTTGTCGGACGAGATTAGTATCGTGGGCGACCGTCACCTCCGTGCGACCTGTGGATGTAAGTCTCCTCTTTTATGCGAAGCACCTGTGTATCTCGATTTTATCTTAGTGAGTTAATTGTGGTGCATGATTTTCTTTACACAGTATTGTGTAATATAATTGTGTTTAGTACTTGTGGCATATAGTATGTGTATAGAACTGGGCACATTATTGTTTTATCTTTGAACCACCGGGCGGTGTGGTATGGGGTGGAAGTTGTAAACCTTGATGGGTTCTGTGAAGATATCAACGGTAGAGTTTGTGAGTAACTCCGATGAATGATTTTGCTGTGTGTTTAAACTTGATACCACGAGATGCATTTGATTGAATTGGCGACCCTGGTTGCCATTTGAGTATGTGGTTTTAAATTATTGTTTTGGAATGTTGTAATTTTTGTCCACTATGGGTAACTTTAAAAATATTTTCTGAAGGACTTTACAATTTGAGAATTTTTGTAGAAATCGATTTTTGGAAAATATTTTGGTGGTTCGGTCAAACCACGGTTTATATGGATTTTTAAAATTTGTAAATTTTGACAAATGGGCCGTGTACTTTCAAATGACACCATCAGACGGTATTTGAAAAATGTGTTTTGAAGTACTTTGGACATTGTAAAATATTACCGTCGTTTTGTTTATGAACTAAAGGATTTCGGGAAATCTTTATTTTGCAGAACGATTTTTGGTTTTTGGGATTTTGAACTTCTTATGTCCATGTGTTGGGGCTAAGTGGTTGTGATAAGTTGGTAGTGTTGTTGTGCTCGCCGGAGAATGTTTTAGTGTTTTCTAAATGTTGAGATACATGGTTTTGATTAAATGACCGAGGTATTAAACAAAGTGCTTTCAAAATTTCACCCCAGCAAAATATTTCGAACTCGCGAATTTTTTTTATACTATCATTCGAACAAGTACCTCGATAAACTTATATTTTTTAAAATATTACCGGTGTTGGACCACAATGGTATGCTTAATGTTTTAACCATGTATGCTGAGATTTAGGCCGTTCATCTTTGTCAATGTGAACGTGTGAATATTGCATCGTGCTGCTGATGGTGGGCTTATGTTGATTATGTGAGGTTTGTTCTATCTTATTATTCTGATTGGTTGTCCGTTCAGTATGCTAAGGGGTCGAGGTCGAGGTCGAGGCCGTGGTCGTGGTCGTGGTCGTGGTCGTAATCGGGAGCAGTAGAGGGCGACTCCCTCCTTGCCGAGTACCAATCAGCTCAGTACAGATCAGGGACATTCGACTAGCGTTAATGTTGACGTTGGCGCCGCCACCATCCTTCGTCAGGTGGTTGACCAGTTAGTGCAGATGAATCAGGCCGTACGTCGGGATGAGAACCCAAATAGGGATAACGGAACTAGTAAGTGGTTGCGAGATGTGATGAAGATGCAGCCGCCCCGTTTTGTGGGTTCGTCTGACTTGTTAGGTTGGGAAAAGCGGCTCTTCGTTGGACAAAATATTTGATCTTTGTAGCTTGTCAGGATGATAGGAGGGTACCCATTGCTCGACCTACTCGACAAAGAAGGCTGCAGATCGGTGGCACGCCGTAGTGCTGCAGATCGTACACCTACATGGGCTGAGTTTAAGACCGCCATGGAGGCAGTATTGCCGTTGCACTGTTCATGAACGCAGAATCGTTGAGTTTTCTCGGCTCGCCCGGGATGTGTCAATATCCCAGGCGATAGTCGATTATAATCGACAGTTGGCTTATGTTCGTGATCAAGTGAGAAGTGAAGCGGACAAGGTCCGATACTTCAATATGCGCATGAAACCCCATATCCGTGAGAGTATGGCTCCGCTCATGTGTACCACCCTGAAGGAATATCAGGACCGAGCTTTAGCCATTGAGATGGCCGTTTCTGTGACGGAATCTGGTTCAGAGAGTAAGAGACAGAAGACCTCGAGAAATTTTCCCAGAGGCCAGAGGAGTGAGATTCGTGAGCCTGTTGCTTTGCCGTTTCCTTCTGGGAGCACTCCTCGTTCGGTTGACCAGTCTAAGAACCTTACCGCAGAGGCGAGTAAGACGATCAGTGTGAAGACCTGCTTTAACTGCAGTCGTGTAGGTCATGCGAGACAGAATTGTCGTTCGCCACCGGTTAATTGCTTTAAGTGCGGCCAACTGGGGCACCAAGCGGTGCATTGTGAGACCGTTGCCAGGATGTTCGGGAATCGAGGTTTCGTTCCTACTCGGGGAGGGCCCGGTGGTGTCCAGTGATGTAGTTGTGTATCGTACTTTGTGCTGTAATTCGTGTAGAGATTGATATTTGTTGCGTGAACTTTTTGGTTTTGTTTCTATTCTATCATGATGTTTTATTTTAAGTTTCGGGACGAAACTTAGTTTTAATAGGATAGAATGTAATATCCAGTATTCTCGTTTTCCGTTATCTTGAATTGTTTGTGTTTTGACGTCAGACATTTTCTTGTTGATGAGAATCGGAATGATTTCTATCGTAATACTCTATTTGTTTGTCACATAGCCGTTTTAGTCGGGTGCGACTTGTTGTCGCGTACGTTTCTTTGATTTAATGTGTGCATATGATGTGGTATGTGATGCGTCGTTAATTGGTTGTTATTGTTTTGAATCATTGCCGGTGGCGTTGTTATGGTCGTCGTGGGGCGTGTTTTCACGCTGTATATTCTTTCGCATTTCTTGTAACGTTTCGCCAATGGGCGAAAGTTATGCGCTTCTTGTGTATCTCGTTGAGCTTTCCTGTTGGGATATTGCTTCTCCCTACTTATTCTAAGTTTCGGGACGAAACTTCTTTTAAGGAGGGTAGAATGTAATATCCGCAATTTCGGATTTCCGGTAATTTTCATTTTTCGGCGGAGGTCCGTTTCGGCAACTCGCTTTTGACCGTTTCGTCATTCTGAGAATATTTAATTCTGCACTTTTGTCATCCGAGTTCGTTTCGGTATCGTTTTGCTGAGTTCCGAGCTTTTTAGACGCTTTTCCGCACTTGAGTTCGATTCTTGCGAATCTCGTCCGAAACTGTTGTTTCGAGTTTCTCGTAAGTTCATTTAATGTTATTATTCTTGTTGCAAGCTTTGGTTTGGTGTTTCGATCGCGTATCGTGATTTTCGGACGTTTTGGGCCATTTTCATAATTTCCCAAAGTTTTGGGTAATTACTTCCGTTGTCGGATTCCGAGCCTTCGGGTGGTCGGAATCGTGTGTTCTACTAGCTCTTAGATTCGTCTTTGTGAGTACTTCGTAATCGTATCTTCGGTTCGTATTCAGGTTCGGGTTTCGGTGTCGTTTTGTTGAGTTCAGGATTACTAAACGACTTTTCTAAGTATGAGTTCGGCTTTGTAAAAATCACCATAAATTCTTGGAAACTCCAAAAAAATTCTGAATCTTTGTAACATTATAAAGCATCAAGTCAGCTTTCCAATGGTTCAAAGCGGTGAGTCAATCGAGTCCGGACGAGAGAGTTATGGTCGTTTTAGCTCACCCGCTCGTTATTGGCGATCATCGCCGGCGGACTCGGCCGTGTCGTCCGACACGGCCCGTGCCGTACTCGTCCGGATAAGCCAGAAGTCTCTTCCCAGAGGCCCGACCGTGTTCCAGGACACGGTCGAGTCAATGCCGATTGGCCCCTTCGCGCCGCGACCGTGTCATGCAGGACACGGTCGAGTCTCCGACAGTGCGCGCGCCACGACCGTGTCGGCGGACACGGTCGAGTCTGTCGGCTATTTAAGGCACAGCGGCGTTTTCTTCAGACCATTTTCATTCTTCCTCTTCCGTCTGCAGTGTGGGTGTGCGAATCATCTAGAGATGTTGTTGGACAATGAATCCATGAAGTCTTGGAGTTCATATCATCAATCATCCATCCTATAACATCCTTTGATCGAGCGAATCGAATTGATTTTCTAGAAATCTAATTTTGGGGATTTGGGGTATTTTGTTCGATTTCGTCCGTTTAATCCGATTTAACTTAGGATTATGATGGATTGATGAATATTTAGATGTATTATATCATTTCCTTTATTATTCCATGGTTGGATCGTATCGATTCGTTGTTTTGGTCGAGTTCTTGGTCGGCGCCTTGAAGGTGTCCGGTAAAATGTCATAGAGGGGTTTTCGGGCGTTCTACGATTATTCTTCCTCATATGATCGATGATTTATTGAATTTATGTTGTTAGGGTCGAATTCTTGTGAAGAACTCGAGTCGGAACCCTTCCGTTCATTGTCTTCTTCGAGTCCGAGCTTCCCGGTCAAACCGTGTTCTTCGGAGCGTTTGGTAGCGGTTATTAAGGCAAGTATCTTACTATACGACTTGTATCTTGCGACTAGTAATTACGTATGAGATGTATGATGACTTCGCTTGCCTTCGTAAATATGTTCCGTTTGAGTTGGTTGTGTTTTCCGCAATTTGAAGGCTTTGTGATAATAGTGTTATATCAGTATACGTGTTAGGCGTTGTGCCATTTGTGCAGGAATGCGACGTACATATGGGATGGTTGTACACTTGGTTGTGCAATGTATTGTGTACCGAATGAGTGTTATGTTGGTTAAATGTCGTTGATTAATGATAGTTGTTGCGAGTGTCGAGGTTGTGTTATGTGCGTGCAATGTACGATTTTGTGGCGATCAAGGTGATTGATTAATTGCGCTCATTGTTGTATGTAATGTGAATGTGAATATGTGTGTGACCGCTAAGTTCACTCGTGTTGGTTCGACGGGACCTACGAGGATTCGTGGCAGTGGACTACGGGATCAGAACTTAGTGAGGTGCGAGGTCCAATCGTCTTTGATGCAGCGAGGCCTACGATAACGCATGGCGGTGGACCATGAGTTTCGGACACGGTGCGTCAACCGGGTGAGCTCGGCCAGGGCTTACGGTGACACGTGGCGGTGGACTACGGTGTCGACTGTGTGTGATTGTTGTGATTGATATAGTCCGTGCGGGTTGTTATGCCTACGGAGACACGTGACAGTGGATCACGGTGTCGGAATTGGTTATGTTTGGTTAATAGTCCGTGCGGGTTGTTGAACCTACGGAGACACGTGACAGTGGATCACGGTGTCGGAGTTGATTATGTTTGTTTAATTGTGCGTGATGTAGTCCGTGCGGGTTGTTGAACCTACGGAGACACGTGACAGTGGATCACGGTGTCATGAGCATGATACTTTTCAAATCAAAGTTTTTAAAGGAAAAGTTTTAAGAAATAATGTTGGGCCGAGCCCACGAGATTTATGGAAATGTTTCCGGTATTGTAAACTGTTGAATTATGAAACGAGTTTTGGGTTAAGGCCCTTAAGTTTTTCGAAAGGTTTTGTGAATCAGGACTTGAGGTCTTAAGGTTTTGAAATTCTAAAAATTCCCGAGATGATAATCTTATTTTCGAATGCTTCATAGCTTATCTTCCCTTGTGAAAACCTCCCGGGAATATTTGATACTTGATTATTATATGTGATCACGATTATTAATTGCTTGTTACATTTCGTATGATTTGATACTTGCACTAGTAAAACAGTGGAGTTTTACTAACCCCCGAGTAATCGGGGGGTGGATGTCTGTTTTGCATCCAGGTACATGCAGATTCAGGGGAGAAGTCTCAGGATTGGCACAAGAGGATGACGAGCTACGATACTAATCATGAGTCGGGAGTTATTCTGATTTTTGTTGTGTTGTCAGAGTTGATTTCAGTCTTCCGCTGTATTGTATTTCGACCCCTGTGTGGGTAATGTCGTTTAAGTAAGTTTTGTTGATTGAGTTGTGTGACCTCATCGGTCTGTGTATTCACGTGTAAGTGACCATACGATCTGTATTATTATATTGTTTGACCCTGGCCGGGCAAGCATTTGGTTATTTATGGATGTTTAGCCTGGTAGATCCTTGTGGAAAGGGTCTACGGCGTGTAATATTCCCATACGGTTTTGGGGATGTTACAAGTATCGTGGGCGATCATCATCTTCGTGCGACCTGTGAATGTAAGTCTCCCTTCCTTGTGTTGTGCCTCGTGTGACACGAGCCATTTTTATGATTATCGGTTAAGTGACGGAATCCTCTTATGGATTTTGATTTTGTGATATGTGGTTATTTGACTCTCATATTTCGTTCATATGAAGAGTAGTGTTGCTCGATTGTGTATGTTGAACCGTATTTCTTTTATCCGCTGCGTGAGTTCTTTTGCAATGACTTTCGGTATTTTACCGACCGAGTTTTATTTCGAAAACCGATTCCCTTAACCGAGTTTTGGCATTATGGCCTTGACCGCTTTGACGAAATTCTTATGACGGTATTTAGTATTTTGTAAATGGCTTTCGTGAGTTTTTGAAATATTACCGTCATCAGCCTTTTTGGCATCATCCTTTTTGGCATTGAATTATTTTCGAAAACTTGAGTATCTTAGAAATAAATTTCGAGACATATTTTTTTAAATGAGTTATTTTCTTGTGGTACATCCAGGTGCCACAATATATTTCAAAATTTTTAATCCACGAGGACCAAAATGTTTTGAGATATTTTCAATGTTTTAGAAACACTTTTATTTAGACCCGAGGGTCGAATATTCTGAAAGTTTTCACTAAGAGAAAGTGTCCTCATTTTTTATCAAATGCGAAACGGTTCTCCAAAGTCTCGATAACGATGTTTCACGTTTGTACTTTTTGAAAGGTGATACTCAAGATCAATCGGTGTTCTTCTAAATTATTTTCAAAATGAGGTTTTCGTTTTTAAAACCTATCCATTCCCGTTTGAGGGCTGGGTATATATGTATGATGTTCGCGTTGTTATTTTGATGTTTGCTCCCGAGTATGACCGAATTGGCGGTGTGAGCGTTGAGTCGTTTTCCACACATTTGTTGTGTTAGCCCCTCGTGAGAGGTGGGATGTTGGTGTTGAATATTGTCGCCTCGTGGTGATTTCTGCGTTGTCGCGCATGTGCGAGCTGTTAGAGCTTGGGTTGGTATGGTCGTGTGCATCGGTGATCGTTCCGTTATGTGTCGGTTGTTTAATGTCTTGTTACCTTGCTCCCGTTTTTGTGAATTTCGTGGACGAGGTCGGAGGTAATGCCCGTACTATTTTGACTTCTGTATTTTCTCTTTCTCCAGTCTATCGATTCGCTCATGTTCGTTGACACTTTATGAACTTGTTCTGTATTTCGGTTTCATCGTTCGAACGAGCTGTGATCTTGTTGTGGGCCGATCTGGTTATCGATGTGACTTTTTTTTCGAGTTCGGTTCGATTCTTGTGAACCTTGTTCGGGAGTAACATCATTTGGTTCTACTAGTCCTTTTATTCGAAGGGATCGGATTTCGAACTTCTGTATATTCTACTTTGTCGACTCATTTATGTTCATTGACATTTCTGAGCTTGTCCTGCCCCTTGTTTTTGTTTATCGAACGAGTGTGGCATCATTTCGGAATAACTCGTTTGTCGTTGTGACTTTTCAATTTCTATTCCCTTCCATGTGGATCTTATGTGAATGCATACGTTGTTGTTTTCACCGGATCATATATTGTCTCGAGTCGAGACGTGAACCTTGGAGTTGTTTGAATTTTATTGTTCTTCGTGATTCGAACATGATTGTTCGCTTTTTGTTGTCTCGACCGTTGTGGTTCGGTCGTTTGTTTGTTCGGTTTTTGTCCTCGTTTCGTGATCGTTGAGCATTCAAGCTCATTCCTAATTCCCTTAAGTTTGGAAAATTAGTCTCGTTTTCGATCTTCCAACCCTTGGGCGGTGGAATTCCGTATTAGTTCAGCGATTGGCTCGCGTTTCGATTGATGTACCGTTGGGTTGGCCAATCATACTGACTTTCGTTCGTTGTGTTTTGTGATTGTCGGACAATTGACTTGGCTATATTATCCGTTTGATGATGCTTGTCATTTGTTGGTTTTATTATATCCCTAACAGCGACGTTGTGTTGGTCGTCGTGGAGCGTGTTTTCACGCCGTATGTCTCTTTGCGTTTCTTGCAGCGTTTCGCCGTTGGGCGCGAATTTTCTGTTTTTGGTGTATCTCGCCGAGTTTTCCTGGCGGGTATATTTCTCCCCCCCTACTTGTTTTAAGTTTCGGGACGAAACTTCTTTTAAGGAGGGTAGAATGTAATATCCGCAATTTCGAATTTCGGTAATTTTCTTTTTTCGGAGAAAGTTCGTTTTGACAACTCTATCATGACCGTTTCGTCATTCCGAGAATGATTAATTCTGCACTTTTTGTCATCCGAGTTCGTTTCGGTGTCGTTTTGTTGAGTTCCGTGTCCTTAATCGACTTTTTCACGTGGGAGTTCGACTTTGTAAAGTCACCATTAATTCTTGGAAATTCCAAAAATTCTGAATCTTTGCAACATTATAGAGAATCAAGTTAGCTTTCCAATGGTTCAAACGGTGAGTCAATCGGAGTCCAGACGAAGGAGTTATGGTCGAAATAGCGAAGACTGCACGGTGTGCCTTTTTGGTGTTGAAGGGGGTTGTACCGTGTGCCGCGGCACACTCAGGCTGTGCCGCGGCACAAAGCTAATTCCTGGGCGTTTTTCTTCGCCCGGGCGCGCACACTCATCTGTGCCGCGGCACACGGGCTTTTCTGCGTTTTTAGCGGTTGCGAGGAGAAAAACTTCATTTTTTCTCCTCTCTTCTTCCTCCTTCATCTTAGGCGATTTGATGGCGATTTTGGGCGATTTGAGTGCTCCAAAACTTGTAGAGATTATCCTCCTCAAGTCTTGTTGAAGATTTTCGACCTCTACTTGAATCCTTCATCCAAATCAAGGTATTGTGGCTTGAACCCTTGTTTTTGTAGATTTGGGGATTTTCCTTTTGATTTCGATTCCAATCCGTTTTGATCAATTAGTTGTTGTATAAACGTTGTTTTGAACTTGTTCTACGGATGGATACTCGTATCTTTGGTCTGCTCGACCCGAGAGGTGATTTCTTTGTTCTTGAAGGGTCTTGAACATTTAATGTTCGATTAAATGTTCGAATGAGTTCCCTTTGATAGTTTGTTGGGATTTCCGTTGTTTTGGCCTTGATTCTCGTCGTAATCATGTTTTATTATTCCTACGGAGGATTATAGGTGCTCGATGATTCCGATGTTGAATTCGTTGGTGTTGATGATTCATATGGTGTTTCCGTAGTAATTTCGGTCTTTATCACGTTCTAGATAGTGTTCGGGAATTTGAGGGCTACCCGCCGTATCCGTTCACTTTTCCATTTCTCGTGATATCGAGGCAAGTACCTTGTCCATACTATTCTCGTTTTGTGAATATGATAATTGGTGATCGTCTTTATGTGGTTGTTTGATTGTTTGAAATGAGTTTTCAAAACATTCGGTTTAGCCTTGTTAAAGGCTTGCTTTCAAAACGCGTGTGTTTTGTGAATGGTGTGGTTTGAGAATGACTATGTGAACTCTATGGATATGTTTGGCGTTGATGTTGCACTTGGTATTTGCGTGTGGACGTATATTGTTTCATTTCGGTGCATTGTGGTTTGACGTGGTGTTTTGCTAAGTGTTTGATGCTCTGGGTGAATTGTTTGAATATCCTTGATGTGATATGTTATTTGTGTGAATGTGTGGATACGGTTGAAGGTCTACGGTGACACATGGCACGTGATCATGTGGTCGATGCAACAAGTGATTGATCCAACCGTGAGAGCTCGAGATAATCTACGGTGGCACATGGCATGCGATCATGTGGCCAGATGCAACAAGCGATTGATCCAACCGTGAGATGTGTGTGATTTGTTTCGCTAGCCACCGAGAGGGTCCTTCGAGGCCACGTGGGATGTCGGTGGTATCGCCCCGGTCTAGGCGATGCGCGTGCGTGATTATGTTTCGTTGATTTTACGTCCGTTGAGGACACGTGATGTTGGGCTCGCCCCGTGAATTATTGTCGGTTATCTATTTGTGAAAACAAAACATTTGGGTTGTGACCCTATTGATTTTTGGAAAGAGAAGGATTTTATAATCCTAAATTGTTTTCTATTAAAACTCTCGATGGCATTTTGAATCGCTTTTGTAAATTGTTTCCTTATTTGCGATCTTTCGGTTTTGGAAATGTTTACCCAAACTCTTGCCTCGGGAAGTACTTTTCTTTATTATTGGATCTTTGAGGATTCCTGATTATTATTGTTCTTGGAACTTTTATTGTATGGCTCGTATGTTTTCACATGTAATTGCACTAGCAAAACAAAGGAGTTTTGCTAAACCCCCAGAATTCGGGGTGGATGTCTATTTTTGCATTCAGGTTTTGGAGCATAGCACAGGGTCGGCACGAAGGATGATGAAATATGAACGATACTAATCACACGAGGATCTGTTGATGTCGTTTTGGTCTAGTTGTATTTTCTTTTCCGCGGCAGTATCTTTTCCCCGTTGTACGGGCGTTTATCGTATTTTGACCCCTGCGTGGGTATGTGTTTGGAATTGAGTTGTATGTTATTATTGAAAGACCAAGTCGGTCTACTGAGTCATTTTAGCCTTAAAGGCGATGTTTAGATGTTTGATTTTAGTTATCAGCCTGGTAGATCCTCGAGGAGAGGGCCTACGGCGTGTAATATCCCTGAGTGGATTGGGGGTGTTACAATCTCCTCGGCCTTTCCCTTCCAAATATCGTCCTCGAGAGCCCGACTGTCCAAAATCTCCATTTCACCCTTCATGGAGGTCATCTCCTCCTCCAGGGACTTGATTAGCGAATGACATAGATGGTGCTCCTCCTGCAAGGCCTTGAGATCGGCCTCCACCTTCTTATGCTTCTCAACCAAGGCCAAAAGCTCGTTGGTGGCCTTCACGTAAGTGCACATTGCACGTCCGACCAGAGCATTTCCGAACTGGATCTGCTCAGCCGGATCCATGTCATTGGTCATCATCTCCAACTTGGGCGTCCAACCCCTGATTGGAATATGGCTGGACACAGCCACTACAGGGGGAACCCGGTTGAGCATCTCAATGGTTGGGGTAGCTGCCCGGATGTAATCAAGAAACCAGCGCGGTCGTCTCCCCTTCATCTGGTCGCACGGTTCCACCTTGTCCTTATTAACCGGAAGATAATGGCCCTCCAAGTCAATTACGGGCTCCTCACTGGTCACACGACCCGTCCGGACAGGGGTCGGGGCGGATACGACGACTTCAGGAACAGACGAGCCCTACGCCTTGGTCGCACTGTCCTCAGGCTCGGCCTCTACGCTCTTCCGCTTGCCCGCACGTTCCCTCCACTCGGCGGCCTCAGCAGCCAACCTCGCCACCTGATGCGCAGGCGTCTCTCTCCTTCCAGATGGAGTTTTGGCCCTGGGGACTGATAGCCCATCCACCTTGGCATCCACGACTACAAGCTTAGCCAAATTGTGAGCCAAGTTTGCAAATCTAAAAATATGAGAAAAATAAACATGTCAAACAGAATAACAATATTTTTAATCTCCTCAATAATATAGCCCCCAGCTATTATTAAGCAAGTATGGTTGGAGTTGATGGCCTTGATCACCTCAGAACAATCGCTTTCCAGAGCTACATCTTTGAAACCAAGGGACAACGCCAGTTCTAAGCCACAACGTACAGCAAATGTTTCGGCAGTCTCCGGGCAGATTATATGCGGGATCAGTCGTTGCCTCCAAGACCAAAACTTTTCCAGCTTCATCCCATATTATACTACCACACCTGCAGCAGTTCGTTCCTTTAGAATAGCAGCATCAACATTTATTTTGACAGTAGGGTCTTCCGGTGGCTCCCAGACAGCTTGCGATTCCGGTGGACGGACTGTTGCAAAGTGATTACACGCTGCTTTGTACCGTTCCAGATATTCTATAGCAAAATCAACCAGTTCGAGTGGATCCCCATGTACACCATCATGAACCAAACTATTCCTGTGGTTCCAAATACACTAGCAAATAACCACGAAAAGTTCAAATTGCTGCACTTGAAGGCCCTCCTCTGCTGTGAACGGGCGAGATAAATCTCGGTTGATAACGTGATCAATCCTGGAAGTACTCCATAGCTATACTACCCATTGTGTAACCCCAAATTTATCTCGCATCCTATTGATATAGTTTCTGTCTGCTCATTTAGTTGCCTGTGAATGAAAGAACTTCGTATTCCTGTCCCCTCCGCAAGCCATTGCGTCTTGGCCCGCTGTCTCCAAAGGGTCTCCTCACTGTCTAGCATCTCTTCAAGTTCCTTTTTTAGCCTCTCTTCCTTCTGTTTTACCTCGCCTGAAAAAGGGATTTTCTGTAATTTCTCAAATTCTAAGTTGAGCTTCCAGACCTCTGCACCGTGATATTCCATATTGTTTACCCTTAGTTTCAAGGACGTAACTCTTTTTAAGAGGGGTAGTACATAATATCCGACTGTAACTTTATTTTTACTGTTGCATTTTACCGTTGTATTATTCAGATGATTCGAGTATCGTCGTGTCATAATTAAAATTAATGTGATGTTTATGATGTTGAGATTTACTATAATCGTATCATCTTGATTGTAGATGTTCGTATCATCTTGATTTTAGACATTCTTGGTGAGTTGCATTCGGACTCACCCAGTGCACTTACGTACGCTATGATGAGAGCATAACGTACGTTATTCGTGGAGAGTTACGTACGTTAAGCCTTATGGCTTACGTACGTAATAGAGAGTATCAGATCATATTTAGAGTTTCGGCGTGTTGGGCCGTGTGTGGCCTGGATTCTCAGCTCTATTAGGACAGCCAGGTCAACGAGCATTACATACGTAACATGTGTGTTTTAACGTGCGTAACGCATGTGAGCCTTATGTACGTATAGTCCTTTAACGTACGTAATGGAGGATGAGTTTTGAGGCAGTGGGATTTGATGGTATATTGCGTACGTAACACTGAAAGTATTAACGTACGTAAAGTTCATTACGTACGTAGTATTGCTTTGTTAACGTACGTAATGAAGTATGCATGTTATAAAATCATGTCTTGCCTTTCATTCTTAAACGAACCATACTTCGTTTTTCTCTCTAGAAATTGTCCTCCTACCACCCCATATAGATTTTAGCCTCATCTATCTTGTATTGGAGCATTGTATCTTGGATTGAAGCATTAAGATTAAGGATTTGAGTGTGTTCTTAAAGGGTTTGGAGTTTATTCCTCGTTCTCAAAGGTTGGTTGTTTTTAACTCGTATTAATTCCAAACTGTCATGAACTTTCTTTCATTCATAGTTGATTAATCAAGCATATCATGTTAGTTAATAGAATCTTGAACAACTAAATAAGAGCATGATAACATTGATGATAAAATCTTCTTAAATGATTGTAATGTTGAAAGATAACATGATTGTTGTTGAATCTTAGGAAGATATGACTAAGAATATTTAGATAAATCTATTCTTCACCATTAGAAATTGTTAGATAATATAACCTTGTTAAAGAAAAGGGTTTTCCATGAATTATTAGATAATCATCACAATTATGATATATTCAAGTAGAAACTTAATGAATTGTTGAATAACCCTTGTGATTTTGTTATGATCAAAATAAACTTGATCGATTCATGAAGTAGGATTCCTTAGAAGATCATATTGGAATGTTGTTAATGTTCTAAAAGGGGGTTTTGATGAGATAAGTTTATCAATAGGTATTATTCTTGTTAGATTATTGGTTGATAGAACTTCATAACTTATTAAGAATTTGATGAAGGTGAGAATTCGATCATAGGAATGAATTAGGGAATTATAGCGTTCTTGAATTAGAACCATAATACCTTTTGTACTAGTTGAACCTTCAGATTGATTTACAGATGTCGTTTCCTACGAATTTGATATACATGATTATGTGGATGTGTTATTGAATGAATTGCATTTCATTCAAGGTTGATTGTTCGAGTAACCGTTATTAGTCGAGGACCGTCCGTTCGTTCGTCAAGGGAGGATTATTCTCGTCTCCGTATTGAGGCAAGTTATCTCGCTTGGTTATAATGATGATTGAAATTCTTGTGAATGTTATACATTTCATGTATATGTATTGCTTTATGAATCTACGATTCATAATGAGGTATTGTCATTGATCGTGTCTATCATTTGTTGTGGGATTGTATTCCCAAGTTCGTTATCTTTGATGTCGTTGGTCTCGTTGATTATTGTTTATCACTACGGTGAGTCTTGATCCTCGTTGGATGAGTAATTGATTGAGTTTCGTTGTCATGTTGCATCGTGACATATCTGGAATCATATCTGCGTGCCGATTGGTTATTTTGTAGGATTTTTAGCCAGGCACATATGGTCGTGCGTTGATATTTCCGCATTTGGACCGTGCACACGAGAAGTTAGTTCGTGAGGCTAATTAGGTACATGTCCCACGTATATCCTAGATTCCGTATGCGGGGTGGGCATGTGCACGGACATATTTTCGGATCAGGCGTACTGTGATGTCCGTCTTGAGCCATAATGATTGGTCGTTATACTCCATGTTTGATTGGGTATGTTCGATGGTTTGGCGACTGGTTGTTCATACGCCCGAGGGGTATGTTCGACAGTCGAGTTGTTTATTTGAGATCCAATGTATATGAATTGTATAACATCTTGATAATTATTATCATGTATATCTGACCCTGTAGTTTTGGGCGGAATACTTGTGTTGTATTTTAGGTCGAGGCAAGGCCCAAGGCGCACAGAGAACACGGTGGCGGCGAATGGTTTGAAGGATACTAGTTCAGGGGCCCCAAGTCTACTTTTATTCAGTTGTACTTTAAACCATGTATTGGTATTATTCCGCTTTTATGTAACTCTTGTTATTTGTATTATTACTTTAAGTATATTCCATCTTCATATGGTTTATACTAATATTCCGGATCCTGTGTACTATGACATTCTAATCGTGAGATGTTTAAACCTCTCATCGGGCTATTGAATATTATTTTGTGGTTCGGTACCACAAATTGGGATTGGATTGGTTTAAGTTACATTTGGGTACCGCCTGGTGGGTCCCACTGTGGGGTCCACGACACTGTAATAGCCGCTATTTTCGGGGTGTTACATGCACGTATATTGGGGAAGCTGCGTTTACTCCAATTCAACAACCCAAGGTAGAGCTAATCCACCGGACTTGCCAATTCAATAGCACTTACTCCTACACCAAATAAATTAAACTTCTCTCGTAACCTGTCTAACCTATAGTCGTCTAGCTTAGTTTCCATGAGAAAGACCACACTGGGGCGGAAATCTCGCAAGAGATCTCCAAGTACACGAACTGCCCAAGGGTGTCCTAAATCCTATCAGTTCCAATTGAGGCAACTCATTGGGATAGGCGGGGTTGCGTCGCAACCTCCGCCTCCGGTCCATATGTAGAATCATCCCCACGCAATTTCTTCGAAACCTTTTCCCCAATGTCGTTTTCCTTGTCAACCAAAAAGAGAGACAAACCCGGGGAAAGGTGGGTGGTCCAGTGGTAGGACGCCTACTCCCAAGACACTCCTTTGGAGAGGTCTTGGGTTCTAACCCCACCAAAGGAGGTGAAAGAGAAAGTTTTTCTCTTTATGATCCTCTAGCTCCCCGGGGATAGCTCAAGCAACCGCTAATCAATGTTTAATCTCGCGTCAAGCGGCAGTGTGGGAGTATTTCTTTGCTGGGAACCTGGAGGTGCTGACCAATCAATGGCTATTTTCCCGAGAACTGTGCTGGGAACCTGAGGCGCTGTTAATCAGTTAAGGGCTTCTCCTTGTGCGCAGAAGTGTACAGAAAATGCATTGGGAACCTTGGAATTGCTCGAGCGACTCGCGATTTACTTCTCTCAATGGGTTAGGAGTGAGTTCATTGAGGGACTAGGATTAGTCCGGCTAAGCTGGGATCACCTAGTTATAAAAAAAAAAAAAAAAAGAGAGAGACAAACCCGTAACACTTTTATTTTTGCTCCCCACAGGACGTCCCGTTTTTTTTTTTTTTTTTTGATGACCCAGGTTGAATCCTGCCAGAGGCCCGATCCTCATTCCTACCCCGGTTAAATCGCAGTTATGCCTCAAAGAACCCGGTTTGAGGATGCTTAACTGAATAAACATACAAGGTTTAAATCGCGAAAAGAGCGGATGCTCCCACGAGATTCGAACCCACGCCGTACGCCACTGTGCGAAAGATATCCTCCTTTCGCCATCGAAGCTACGCCTGGGGGATGGACGTCCCGTTTTTTACTCTTAGTACTACTGTCTCCAATTTCAGAAATTACTAAAAGCTGAAGAGGTTTCCTAGCAGGCTTGGGAAGTTTTGTTTTGGTCCTAGAAATGGGCTTTAGGGTATTAGACAGATTGGGCTTAGTGGGTGAGGAAAATCTGGCGGGCTTAGTCAATTAGGTTGGGGTCCAGACAAGAGTATTGGGTTGCTGGGTATAAGGTACAATTGGGTTTAGGTAGGACGGGTCGGGTATAAATGTTGGGCTTAACTGGTGGGTTTGAGGGAGTTGAGATAAATGGGCCACATCTGGTGGATTTATGGTAGCAATATCCAAACACGTCGTAAGGGTTTTGTAACATCAATATCCACTCTAAACCTCAGCGACGTACCAATGAATCCCCGTTCCGTAGCTTTGGACGTTCCTATCGCATTACCCAAAATTTTAGCCATCGCTGTATGCATTATTAACATCAAAGGAAGACCCGAAGCTTGAATGGTGAACTCGCAGATATCTAAAGGCACACTAACTGGATATTCATAGGCCTGAAAGGGACGAAGAATGACCAAATTCTTATCAAACGCTCACGGTCCCCGGGCCAAAACCCTACCTTTGTCCACCTCATGTTCAAACTGAATTCTCCCCGATCTTTTGCATTTTGACATTACGAACCAAATTCCAACCCGTAGTCATTGTATGCTCAAAAGCTTTCAGATTGATGGACTTACGAGATAGTACCCGACCAACCAAACATAATTCATGATTGACAGCCGTAGTATTCCAAACATCCGCTGGAATGGAGACTTCAGAGATTCTGACTCCGTTAATGACATCTTATCGCTCAAACTGCTCAGAATACGATCCATGTCACAAGTCCAAGAGAATCTGTGAAACTGGGAAGGAACTATGAGAGAGACGATCTCGATTTCAATCAAGCAACCTGCCGTCACAGCAAAAAGAGGAAGCAAAACACCCAAAGCACCAGACTGAGGGTAGGGTTAGGAGGCTTAAAAAAGAAAAAACAGATCACTAACTGAAATTGAGAGAATCTTACGAAATTAATAGAATAATTTTCAAAAAAAAAATTTGAAAAGGCAAAGTACTAGAAAACAAGTTACCTACTGATCGAGTATCATAGTATATCCAAGAACTCACTCGGAACCGTATGGGGGTGATCTCACAACGATACTCGGAAAATTTGGGGTATGATCTCACAAGGATTGGGCGAAGGGGAAAGGATTGAGACTCACAGAAAGCGAGAACTCAATCTCCAGCCTAGAGCAAGGAACTCTCAAAGAGAGAGAAGTTTTTGTATTAATATGATTCAATAATAGTGTATAGTCCGTCGAAACTCGACGGGTAATCACTTCACATTATAATTTATAAGTAAAAACCAAAAAGTAATTTAATACTTTGTTAGGATTCAGCCACTTGTAATTGTACCGCAGCGGAAGACACCAATAAACAGAAATAATGAGTATGTGATTCAGCCACCCGGATTTCTTTAGAATTTATGTACTTGTACTCGTCATAAACCCAATTGAAAGATAATTTTACTACTTATTTCAGTTCAAAACTCATATAAGAACATACTTAAACAATGAAAGTATGGTACAAATATTCAAACTTGTTTAAAATCTTTATACCCATATTCGTCAAAATCGATTAAAATATGACTTTATTACCCATTTATATCCCAGACCCTATATAATATACGCTAATTACTCAACGTATTTAAATTTATATAATTTAAATAAGTAAACATAAATTGCTATTGTCACTACAAAAAAAAAACAGTTTTTACCGACGCCATTACCGACGCCGCCATTTACCGACGCCATTTTTGGCGTCGTTAAATTAAAAAAAAATCTAAAAAAGTCAGGTCAGGACTCAGGCGGGTCACGTCCGGGCTCAGGCGGGTTAGGTCCGGGCTCAGGCGGGGGTCAGGTTCGGTCAGGTCCGGGCGGGTCGGGTCTGGGTCCGGGCGGGTCGGGTCCGGGTCCGGGTGGGTCAGGTTCGGGCTCCATTCAATTTCAAATGGTTGAGAAAGATTTTGGTTTATAAACCATATAAAACACTACTGTTTTTCGATGTGGGATAGTGTAAAAAATTTACCGACGCCGAAATGGCGTCGGTAATGGTGTAAACGGCGTCGTTAAATTAAAAAAAAAATTACCAACGCCAAAATGACGTCGGTAAACGGCGTCGTTAATTGTGAAAAAAGAAAAAAAGATAATAATAAAAATTTACCAATGCCGAAGTGGCGTCGGTAAATGGCGTCAGAATGCGTCGTTAATTGTGAAAAAAAAGAAAAAAAAATAAGTCTGCGAACCGGTCATCGGCAATGGCGTCGGTAAATCAATTAAATAACGGGCGTCGGTAATGGCGTCGGTAAATTATAGTTTAACAACGGCGGGTACGGGCGTCGGTAAATGGCGTCGGTAAAAACTGTTTTTTTTGTAGTGTGTAACTGGTTAATTCATCTCAATATAAACTCAAATATTGTAAAGTAAAGGTTAAGAATAAATATTATAAATGACAAAAGATTAAAAGTTAAATTTCTAATATAATTTTGGAATTATACATCTTCAAAACCCTTTGCAATTTATATACCTATACTTTGATATGGGATTCAAGATTTTAGATAAATAATAATAAAAAAATAAAAAACTTCATGTAGGAGAGAGGGCTAACGTGGTACTTCGAATCCGTATTGCTATTAGATACTTTATGTATTTATTTGTAAGTGAAGAGAATCAAGTTTATTAAAAAATATAAAAGTATAAAAATAATATTTATGCATATATAAATTACATATTAAAAAATAAATATGTACATATTTGGGGCAATGAGGTTTAATTACTAATTTGCCGAATTTAATTTTCTAATAAGAATAAAATAATTCATTTGGCCAACTCAATAGATGACCAAATTAACGTGGTGGTGTAAATAATTATGGCTAAAATACATATTTATGTTAAATATTTATTTAGTTATTCATTG
Source organism: Orobanche coerulescens (assembly GCA_033398695.1). NCBI lineage: Eukaryota > Viridiplantae > Streptophyta > Magnoliopsida > Lamiales > Orobanchaceae > Orobanche > Orobanche coerulescens. The sequence goes on from CM065808.1 coordinate 125,693,760, forward strand.
AGTGGAGTGTCATTTAAAATCAAGATGAGATAAGTTTTAAATAAATAAGAATCTAGAAGATAAAAAATACCACATATGAGAGAGCTAATGTGGTGATCAGGATGCGTAACGATATTATATATAATAAAATTATATTGTTTAATCAAATTTGTTAATGCAAAAAACTCGCAAATTATATTTATTCGTTAGCCTCAACCGTTCGGAGTTCCTCACCGCAACAGAACACAACGAAAAATAAAAAAGATGACGCAATGATTCAGCCACTCGAACCCGTTTATAATTTATATAATCGTACCCGTCCGACATCTGACTTAAAGATGAATTTACTACGCATTTTCATCCCAAAACCATATAGTGATACCCGAAATAATACAGCTAGGGTTCAGCCATCTGAAACCCATTTAGATATTATATATCTATACTCGTCTCAAACTCACTTAAAAAATAATTTCAGCACATGTCTAAGGCGTATTTACACTCTGACAAGTGTTTTGGGCATATTCCCCAACATTCTCCAGCTGTCATCTCCTGACTGGCCGAGATTGTCTATATATAGAGAAAGTGTATAGAAAAAAGGGACTTTTGAAATTTTGTGCGAAAACAGATAGAGAGAGAGAAAAAGAGAAAAGATAAGACTTGTAATGAACAAGCGAAAAATATAGACCGGTCCAAAATATTCAGCTCGGCTCTATATCATATTAAGGTCATTAATAACATTTAGTGATCCAGTTTATTTTATCTTTTTATTATTTTCTACGTGGCTTCGATCCATTCGTCCAGATCAGCACACGTGACATTGATCAAATCAGACTCCAACAGAACCTATCTGAAATTAAGATTCGGTGTCTGTTGCAGCGCTGAAGATAGTAAAAAAAAATTTAAAGATGAGGACAGATTTATAAAAGTACGAGTTCTGAAGTTGGGAACATCTGAAAATGATGGCGAAAATGTTATATACATAGGAAGGAATGGTACTTTTTAAACTAAGGCCAAAATGTGTTGAATGAAATAACAATTTGGAACTGCAACATAAAACCTACTAGTAGATATTACACCATTAATTAATCCAACCATAAAGAAACAAAAAACTTGTATTCACAAGAGTTTTTCTGGTGTGCGTCAACAACTACGTAATTTTTTGTTAGTTTCCTGAAGAATTAGTCTCAGGTCCAGTTCCTTTGCTGGCCCGTAGCTTTGGTGGCAGACGGAAACGCATAGTCACATCTTCCTGCATGATATACACAAACATATTTCAATTAAATTGATTCCACCATTTTTTGTTAAAACTATATAGGGAATTTTTTTAAGGACTATAACTTTAGGGGTGGCAAAAGTAGGACTGTAACTTTTCGGGCTCGCAAAAGTAGGACTGTAACTTTTCGGGCTGGCAAAAGTAGGACCGTAACTTTTTAAAAGTAGCAAAAATAGGCCTGTAACTTTTCAAAATAGCAATTTAAGGCCAAATCAAGCCCACATTGCCCTCTTGCGGGCTCAAATTGCACATGTGGAATTCTTATTAATATAAACATAGTTTTAAATTCTGCGTCATTTTTTACTAATTTCATTTTTTTAAAGTTAAATTCTTATTATATTTTTTTATGTTTTATGTTCTAAAAATAAAAAAATTCAGAAAAATAATACTTTCATGGGAATTTTTCATAAAAAAATTCAGAAAAATAATATTTCAGAAAAAAAATAAAAAAAACTAAATTAAAATGGAATTTGTATAATATATCACAAAATAATGGGTAATTTATAAATATGTCCCATTATAATAATCATAATTATATATCTTATTATCAGTTTTTAATTTAAAGGGAGACCAATATAGCCTTGTTATATTAATTAAAAATATTTAATTTTAAATTTAATGGTTATAATTTTTAAATTTAACCATTAAAAATATTTTTTTCCTTAGAACAGGCCCATGAGGGGCAAAAATTTAAATTTAACCATTGAAATTTGTTTTTTTTTTAGAACATAAAAAATTATAATTAATACGGAGAAGTTTGTATAAAAATTAAAACGAAATTATGCAGTTTGGAAAATAATTTTCTTCTATTAAATACAATTTAAAAATATAGTTAATCAATATAATATGTAATATAATATAATTTAAAGATTATATATATATATATATTATTTTAAAACAATAAAATAAATATACTTAATGAAATTTAACTTCCAAAAAAGAACAAAATATGTGCAATTTAAAAAAAAAAGATGACAAGATTAGTTGTCCAGAAACACATTTTTCATTATCATGTCAAAAAAATCTTTAAAAAAAAAGACATGAAATTTAACTTTAAAAAATGAAATTAGTAAAAAATGATGTAGAATTTAAAAGTATGTTTATATTAATAAAAATTCTCACATGTGCAATTTGAGCCCGCAAGAGGACAATCTGGGCTTGATTTGGCCTTAAATTGCTATTTTAAAAAGTTACAGGCCTATTTTTACTACTTTTAAAAAGTTACGCTCCTACTTTTGCCAGCTCGAAAAGTTACAGTCCTACTTTTGACACCCCAAAAAGTTACTTTTGCCACCTTATAAAACAATTTTCCCCAACTATATATATACTGTTGAAGGGAAAATAACTTGAGACAGAAAGTAGGACAAAAGTGTTGTATTATTCCATCAATGAGATCCCTTAAATAGGGTGAAGTACATACAAACAGGCCTCAGCCAAATCCTAACTAGGAAAGCCTATAAACTAACAGACTTAGGCACACAACGGGTATTATTCCTTTAACACTCCCCCTTGTGCCTAGTCTACAAGCGCATGTCATGTTGCCTCGTTAAAACCTCGCCAAGCAAAAACCCAGTGGGAAAAACGTCTTGATCGTAGGGAAAAGAGTACAGCATCTAGACACATCGAGTTTAGACTTCGTCCTTTGAATCTATCCTCTCATATGATCGTTACATTTGATCATAGCGCTATTAAGGTGACCATTCCATCGATCCCTAAAATCGTACATCTTGTTACCTCGTTAAAAACCTTTCCAAGTGATAAAAACCCTGTGGGAAAAATGATCCTTGGAAGGAAAAGAGTATAACGTACGGTGTGGATGTAAGACTCCCCCTCAAGTCTACATCTCCCCCTGATTTGTACATTAATCAAGTAGTTGTTGCCTCATTAAAAACTTCGCCAAGTAACAAAACTTAATGGGAGAAAATGAACATTGGTCAAAGAAAAGAGTAAAACACATGTGATTAAGTTTCTTTATAATCATCATTTCCTTGTGATCTTTACATCAATCTCGGAAGTTGGAAAACTCTACAGCTCCCCCTAATGCTTACATTCATATATCGTTGCCTCGTTAAAAACCTTGCCAAGTAACAAAACCCAGTGGGAAAAATAAACCTTGGTCTAAGGAAAAGAGTGCAACATATGTGAGTATGTTACGTTATATCTCACATATTTCCCGTTATGATCATTCCATCAATCAAGGGGATTTACAAGTTACATCATGTTCATAAATGTAAGTATGCTCATCAGTGGCAGTACTTAACCGCTAGTTCCTCACAAGTGTAGAATGATAGTTCTTAATCATGTACACTCACGGATTGATTCATGCAAAGCAATAATCTTGTCGTGATTCGAGGAGGTAGCCAAAAGGGGTTTGCATAGTCGATTTCCAAAATATAAGTAAGTCATACCAATACATACTTTGTGGTAGTTGCTTCGGCACCAGCATTTACTTTAGCATTTGCCTTTTCATAAGCAGCTTCCTTTGCCTGCTTGTAGGGAAAGAATAGTCCCAAGTCAATGGTTTCTTTTAAGTATAAGAATATATTCTTGATACCATTCCATTGATGTTGCGTCGATGCTGAACTAAATCTAGTCAGCGAATTAACTGAGGAGTGATGGCAGGTCGTGTACATTGAGCTAAGTACAATAATGCGCTATTGCACTCAAGTAGGGAATTTCAGCTCCGAAAGCTCTTCGTCACTTTCCTTTAGACGAAATGGATCTTTCCTTTGCAACCAAATGTTCGACCTATCATGGGGTGCTAGTCGGGTTTACCTTGTCCATGTTAAAGTGCCTGAGAAACTTCTGGACATAGGAAGACCGGTGGAATGAATTCCACAAAGTCGATGTCTATGTCAATGCCTCGACAGAACCGAGTTTTCCCAAGATTTTTCATCTCAAACTCAGATTTTCAAGTATCCGTGGTTTCTCTTATTTCATCAAGACCGATTATGTTCATGTCATCGACATACATTGCGATGTGAATCCGGATCTTATTTGTGAAGACGCAGGGACACAATTCATCGTTCTTTTATCCCTTCCCAATCAAGTAGTCACTTAGACGGTTATACCACATCCTTAAGGATTGCTTCAAAACCGTAAAGTTGAGCGTTTCAATCAAATTTCATACACACTCTGTGGTCTAGAGTCACTTGATTTGGGTAATGAAATGCCATCGGGCACTTCCATATATATCTTCGTATCTAGATCCCCATAGAGATACGTAGTAACCACATCTATTGGCTGCATTTCCAGTCCCTCGGAAATTACTAAGCTAATCAAATAGCGGATACGTATACGTGGGAGTACATTTCCTCGTAACCAATTCCAAGGCGTTGTGAGAAGCATTACTTCGTGAACCTTGTATATTAAGACTCTACTATTCTCACTATGATTTACGACAAAGGTTCGATTATGTCCTTCAGGATTTACACTTGGTTAGGTTAGCACTACCTACACCAAATACCCGTCTCTTTGTCGGAGAATCTAGTTCTACCTGGAATGTTTTTCTTATAGGCCAATCAGCTCTATGTTGATTTCATCCAACCGAGCGAGTTTCGACATCATCGTACTTTATGATTCATGACATGTCATCAAAGCGGGTGGTTGATCAGGCCACACCCTCATAATTTCATCGAGATTCTTGATTTTCTGAATCATATCTTCGGGGCGTCCCCCTCGTCATGATTCTTGGACATAATAAAATCAAGCATGATCTCATGAAACGAGTTCATTGATGGTTAACATGTAATTTGTGCCATACTATACCTCTTACTTGGGTGAGTATTTAGTCGAACCATGTGGCTTCCATCCTTTCCTTTGCAGGGAGCCACGGCCTCAACCACACCTCCACCAAGTGCGGTTGCATCACCCGGTTCATTGGTGATGTGCCCCTTGGAGGGGACTTCTAACCTTACAGGCACATTTGCAGCTGTAATGTGAGATCTTGTCACTTGAATGATATCAGTAAATGCATCAGGCATCGAATCTGCTACATCCTGAAGATCGAGTGTTCTTTGTGCTTCACGGTAACATTGTGAAGTTCGGGGATCATAATGAGACAAAGTGGAGACACCATGACAATTCCTGTCGTTCCCCGAGAAATTACATTTTCTCTCCTCCCCCTAACGACGGGAAGGTTGTCATATTAAAGTGACAATCCGCAAATCGTGCGGTAAAGAGATCACTGTGAAGGTTTCAAATAGCGGATAAACGTCTGGAGATTCTTATCCAACGTGAATACTTAATCGTTTCTAAAGACCGATGTCTTTGTCAAGCGCGAAGGCACATATAATGCATAACCAAATATGCGCAATTGGCACTCAAGTCCGTCTGGGTCCAAAATATAAAAATCAGGCTATCCAGTTACCAACTGGTACGCATAAACTAATTGGTTAGTAAAAGGTCTAAGAATGAACGATTTAAGTAAAGTTGCGTGCAATATTGCATAATTCCAGGCAAAAATATGCTAATTAGTGCGCATAACCAATGACATAATCACCATACATATTCTTTCGACGGTGTTTTATGTGAGACCTTTGCATATGTACATGGGACGAGATACTATTCATTAATCTCTATCATGCAATAAACATCAAGTACTTTTTGATGTGAACTCTACAACATCATCGAGTCCTTTAGATTTGATAAGGGAGGTGAGTCCTTATAAATTATTTTGGAAGTTCTGCAGCAGTTTGAGTGGACAGGAGAGCGATATGTGACCAACATGCCGGAGAATCCATCAAAACCATCAATACATAAATGGTCCGCATATTAGGTGGATGGATCCACAAATATCTCCTTATATTCAGCGTAAGAATGAAATGTTTGCTTTTGTTTCTTTAGCGTAGGAAGGTCTCGCTCCTACTTTGGCTAAAGAGCAGGCTTTGCAACACTAAGTGGTGGGCATTTGATATGAATTCGGTTCTTTGGATTACATAACACGATTAACATCAACATTGTTCTTTATGTCGAGTTGTTGCCACATTTTCACTCGAAAAGTAATGATGTTCGTACAGGTTCTTTAGTATATGGATCATTATACTTCGACCAGGATGACCTAGTCTATCGTGCCAAAGCCCATATGAGTCTATGTCCCAAAGTACATTGTTGGTGATAACATAGGATTTTAAAAACCTAATAATAGTGAGGTACATCCACTAGATCGACTCATCAGTTATTCTAAAATGTGTTTACGTCCACATTCATTAGAATTAATAAAAGAAACTCTATTCCATTCTCACAGTGGGTTTCAATCTGGAAACTATTGCTACGTATATTATTGAAGCTAAGTAGGTTCAAAGGGCTCTAGATGCATACAGAGCATCGGTAACTTAGAAGACTGCCATTTAGGCATCAAAATTGGGCATTACCTCGCCCTTTGATGAGTTGGGAGGACCCAATCATCGTAGTTACTGAGGTTTGGCAGGCGACTTATTCGATGAATAGAAGCCTTATTCTAAGAACACTCAAGTTCTACTCGATTCATTCCTTAGAACAGAGAGAAATTTCGAACCATTAGCATTCAAGCAATATTCAGTACTTCGAAATAAAGCTAAGAATCTAACGTAAGCAATATTAATATCTTGTTCGTGAAACAACATTGCATCACGCTATTATTGAAAATAAAACACCAACATAGTCGTCTTGAGGCAACTATACCAAATGTAAACGAGAAAGTAAACATAATACTAAGATTCAGTCTATAGACTGTGGCTCGTATGACTCAATTAGACGATTGGTGACTGTGAAATTGACATAGGGGGACTTGTCTAGATCATATTCTTCCATATAGTGAGTTCTCCTTTCTTTGGACTCTCTATATTTCTTGTAGCGAGATGCGACTTGCTTGCTTGCATGGCAGTTCTTGTACCATGTCCAGCATCTCCACAATGATAGCACGGTTCATTGCCAACTCGAGCCTTAGAGGCGATAAGATGGGTAGGTGTTATTTGGTTCCCTTAGCTAGTATAGCCGGGAGCACCAAGTCTTCGCATTACATTAGAAGAACCCCCACGTTTTTGACCACGAAGCCTATCATGTCCAGTCCCCTATTCATTGGGGTAGTTTCCATCCTTCACTTTGCCATAATTGGCCTTGGGAATTTTCTTTGTCCCAACCGGCATGACATTACTGCTCACTAACACTTCGTTATGCCTCCCAGCTACTTGTAGTAGGTTGATTAGCTTACTGAAGGTAGTGATGCGTTTATTATCATACTCCAGCCTATACTGGTTCGTTAGTATAAGAGCGGAAGTAGGGAAGGTGAAAAAAGTTTTATGGATCATGTCATCTTCTGTGATGTCCTTTCCACAGAAATTTAGGCGTGCCTTGAGAGAGCATATCTGTGTTGAAATCGTTGATCCGTTTAATTTCAAGCAAGCGGATTTCATTCCACTGCACGATCAGTTCTGGGAGCAAAGTACACATGTTCCCAAATCGGCCCTTAAGGGTATCCTACAGTTCTTTGAGGGATTTTCAACTGTAGATATTTCCATCTCATGCTCGATTGGATGTGTACCTAAGGAATATAAGTACATTCGCTTTTATCTTATCAGACGGTACTTGGTCTGTGGTGTTAAGGAGCGTATCACTATATTCTTTAGTGATAATATGGTCTCGACGTAGGAGACTCATCTATGGTACTCAAGCTCTTTTGAGTCCAAGATATCAAATTCGGGACGAGTTGGATAAACTATCTTAATACAAGAAAACGGAAAATGATTTTTCACAGTTTACCATGAGTACTTTCCATGATAAAATTTTCAATAATGGGAGCGTTATTATTTTTCGGAACCAAGATATGGTCAAAATTACTTTCGATGCTATTGAAGGTGACCAATGAAACTACTTTATCATGGTTCGAGTTGAATTTAGGCAGTAGATATAAATCCTCTAAAGTCTACTAAAATGAAGCCTAATTGCATGTCATATCTATATATGCATGCAAATATATGTATATTTATAGATATAGACATATAATCCTAAGAATATATCTATACACGTATAAATGCAGTCAAAGAGGTGTCTTATGACGCAATATAATTATTAGTTCATGTGAATTAATTTTAATCCGAACTCTTTAAAGCAATTCGCTTTAATTTAATTAAAGTTATTAATGTATTATGCTTTAATTGGTTTAATTAAGCATAAATAAATTTATGAAATATAAATATGCAATTAAAGTAATTAAAACATGTAAAATCGCGCACGTTGCAAATAGTAGGGTTATTCGGATTGTGTACCTTATAGGAAAGAAAAGATTCTTTCCTAGGGCATACCGTCGATTTGTTTGGATGAAAATATATTCCTCGTTCCATTCACCGTGTGGAAAGTACCTCCTTCCATTTTTCTGAAATAAAATTGTATTCTTCGTATTCTTCGCAAGAGATCGAACATTGGACTCCATGACTCGCGAATGACATCCAAGCACACAGTACCACGCCTTGCATCGACATTCGGGTGGAAAATTTTGTTAACAAACGAAATCACAGGAGGCCGGTAAGGATAAGCATCTGGGAGTTTCACGTGGACCTTCCAAACTCCACCTTCATAAGGACTGTGCAGTGGAGACGGATTCTAGATGGACTTGACTGAATTTGAAGAGCAATGAAGTAGTAAGGGGTCCGGTTGGGACTTTTATAGGGTTTTCTCTGGTTATGGAAACGGAATTTCTTTCACCCCTTTGGGATTTCTTGTTTTCTTTTTTATTGTTAAAAGGTTGGATGAATATCCCTCCTCAGAAGACACACCGAGGGCCTTGGGTGGAATGTGGCTATGGGTTGGGTCGTGATGGGTCGCGATCTGGTGCAAAATCGGGATCGAGGGTTGGGAAACGTGACTGAGGGCACAGTGGCGGCGACGACTTGGAGGATGTCGGCGGCGATTTGGCGGTGTCGGGGTCTCGGCCTGAAGTTGAGCAGACGAGCGATGGGTTGCTCGCGGGGAAGACGGCTAGAGATTGCTGCGAGCCGGAGTGGAGGCGGCGGAATCTGGCGGAGGCGAGAGAAGGAGACGAGCCATCAAGTAGGATTGGGGAAGATGACCGGTGACCTGGTGGAACTTGCGGCGGCGGCTAGGGTTTCAGCGGGAAATGATTTTTTTTTTTTTTTCGTTTTTTTTTTCCGGAATTTTGCAGAAAATCGGGAGGAATTTGTTTTTTTTCTGTGCTCAGTTGGGAACTACGTGCTGATAACGTGTTGAAGGGAAAATAACTTGAGACAGAAAGTAGGACAAAAGTGTTGTATTATTCCATCAATGAGATCTCTTAAATAGGGTGAAGTACATACAAACAGGCTTCAGTCAAACCCTAACTAGGAAAGCCCATAAACTAACAGACTTAGGCACACAACGAGTATTATTCCTTTAACATATACTAGTTAGTAGCAACAACACATGGAGTACGTAGTTCTGTATGCAGGGGTGGAATAGCTAGGACACATCAACCGACTTTTTGTAAAACCACCACCTTTTTTGGGGAAGTCAATTTGTGACAACCCGATCTATTATTATCAATATATGTTATGTTGCACACTCTAATTGTTCTAACAAATCTCGAGATTTTATAAGTGATGTTTATGTTGTGATATGCTGTGCAAGTACTTCACCAAATCACTACTAATATAGTGTCTATGTTTGTTTTTCGTTAAGTACTGTTTCTAGTTTACGTTTTTGCTAATTGAATTCTTCTAGTATTTGATTTGATACAAAAAGAATAGTTTTTTACTATATATAATTTGTGGCTGTTGAATGTAATTGACTGTGAATATAAATACATACATGCTTTGCTACATAATAACATACACTTTTTAAAGGTACATCACTGTTTTGTTTCAAGATTGATGAATATAAATTGTAGTAAATGGTAACTTAAAACTTGATTGATTTCTGAGTATGTCACAAGATGCTCTTTTTCTGAATATATGATTTAATTCATGCCAATGTGGACTGCATTTTTTATTTTGTTTTTCTTGTTTTCAAAAAAATCAGTAATTTATTTTATTATTATTTTAAATTTTAGGACATGCTCATTGCTAATCCTGGTTCGTCTCCATTTTCAAAACGTGATAACTGATTAATGTCTGTTTTCGCTGCTGTTCCCTTTTACCATGATTTGAAGTTCTACTATAGCCATTGACATAGTGTGACATGGGAAGAACATCTACACTGGCATAAAATCTATTCTAATTTTCTTTTTTTGTAATTTGATGCAGCATTTTTTACTAGCACGGGAACATACATTTCATATGGAGTATTATTAGTGTAACACCCCCAGATTTAACCGGAAATATTACAGCGCCGTGGGCCCCGAGATGGAACCCACAAGGCTAAAAGAATTTTTCGCAAACATTTACAAATACCCAAGAGGCCAACGACAGTACTATCTTTAAAAATTCACAAAGACTTATAAAATTCATTTATCAAAAACCGTCGTAAAAACTCATTTGAAATCACAAGGCCAAACGGCCGACACTCAAAAGTTTAGAAAACGATTTCCAAAGTAACCTCAGTTACCAGATACCAAAAGAGCGTTTCAAAATACTCACGCAGCGGAAAAAGACCAACCATAAAGATACTCTTGCAGCGGAATACAAGAACCAATCAAGAAACTCAATGCACAAAACATGTTCTAGCCAGTATCCTCCGGGAAGCTCATCTCTTCACGACCGCTACAAGCTCGATACTCCAAGAACCTAAAAAGAAATCCCACGACGGGGTCAGCCATAATATCCAACAATGATAACCGTCACATCACATCAATAAATACATACCAATGAGAATACAATGTAAGAATACGACTAATGTAATCTTACCGCCATAACTTTGCTTACTCAAGTAATTCTCATCAGAATAACCATTATCACATTTCACATCTCGTACTCGATTAACCAATAAACTCGAACATAATATATGTACTGTATCTCAAACAATACTCAAGATTATCATAACCAACTCACGATACGGAAAAGCACCAGTTTTGACCAATACAATCCATCGGATAGCATCATCAAATCCCAAAATAATAACCGATTGTCCATCACAAGACGAATACCAAAGGAAATACGGAACATACCTCGAGAGGAACAATACCACGATCCACGCTACCTAATCCGAGATCAGAACATAACATCATACGAACACGGTCCTAACACAAGACCTACGAATGCATACTCATATGACCACGTCAATATGATCACAACAATAACAATAATGCATACTCAATGGAAATCCCGTGATCCAGCGCCCTCAGCCTAGATCCCTTTGATGATACTATCAGATCAGCATAAGGTGGATAACCAACAATACACATATGCACAACAACATATGATAAAATCAACGATGCGAATCCATATGATTCCATCAACACAATACTGGTAATCCAACGATCCAGCGCCCTCAGCATAGATCCCCATGATGATCCCGTCGAACTAACGCATGGTGGAAAACCTGTCCAACGATCCAGCGCCCTCAGCATAGATTCCCATGATGATCCCGTCGAATCAACGCATGGTGGACATTCGATCCAGCGCCCTCAGCATAGATCCTCATAATCCCATCAGATTATTTACACAACATAAACAACACAATATGCATACACATATGCAAATCAACACGTTCATCAATATGAACAACATAACATGCACGACAACATGACAATTTACTAAGACGACTCCATGTTCAACAACATGAAAGAAAATGTAAGAGACCAAATTAAATAACACTAAACCGTAATCAATATGGAATACTTGCCCCGAGTCCTTCGGGAGCAACCTCGATGTCCAATCATCATCGACGATTATCCGCAACGCTCGACGATCCAAACATATCATGAACCATAAATACTCGAATCCTCGTCTTTATCACAATGTATCCTCGATACCCAAATATACCAATAACCGAAATAAATCATATATATTATGATTTAACTCCCAGAATCGAAAGAACGATATCCAATCCAAATACCCAGAGTTCACAATAATAATCATCGCTATATGCATTATAAACGAAATGAAACTGAAATCATTCATTAAACATTATAACTGAGCAAGTAATAACTTGCCTCGATACTGATACGACGATGACGAAGCCGCTACCAATCCCATTGCCTTCGTCTGTGAGCTCCTCGGCCCCGACCGAAGCAATTTACGAAAATACTCGAACACGACCGCAGCATCCGGTTATAATCACCGATCAATAATATCAACCTATCGAAGTAATCAAATAACATATATCCGATAACTATTAACAACCAACACGACCAACCAAATCATCTCAACGATTCAACGATACCTCAATCATATACAAAACCAAATAGTATAACTCAAACTATTTTACGAATTCATATCCATCATATGAACCAAAATCCGATAATTACCAATCAATATCATCGATCGATAAACTCAACGATTTCACAATTATCCCGATTAACACAATTTCAAATAATCCAATTCAAACAATTACGAATTCACAACCACAATGCAATTACGGGTACGGACGTAAAGGAAATCATATTCGACGATCAATCACAATCTTTTCGGATTTCAAATTGATATCATGATTCGTATTTCATCAAGAACATACGAATTCTATCACTATAATCAATGAACATTCGATTTTTATATCCAAAGGTACCGATAATTCAACCTACGATCGTCTTGCTATGTTAAATTCATCAAGAAGTTCCTCAAGAACACTAATGGATTCAAAACCTTGTTCATAGCCATTAAAACAATGTAATCCGATGTTTTCTAACAGCTAAACAATCCCTAATCACAATTCAATGTGTATATCAACATGTTCTTGAACATACGATCTCCCTAACATCAAGAATCGAAGTAACAATACCAAGAACATCAAGAACTCTATGATTTCGTAATCATAATCAACATATTCAAGGTATAAACCATCATAACACCATCTTCCTTCAACATATAGTTCATGTAGCCTCAATAATCGTAACAACAACATCACAATCAACTTCATACGAATCATATACTGATAACAATACCAAAATCCGAAATCAAAGTGAAGAATTCAACAACATACCTCAAGAACATGAATAACCCAATCAAACCCTTCAAGAATCATCCATAATTCCATATCCAAGTCTCAAATCCAAGTCCTCAAGCTCAAAATCGACTTAGGAAGGCCAACGTCTCTCTCTCTCAAAGTTTGAAGACGAAAAACAAAAAGAAACGTCGAAGGAAATGAAAGACGGGCATCCACTTATAAAACATTTCTGTTCGTTACGTACATAACACACCAAGGTTAACGTACGTGACACGCATTACGTACGTCAGCCATCCTTGATAGCGTACATAATGCTAATCCCAAAACTAATTGTCCTGTTTCGTCCACTTGATTACGTACGTAACATCACCTTCATTACGTACGTAATACGCACGTTGACTTGCTACAGTAAAACCTTATATTACGTACGTAATACATCCTGTATAACATACGTAATACGTAGTTGACTCGCCTGTCAACATCCTTCCGCCGAAAGCTGCCGACACAGGGTCCCACCTGCCGACCATGACTCGATCGTCTGATTCCCATGTTACGTACGTAATGTCTCGGCCATAACGTACGTAACTCTTGTGATTTAGCGTACGTAAGTCTTAAACATTAGCGTAAGCTAAGTATTCTATACTTAGCCAATTTTAACTGTTACCACCTGTCTCGACATACAGAATACGAACATACGGCATACTGAATACGTATACTGAATCCAATAATATTCTTATACAATATACCTCATATCGAAAGTACGATAACCTGATACACGATATTCTCAAATGCAATTGTCGACCAGATACGACAATTGTACCAATACTGACATCTCAGTCCTTTATTTATTTTATCCATACTGTACAGATTCCACGTTGTACAATATAACTCGGATAAAATAATCTCAAACAACAGTAGTAGAAATTCCGGATATTACAATTAGATTGTCTACTCTTTTCTTCTTCTTCTTTTCTTTTGCCTGTTTTTACTTAGGGTCTAGAAAACACACTAAATTTCGTGTTTGATGAGTTGTCAATTTCCAAATGGGGAAGATTGTTGTGTATGCAATGAAAAATTGACAACTCATAAACCACGGAATCTTAGTGTGTTCCCATGACACGCACTAGAAAAACCCATGGTAGGAAATTTATATCTGTGTGGTTTCCCAGAAAATTTGTAATTAGGTTTGTGGAAAGTTTGTGACGCGTTGTGGTATTTCTGCGGGATAAATGTGATTTACACAATCGCGTGTCATACTTCTGATTATGATCATTTCTTGCAGTTCTAGGAATTAAGGCATGAGTGAGTCTACTGTGCACCCAAGTATCACCCCAAGCTTGACCCTAATAATATAAAATTTCCATTTTGCCCTTAATTGTCACTGTACTAATTTATGTCCTGATTTACGGTTGCTTTTTTATTCCCCCATTCCTGTTTCTTTCTTCTTTTTCGCCGCTGCACCTCTTTCTAGGGCTGGGATTTTTACCCGAAGAACCGAATTTTAATAAGAATCGAACCGAAATTTCAATTCTTAATTCGGTTCCTTTTTAATAATTCGGTTCTGATTCCGGTTCCTGTTTTATGATGTTAGAAAAAAACGGTTTGAAATCGGTTCTATATATATATTAATAAAAATAATATTATATATAAATTTTACATAATATAGGTATTAAATAAAGCAAATTAAATATATTTTGTTCAAAATATTACACATTAAATTCGGTTTCTACTCAAAATTCGGTTTTTTTTTTACAAAATTCGCTTTTTTGCATAATTCGGTTCCTAAAAGAACCGAAAAACTCGATTTTTACACATTCTCAATCAAATTGAAGCACCAAATTGATAGTAACATAAAACCAACAAATATAAAACAAGTCCAATTCATGTCTAATTGATACATCTTACACAAATATGCAACTTCAAGTAGTGTGCACCAAACTAATCAAAACAACAATGAAGCAAGCCGATTCTAGTTTTATAGATCGCCAAAATTTTTCATGTCCGACCCGTATGGTGGCATCAAGTTCAAACCATAATCTGCACCGCTTAGTTGATCTATTGCGTTATCACCTAGAAATTGTATCGTCCTAGGTTGTGAGCATAAATCTCTTCCAGCTTCTCCGATCGGCTGATTGTTAGCATGAAATTCTTCTACATTTTGTTATTTTTTCCCCTTCCTTTGGTTTCCATTGGTGCTAGCCTGTTGCAAAACACAAGTGCGCTTAGATTTTTAAATTGCCATTTTTTAGTTCAAAATGATAAAGTGAAAAGAGCAGTGCAAGATATACCATGGTTTTTCGGGTTCCCTTTTCCAATGGCCCCTTTTGGCGGTTCTTTTTAGGAGCTCCCTTTCTTTTCGAGCACTTTGGATCTAATACGGTGACTTCTTGTATGTGTTCCTCATCTCCAGTACCAGAGGCGTTAGGCGCGCTGACATGAGAAAGAAGATTACTCCCACAGATTTTCCTTGGCCTCGAGCTAACGGGGGAGTCGACTAATAGAGTTTCGAGCCATTCCATTAGTTGTTGGGTCCGTAGTTCATCATCCACAACCGTGTTTGCTACCTTGGCAAAGGTACTACAAAGTTTGTCATACCTGTCTTGCTGAATTGTACTTACCCATCCATTATAATTGATTTTAACTCTTGTGTATTCTCTTTGGATGTCACGTCTCCATCTTCTCAAGATATATGATTCGGGCAACAATTTAACACCATTACGCATCAGTACCGAGATAGCGTGTCTACAAAGAATTCCTCTGAACTCAAACAAGTGGCAGCTGCAAATAGCATGAGATGTATCTCTATCAAACAGGATTGTGAAACTCTTCCTCCTCTCAACCCCGTTTATTGTGATATCTTCTTCCACTTCAAACGTAGATCCATTGCTAGCTGAAACAAGGTCACAGTACACTTTTCCAGTGATTTCCTCTTGAAATTCTTTGAATTTAGAAAGCGTGTAGAGATCCTGGATCTGTTTCTCCATAGCGTACGTAGTGACACATGGAACAATCTGTGTGTATGACTTCACATCAGCCTGGAACTCCTTCTCTACTTTACTCCTCAAAGCCCGCTCATATTGTTCTACAAACTGTTTCAATGTAGTTTTTGAATTAACATACCCATCAAAAAAGGCATTGATACTCTCACTACGCTGTGTGGTCGACATTCCTGCCCAGAAAGATGTTCTTAGGAAACAAGGCACCCAACGGACTCTCTCGTTGTAGAGACCACACAACCAATCATTGTCATGCAGTGTATACATATCAAGCATGTTATTCCAGCGATATTCAAATTCTTCAGGAATCTGTGAATCATATACAGCCTCGTGCATAGCAGTTAGTATCGAACCTTTATGAGAGTGACCCCCAAATTTTTCAGGCAGCTTCTTTAAAATGTGCCATAAACACCACCTATGCTTTGTATCTGGGAACACAATTTGGATTGCATTCTGCATTGCCCGATCCTGATCGGTGATTATACCAGCTGGTGCATTGCCATCCATACAATCCAGCCACGTCTTGAATAGCCAAGCAAATGTCCCTGTATCTTCGCTAGATATCAAACCACATCCAAGCAGTGTGGATTGTCCGTGATGGTTCACACCTACAAATGGGGCAAAGGGCATGTCGTATCTGTTCGTAAGATAGGTGGTGTCAAATGTGATAACATCACCGAACTCTTTATATGCATGTCTACACCTATTGTCAGCCCAGAATACATTTTTCAGCCGCGATTCCTCATCTAAGTCAACAATGAAGAAGAAGCCAGGACATTGTGCTTGCATCTTCAAAAAATAGGCCTGAATTGCAGCTGCATCACCGTCCCCGAGTCTTAGTCGCCGAACCTGATCAATGTAGTTTCTACAATCCTTTTCAATAAATGTGAGTTGGTCATAACCACCAGCTTCAACAACAGCTGAGTTGAAACTTTTATGCAGAGGAATACCAACTATGTCATTCAATTCAAGCTTCCGCTTCACTTGGTCTGTCAATTGTCGATTACACCGAAATATTCTAGATTTCGAAGGACTTATGTTGTGATTATGCTCTAAATGAACTACAGAAACACGCCATGTCCCTAGAGTATCCGAATAGGCCGTCATCCTAGCCTGGCATCCTATTTGCATTGTTGGGTGAGGTCTCAAAGGGTTGCGTGCAGTACTAGTTCTCTTCCCTTGTCGACTACAAACAAAAGTAACACTCCTCAAAGACCCATCTGGAGCTTTTCTTGCATTCCTTCGCCTAGCAGGAAAACCTATTTTACGAGAATACTTCATATAATATTGAAAAGCCTCCTCATGGCTACCAAACTTCATCCCAACTTGGGGCACAATCTCATTACCCTCATTTGCTACTAAGTTATTATCTCCAGCACAATTTTCGGGTAGTTTATCATTTAGTTCCACACATTGGTCATCCGCGCCTATTTCATTGTCATCATTGGAGGAGAGAATTTCATTTCCTATACAAAGATGTGAAAGTTGACACAAATTAAACATCTCACTATTATGGTAATAAAAGAAAAACATAATCAACACAATTGAAAACAGGCAGCTGCACAGGGACGATAATGTACTATTTTCTGAGTACAAGTTGCCTCACCCGCTTCAGTACAAAATAATTTTGAAGGTTATTCTTAATTGAGGGAATATATTGAAAATAAATATGCCTTAGTGGAGCAATCTACAAATTACACAGAATTCCTCAATATGCACATTGAATTAAAAAAACAAATGAACGTTCCAAAATAGTAATAAAGAAGAGGATGCAATAACGGAAAATGATCTCTTTTGCTCGAAAATGGAATGGTTCTTTACACACAGTAAAGTACGAAAAATCAAGAAAAGAAGGAAAAGGAGCATACCCATTTGCGATTCGGTTGTCAGTGCCCGGATCTGTAAGATTATTGTTAACGGGCAAGAAAACATCCTCCCACGGGTCGGGTTCACCACCATTTGACTCCATTTTCCCGGCGACGAAGATATTTCCGGCGTCTCGCCGACTGGGAGTGCAGTGAATGGGGTTTGCTGTAGTGAGAGACGGGAGGGAGGGGAGAGGTGAGTTTTGGATATGTTGTTTTAATTTATTTTCTTTTGGACGCAAGTAGAAATAATGTTTGTCAGTTGATGTGTCTGAAGCAAAAGTGGTGGTCCTTATCTCCAAATATTAATATATCGCGATAAATTAGCTAATGAAAATTTCGTGATATTTTGTTAGGGTCAAGCTTGGGGTGATACTTGGGTGCAGAGTATACTTTTCCTTAAGGCATTTCTTAGTTCATTTTCAGTCCTGTGCCAAGTGGCAAGGGGGAAGTCATAATGAATTGCTTTGGCTGTTGTACGGATGATAATATATACCAAAGGCTGCTGCGAGTGGATCGTACCAGGCAAATCAATCAGCAGGTGGTTCTATGTGTTGCTATGGCTTAAAAGCATAAGTATTAATTTCAGTATGCATAGTTCTAAGAGCAAGTCCAATGCTAGATGCTAAATATCTATTGCTATTGCTATAATATAGCATCAAAAAGTGTTCTTTGGTGCTAAAATAAAGGTTGCACTCCAATGTTAGTTTCATAATTAACTAGTTTCAAATGTAAAGAACTTTTTAAAATATTACCAAATTTAGTATGTTTTGGTATTTGGTGATATACAATACTATAATTGTTTGATTCTTTCCCTCTATTTATAGTTATTGATGATGTGGCAAGGGTGGATCGATCCATCCTTGGTTTCAAATATAGAACCAAGGATCCACCTTTCCATGGATGCATCCAAATTTAGCATCCCACTGGAGTTTAGTTTTTTAGCATTTGATGCTATAATATAGAAATAGCACCACTTATAGCATTGCATTAGACTTTTGCTCTAACATGAGTTGCATGTATTTAAGATCATGCATTCGAACAAATGAACTGTACGTGACATTTGGTTACATTTAAATCTTGCTTCTACCTCTGCATTGGAGTTTATTTCTAGTACATTGTTGTCATGTATTTGACATTTGCCATTGCTTGTAGGAGTAATTTCCAAAATACAGGCCATTTTCTCACCTTGCACAGCCGGGCCGCGGCACAAGGCTGCCGAACCGCGGCCCCCAGAATCACCCCTGCCATGCCGACCCTCCTGTACTCTGGGCCGTGGCCCCTGCCGGCTGGGCCGCGGCCCTTGCCGATCACCCCTGCCGAATGCCGACCCAACTGTACTCTGGGCCGCGGCCCCTGCCGAAACACCTTCAACAAGGCCGAGTGGCCTGTACTCTGGGCCGCGGCACCCTCCTGCCGGGTCGCGGCCCCTACTCGATAAACTGGGCAGTTTTTTTGTGTGTGCCGCGGCACACTTTGGACGGGCCGCGGCACACGGGTCAACCCTGCCTATTGGGTTCCTTTTTCAGCCGGTTTCCTGCGGGATTATTTATTACTTTCACCTACAGTTTTGAGAGAGCAGCAAGAGAGAGATAGGGAGAAACAAGAGACAGAAATACATTTCTTCAATTTTCCAGAGATTTATCGGTCGGATCGTCGTGATATTTTGACAAGAGCTTGGTAGCTATTGGGCAAATCTTTTCATCAGAGTAGATCGAGATTTTAAGTCTGGAAGTTCGGGTATTTCGTTAGCTTTTTGTGTAAGCTATTTAGGGTGTTTTCTTTTATCGATCTTGTTATTGTTGTTGTATTCTAAATACTTGAAGAACGTTTATTACCGAGTATTTGACGATTGGTGTATACCCTAGTTTGTATTAGGGACGATTGTGTATTGTGTGTGTTGGTGATAGTGGATTTAAGCGGCTTCGGTCCCGTGGTTTTTACTCTCATCTTGAGGGGTTTTCCACGCTAAAATATTGTGTCTCGTGTTTATTGGTTTTTGGATATCATTTGTATTATATTATCGAGTTGTAATTAAATTGCTCTACTCGTCGGTAACCACAAAGTTACAATTGAAGAGTGGAAAGTTGTCAAATGAGGTTCCGCATTATTGGTTGTGACGTGACGTTAGTCGTGTTTTTCCCAACAAAGTGGTATCGGAGCCACGAGATTTGTTGTTTTGTGGTTGTTTAGTATCTCAATTGTAAGATGGAAGCCAACACGAGTAGAATGGTTAACTTGAATGGTTCGAACTACCACGTATGGAAGGGAATGATGGAAAACCTTCTATATGTGAAGGATTATTATTTACCGATTTTTAGCAAAGATAAACCGGAAGGCAAGTCCGATGCGGAGTAGACTATTTTGCATCGCCAAGTTTGCGGATATATTCGACAATGGGTTGATGACAATGTTTTGAACCATATTAGTGGAGAGAAGGATGCTCGAGAGTTATGGCACAAGCTCGAGCAATTATATGCTCGGAAGACGGGGAATAATAAGTTATTCCTCATTAAACAAATGATGAACTTGAAATATCGAGACAGTACTCCTCTATCGGATCATTTAAATGCATTTCAAGGCATAATTAATCAACTCACCGGAATGGGAATTAAATTCGAAGAGGAGGTGCAAGCTTTGTGGTTGTTAGGCACATTGCCGGACTCTTGGGAGACGTTTCGAACGTCGTTGTCTAACTCCGCCCCCGATGGAGTCATTTTGATGGAATTATCTAAAGGGAACATGTTGAATGGGGAGGTCCGAAGAAAAGCACAAGGATCTTGGTCACAGCTGGATGTTCTAGTTACCGAAAGACGGGGGAGAGGTCAAAGTAGAGGCCTGAGTGATAGAGGGCCACAAAGGAGTAATTCCTGGGGGAAGTATGCCAATTTCGAATATTACCATTGTGGTAAGAAAGGGCATACTAAGAAATTTTTCCGACAATTGAAGAAGGAGAATCGCCAAGGCCGAGAGAATTTACAAAAGAAGGAAAGCGGTAGTAATGATAAAGCCGAAGTAAATACTACTACCGAAGAATTCTTTGCATGTTGCGACTATGATATGATGAATCTTGCTAGAGATGATTCGAGTTGGGTGGTCGATAGTGGAGCTACGTGTCATGTTACATCACATAGAGATTTTTATTCCTCCTATACTCCGGGTGACTTTGGTATAATTAAGATGGGTAACGATGAGTTATCCAAAATTGTTGGAGTGGGAGATGTTCATTTGAGATTCAACACCTGTAACACCCCCGAGATATTCGGAGTATATTACAGCGCCGTGGACCCCTACATGGGACCGACCAGGCTAAAACAAGAAAAAACACCACTCGACTAACCAATCCAGTTAGCAAAGACACACATTTAAATGATACAACATATAAAGATACGCCCGGAGCAACTGGCGTAATAAACATCAAACAATAATATAGAAAATTGAGTTAATACAGAACGATGTTCGAAAATAAAAGCCTAAGTACTCGCGAGTACAATCTATAAGTTTATAAATATGGGAAACAACCATAACGAAATAGACAAAAGAAATAAGGAAACTCAAGTGCACATGTCAACGACCCTGTCCAACATCCTCGTACTGTCCCAGCGCCCGCTCATCCGGCAGAACATAACCTGAAATCCATAACGAGAATTTCCCCAAAACGGGTCCCCAAAGGGGTTAGCAATTATGCTAGTGCAAGTAATCAACGCAAACCATTCGCTTACACGTTTCATAGTACAATGCACCAAATCATTTCAAAACCAAAACCAGACATGTACAAACAGTCAAACAGTTTGCCTAGGACCGGGACGAAGCCACGAATCTCACTCGAGGCCTCTAAGGACCCTCCCGAGCTGGCCACATTCATAAAACAAATCAAGCACCACACGTCGCCTAGGACCGGGACGAAGCCACGAATCCCACTCGAGGCCTCTAAGGACCCTCCCGAGCTGGCTAGCGAAACAAACTCATGAATCCAGGACGAAGCCATAGATTCCCTCCGTGATCCCGTCGGACCCTCCCGAGGTGAGTAAAGAACACACAATATATATTACCATTTCACGTTAAGCATAAAGGTTTCCAAAAATACTTGCCTTGAATAATAAATGACGCAACGAATGGAAGGAAAACACCGACGGACGTTAGGAGCCGATAATCACGAACCTAACGATACGAAGAACACAATCACAACCAATTCTAAACGAATATGGAATTGGAAAACACCCAAAAACCCGCCTACGACTTATGTGTATTCACATCAAAACAACGACGAGGGCGGATCGCAACCAAACCCTCTCGATTACGCAAATATCACGAAATACACCATGAGTTCGTAGGATAACAAGAACACTAACGAGATTAATCATAACCATCAAGGATTAATCAACAACACGGAGCAAAATGAACAATATAACCGAAATCCCCCAAATCCCCCAAGGTAGGGTTATAAGAGATTTTACCTTGATTCGAAGATGAACGATGGATGATTAGTGATAGGTGGATGATATGATACTTGAATATGCCCTTACAATGGATTTTGGATCAAAATCGGACGAACCCTAGCCTCTGCCGTCGCTCCCGTCGCGAAGAGAAAAGAGAGACGTGAGAAATGAGGAAAAACTGGGCCGCTGCCAGTTTATATACTCGCAGGTGTTACGGCCGTAACACTCCCCACATACTGCGGTAACATAGGAACATTACGGCCGTAACACGACTCTCTTACGGCCGTGGCGGCTTCACGGAGAGCGGGCAAATTTGACGAATGACACATACGGCCGTATCAAGAACACCATTACGGCCGTATCAATACTTACGGCCGTAACTCAAACATGATACGCCCGTAACTCAGGACTGGACCAGGAGGCAAGAAACGAAGCCTTGTTACGGCCGTATGAAGGAAGCTTATGGCCGTAACTCTCGATTATTACGGCCGTAACATATACGGCTTACGGCCATAACATGGCCTGTGACAGCAGGCCATAGTCTGAAACACTGCCCGACGAGGAGATGATCGGAAATAGAAAAAAAAATAACAAGGTGTATCCACGACCAACAGATACACTCACCACGGATTTGAGTCAGAAACCAAAACGTTACGATGAAGCGTGATTCTGGATGCTCGAAGGCTCAGGAACAACAAAGATAACAAGAATACCCTAAACTTAGGGTAATTACGAAACGGCCCAAACGTCCAAAAATCGCGATACGACGTCGGATTAACAAACCGAAACTCACAACACGAACGACTCAACTATAGGAACTCGTGCAACCAAAGAAATTTCAAAAGCAAACGGGTTATACGAGAATCGAACGTCCATGCCATAATACATGACATAAAATAGAATCATATCAAAACATCACTGAAGATCGTCCAAATGGAGAAACTCCAAGAATAACATAGATTCAAAATGTCGACATGGTTACAAGCGAGCTACTAAAAATGAAAATACACCAAAATAGGAATATCGGAAAAAGAAGAAAAATGCGGATATTACATTCTACCCCTCTAAAAACAAGTTTCGTCCCGAAACTTAAGAAACAAACAACTCTGGGTACTTAGCACGCATGCTATCCTCGGTTTCCCAAGTCGCCTCCTCGACACCGTGTCTCGACCACTGCACCTTGACCAAAGGGATGGTCTTATGCCTCAGTCGTTTCTCGCGATATTCCAAAATCTTTAAGGGATGCTCCTCGAAGGTGATGTCCTCGGCAATGTCGATCTCGCCAAAGTTGATGATATGACTAGGATCCGGAACATATTTCCTCAGCTGGGAAACATGAAAAACGCTATGAACATGACTCAAGGCCGGGGGTAACGCCAAACGGTATGCTAACCCACCGACTCGCTCGAGAATATCGAAGGGCCCAATAAATCTCGGACTCAACTTCCCCTTTTTCCCGAAACGGAAAACTCCTCTCGTCGGCGACACCTTTAGTAAAACGTGGTCTCCCACCTCGAATTCCAAAGGTCGACGACGGACATCGGCATATGACTTCTGTCGACTCTGGGCAGTCAACATCCGTTCCCGAATCAAATCCACCTTCCGCCTCGTCTCTAAAACAATATCCGGTTCGGTCGCGACCAAATCGGATGCCTCGTTCCAACAAATTGGCGATCGACAACGCTGCCCATAAAGCGCCTCATACGGTGCCATCCGAATCGACGCGTGCCAACTATTGTTGTACGTGAATTCGATCAATGGCAATGCTCCTCCCAGTCATTGCTCCAATCGAGAGCACAAGCATGCAATATATCCTCAAATGTCTGGATAGTGCGCTCCGACTGTCCATCTGACTGGGGATGAAAAGAGGTACTCAAACGCAAACGAGTAGCCAACGCCTTATGCACCGCCTGCCAAAAGTGTGATACAAAACGGCCATCACGATCCGAAACAATAGACTTCGGAGTACCGTGAAGCCTCACAATCTGCGCGATAAACACACGAGCCAACTTCTCCGGGCCCCAAGTGTCCTTGATGCCCAGAAAATATGCCGACTTGGTGAGACGATCAACAATCACCCATACCATATTCATGCCCGACTTCGATCTCGGTAAACTCATAATGAAATCCATTGATATATCTTCCCATTTCCATTCCGGAACAGGAAGTGACTGCAATAACCCAGCCGGTCGCTGGTGCTCGATTTTGACCTGCTGACAAGTCAAACATCTCGCTACAGACTGCGTGACCTCCTCCTTCATATCATTCCACCAGAAATTCCTTCTCAGTTCCTTGTACATCTTACTCGAACCAGGATGTATGGAGTAAGGCGTAGCATGGGCCTCACGCAAAATACTCTGTCTCAACTCTGAGTCCTTCGGTACACAAAATCGACTTTGGAATCTCAATACACCATCCTCGTGAATCACAAACCCAAGAGACTTTCCTTTAAGAACGTTCTCTCGGATTTGAGTAATCATCGGATCCTCTAACTGCTTCAGCTTAATTTCATCGATCAAAGACGACGAAATCTCTAAAGCACAAAGATGCCCGACGACTCCAGCGGCAAAATCTCAACATCTAATCGATCAAAACCCATGAAGCTCGGTCGAGATGTAAGGATCTCAAGCATTCGCAACGCAACTGTTTTCCGACTCAAGGCGTCGGCCACGACGTTCGCCTTGCCCGGATGATAAAGGATTTCGAGGTCATAATCCTTAATCAACTCTAACCACCTCCTCTGCCTCATATTTAACTCCCGCTGGGTAAATATGTATTTCAGACTTTTATGATCGGTAAAAATCTGACATGCAGAGCCGAACAGATAGTGACGCCAAATCTTGAGCGCAAAAACAATTGCCGCTAACTCTAAATCGTGAGTAGGGTAGTTAAGCTCATACAGCCTCAACTGTCTCGATGCATATGCAATGGTCTTGCCGTGCTGCATCAATACGCACCAAAGACCCTGACCCGAAGCATCACTATAAACGACAAAACCCTCGTTGCCACATGGCAATGCCAAAATCGGGGCTGAAGTCAAACACCTCTTCAGCCCCTCAAAAATCGACTGTCTCTCGTCATTCCAGACGAACTTCTCGGACTTCTGGAGCAACTGTGTAAGTGGCCGAGCTAGTTTCGAGAAACCCTCGACGAACCTACGGTAATAGCCAGCTAAACCCAAGAAACTACGGATCTCAATCACATTCTTGGGCGGTGCCCAATCTAACACTGCCTCAATCTTCTGCGGATCCACACGAACACCCTCGGCTGAAATCACGTGACCTAAAAACATCACTTCCTTCAGCCAGAACTCACATTTCGAGAACTTCGCATAGAGTTGCTCGGTTCTCAAAATGTCTAACACTACTCGCAAATGATGGGCATGCTCTTCCTCGCTCCTCGAATAAATAAGAATATCGTCAATGAAGACGACGACATACTTGTCCAAATACTCGATAAAAACTTTGTTCATCAACTGCATGAACACCGCCAGCGCATTAGTTAACCCGAAAGGCATAACTACAAACTCATAATGTCTGTATCTCATCCGAAAAGCTATTTTCGGCACATAGTCGATGGAATCATATCAAAACATCACCTAAGATCGTCCAAATGGAGAAACTCCAAGAATAACATAGATTCAAAATGTCGACATGGTTACAAGCGAGCTACTAAAAATGAAAATACACCAAAACGGGAATATCGGAAAAAGAAGAAAAGTGCGGATATTACAACACCGGTATGGAACTTGTTTTACAGAATGTAAAATATGTTACAGATATGAGGCTTAATGTTATGTTCGTTGGTTTACTCGATGATGACGGTTATCATAGTGGTTTTGGCAAGGGGTTGTGGAAACTCACTAGAGGTTCCTTGATTGTCGGGAGAGCAGAAAAGGAAGGAAAATTGTACGTGACACTTCCGAAGGTCACGACTAATTTCGTGAACACAATAGACAATAATGACATGGCCGAGCTATGGCATAAGAGGCTCGGTCATATAGGCGAGAAAGGGATGGCGCTATTGTCGAAGAAGGAGGCGTTGTCTGGGGTTCACAAGGTACACCTTAAAAGATGCTCTCATTGTCTAGCCGGGAAACAAAGGAGAGTTACTTTTAAGAGTCATACTCCTTCACGGAAGGAAAATGTGCTTGATCTTGTTCATTCCGATGTTTGTGGTCCTATGAAGACTAGGACGCTCGTTGGTTGCCGATATTTTGTCACATTCCTTGACGATCACTCGAGGAAGGTGTGGGCATACACCTTGAAGACCAAAGATCAAGTGTTAGATACTTTCAAACAATTTCATGCCTCGGTGGAAAGAGAGACTGGGAAGAAGCTAAAGTGTATTCGGACGAACAATGGTGGAGAGTACACTTGGCCCTTTGATGAATATTGCCGAGAGCAAGGGATTCGATATCAAAAGACACCCCCGAAGACTCCACAACTCAATGGATTGGCGGAGAGAATGAACCGGACTTTGGTCGAGAGAGCTCATTGATTGCTCTCATATGCCGGATTGCCAAAGTCGTTTTGGGGAGAAGCTTTGAACACGGCGGTTCATGTTATTAATTTGACGCCATGTATTCCTTTGGAGTTTGATGTCCCGGATAAAGTGTGGAGCGGTAAAGACATCTCATACCGCCACTTAAGGGTTTTCGGATGTAAAGCTTTTGTACACATTCCGAATGACGAGAGGTCGAAGCTTGATTACAAGACGAAGCCGTGTATTTTTATTGGCTATGGTCTTGATGAATTCGGGTATTTATTATATGACCCGGTGAAAGGCTTGTTCGGTCTAGAGACGTTGTTTTTGTTGAAGATCAAACTACGAAAGATGTTGAGTATGGAGAGTCGGCTCCACAACACGACTATAATCTTATTGATTTGGACCCCGTTCCTCCCCAACATGTTGAGACACCCGATGGAGAGGATGTCCAAAATGATGAACAACATGATGCCGGTGACAACGATGAGTTGAGACAAGATGACACCGATGGAGCTCATCCCGATCTTCCCATGAAGAACATGCCATCTTTTGTTCCACATAGGCGGTCGACGAGGGACCGTCATCCCTCCACCTGTTATTCGGCCGATGAGTACGTTTTACTCACCGACGAGGGAGAGCTCGAATATTTTGCGAAGGCTATGGAGGATGAAAAGAAGAAGGAATGGATGGATGCCATGCAAGACGAGATGAGTTCCTTGCATGAGAATAATACTTACGAGTTGGTGAAGTTGCCGAAAGGCAAGAGGGCTTTGAGAAACAAATGGGTGTATACGGTTAAGTCGGAGGAACATACTTCGTTGCCCCGTACAAAGCTAGACTCGTAGTGAAAAGATTTAGTCAAAAGAAGGGCATTGATTTTGACGAGATTTTTTCTCCGGTTGTGAAGATAGGATCGATTCGATTGGTCCTTGGTATTGCGCTAGCCTTGATCTTGAGGTTGAGGAAATGGATGTCAAGACGGCATTTCTTCATAGTGACCTTGACAAAGAAATTTATATGAAGCAACCGGAAGGGTTTGAGGTCGAAGGAAAAGAGGATTATGTGTGTAAACTCCGGAATAGTTTATACGGGTTGAAGCAAGCACCACGGCAATGGTACAAAAAGTTTGAGTCGGTTATGGGGGAGCAAGGCTACCGGAAGACGACTCTCGACCATTGCGTATTTTTCAAGAAATTTGGAGATGATGATCTTATCATATTATTGCTTTATGTGGACGACATGTTGATCGTTGGCAAAATGCCGAGAGGATTGCCAACTTGAAGAAAGAATTGAATAAGTCTTTTGCCATGAAAGACTTGGGGGCGGCTAAACAAATTTTTGGGATAAGAATTACTCGTGATAGAGAAGTCCGGAAATTACACATGTTGCAAGAGCAATATATCGAGAAGGTGCTTAAACGCTTCAACATGGACAAAGCTAAAGTTGTTAGTTCACCTCTTAGTAACAATTTTAAATTGACGAGCCAAGATTGCCCTAAGACAAAGGAGGAGATTGAGGATATGGATAAAATTCCTTATGCCTCGGCGGTCGGGAGTCTGATGTACGCTATAGTATGTACTAGGCCCGACATTGCTCATGCTGTGGGAGTGGTAAGCCGGTTTCTATCGAATCCGGGAAAGAAGCATTGGGAAGCCGTATAATGGATATTTAGATATTTACGGGGTACTTCCAAATTAGGGATTATATTTGGAAATGGAAGAGCAATGCTTGTTGGTTATTCCGATTCGGATATGGCCGGTAATGAAGATAACCGAAAATCCACTTCCGGTTATTTGATGATATTTGCAGGGGGAGCCGTGTCATGGCAATTAAGATTGCAAAAGTGCATTGCCTTATCTACAACGGAGGCTGAGTATATTGCGGCGGTGGAAGCGTGTAAAGAGCTCTTATGGTTGAAAATATTTTTACGAGAGCTAGGCTTCCGACAACAACGTTACGTGGTTCTTTGTGATAGTCAAAGTGCGATTCATTTGGCTAAGAATACGACTTTTCACAAGAGAACTAAACATATCGATGTGAGGTACCATTGGATCCGAGATGCATTGGAGGATGGTTTGTTTGAACTTGATAAAGTTCATACCGATAATAATGGTTCCGATATGTTAACCAAGGCGTTGAGTAGAGAGAAGATGAAAGTGTGTTGTTCGATCGCCGGGATGGCGAACTCTTCCTATATTCCGGAAAGGGAGAGATTTGTAGGAGTAATTTCCAAAATATAGGGCATTTTCTCACCTTGCACAGCCGGGCCGCGGTACAAGGCTGCCGAGACGCGGCCCCCAGAATCACCCCTACCATGCCGACCCTCCTGTACTCTGGGTCGCGGCCCCTGCCGATCGCCCCTGTCGAATGCCGACCCAACTGTACTCTGGGCCGCGGCCCCTGCCGAAATACCTTCAACAAGGCCGAGTGGCCTGTACTCTGGGCCGCGGCACCCTCCTGCCGGGCCGCGGCCCCTACTCGATAAACTGGGCAGTTTTTTTGTGTGTGCCGCGGCACACTTTGGCCGGGCCGCGGCACACGGGTCAACCCTGCCTATTGGGTTCCTTTTTGAGCCGGTTTTTATTACTTTCACCTACAATTTTGAGAGAGCAGCAAGAGAGAGATAGAGAGAGAAACAAGGGAGAGAAATATATTTCTTCAATTTCCCGGAGATTTATCGGTCGGATCGTCATGATATTTTGACAAGAGCTTTGTAGCTAGTGGGCAAATCTTTTCACCCGAGTAAATCGAGATTTTGAGTTCGGAAGTTTGGGTATTTCGTTAGCTTTTTGTGTAAGCTATTTACGGTATTTTCTTTTCACAATCTTGTTATTGTTGTTGTATTCCAAATACTTGAAGAACGTTTATTACCGAGTATTTGACAATTGGTGTATACCCCTAGTTTGTATTAGGGATGATTGTGTATTGTGTGTATTGGTGATAGTGGATTTAAGCGGCTTCGGTCCCGTGGTTTTTACTCTCGTCTTGAGGGGTTTTCCACGCTAAAATATTGCGTCTTGTATTTATTATTTTTCAGATATCATTTGTATTATATTATCGACTTGTAATTAAATTGCTCTACTCGTCGGTAACCACAAAATTACAATCGAAGAGTGTGAAGTCGTCAAACCAATTCTCTGCCCTTTGCTTTAACGAATAGTACTTGATTTGAGGCTTTGTACAGGAAATGTCGGTGATCATTATGCTACTGTGACAACGCCAAGGAACACGATGATTACTAACATTCATCCTATTATTGTCCCTGAGCTCTCAGTGGATGAATTGAAAGATATTACAGATGGTTTTGGCACAAAAACTTTAATTGGCGAGGGAGCCCATGGGCATGTATATCTTGGTGTCTTGAGAATTGGGCAGGCTGCAGCAATTAAAAAATTAGACAAGAAACCAGACCAAGAGTTTCTAGCGCAGGTTGGTCTAATCAGAATGTACTATGCAGATATTTGACACATTAAACCAACTGATTTAGTATAAATTTAGTGCTTCTTTTGCGTCATTACAGGTTTCTATTGCATCGCGGCTTAAACATGATAATGTTGTTGGGCTACTTGGTTATTGTGTAAATGATGGTGTATGTGCCCTTGCCTATGAGTATGCTTCAAATGGATCTCTTCGTGACATTCTTCATGGTATGTAGTGTTGGGTTCTTTCATCTGCACACTTCGAAATTGACTATTTTGACTGTTTATATGTAGCTCTCTGAGCTATATACATGCAGAGCGAGTGTGCAATATATTGACTGAAATGTACTGGAATATTTAACCATTTCCAATTGTGCTTTCCATTTTTTTGGGTAACTGCTTGTGATTAGCAAGTATTCTTGTTGTTGGTAGTGATGTAAAAAATTCCATGGTTAATGTAGGTAGTGTTGTTTTAGATGCTGTAGAAAATGACGAATGATGCAAAACCGAGACAAGAGTTGGACTCTCTCCGTAAGACGAAATTGCCCCGCACAGTACACACGGCTCAACGGCAAACGTCCCCAAGATACAACGGTTTTCTATGAACTCGATACCTTGTACTAGGAATCGAATTCTGAGCGAACTACTGAATACTCGGGACTTGTAGTATGAAGTCTAGGCTAGTATGAGTGTATTATTATCTTGATTAATTCTGTGTGTATGATCATCATCTCCAGGGGCTTATATATAAGCACCCTGTCCGACTCAGTGTGACTTTCCGGCTGGACAGACACCTTGTGGTCTGGTGGGAAGGGCGAAGTGTGCCTACGAGACGCCCGTTGCGACAAGTGCGACATGCACGTGCTCGGACTCGGACTCGGAAGGTGCTTTGCACCTTCCTCGTAGGATTCGGATTTTACCCTTAAAAATTAATTAAAGCCAACTAGGGTACACCATAATGGAGCACACTTGATTGCTCCTTTATGATGGAAAGTCCTTTATAAATAGCTCAACTTTTTCTTATTTTTCCAATGTGGGATGGGATTCCACCACATTCCTAACTATTAAATGACTTAACTTTGTGCATTAATTACTCATTCATTTCTTAATGAAATTGAACAAGTAAATACACTAAATTAATCTACACAAAATGTAGATTCCAAATATACCATTTAATGGCATTAATTACCATAATTAATTATGGTATTAATTAAGCTATTTTCTTACAGATAGAAAAGGTGTTAAGGGTGCACATTGAGGTCCAGTTTTATCATGGCCCCAAAGAGTGAAGATTGTTGTGGGGGTAGCAAAGGTACTGGAGTGTCTCCACCAAACGATGCAGCCTCAGATCATCCGGAGATATCAAGTCCACCAATGTTTTACTTTTTTGATGCTACAACAACAACAACAACAAACCCAATCCCGCCAGAGCAGGGTATGGGGGAGGTAGAATGTAGACAGATCCTACCCCTACCCCAAGGATACACCCAGGAGTAGAGAGACTGCTTCCAATGAGACCTCCGGCAAGAGCAGATGAGCAGGGGATAGAGAAAAGCAAAGAGAACCGAACGATAGTAAACAAGAAAAGCATGCAATCCGAAGCAGGCAAAGCAAGCAAAAGAAAAAGAAGCAGGCAATAGAGGCAGGCAAGGAAACACGGGCAAACGCACACCAAACAAAACCGAGAACCAAGGCACAAAGAAAAGCAAACAAACCAGAGGAGGCAACACAGGGAAAGGCAAAACAATGCATGGGGCCTACAGCTAAGGCAAAGCAAAAATAAGAAAAGGCATGCAAACCTAAGGGGGCAACTAAGAGCAAGGAAAAGCAACGCACGGGGCCTAAAACTAAGGCAAAATGAAAACAAGGAACTTAACCGACGACGGGGGCAAGGCAACTGCAACCAAGCCCCCAGCCGGGACTACCCGCAAATCCTAATTCTATCTCTCCACGCCTTCCTATCTGAGATCATGTCATCGGACAAAAGCAACTCATTCATGTCGAGATTGAGTCTATCCTCGCACCTGAGTTTGGGTCTACCCCCTCTTCTCACTCCCTCTACTACAAGCGCTTCGAATCTTCTAACTGGCGTTGATTGTGGCCTCCTCCTGACATGACCGAACCACCTCAACCTTCCTTCTCTCATCTTCGAGATAATATTCTCGACTTCGAGTTTATCTCTAAAAACTCTGTTCGGGATCATGTCAAGCAAGGTCTTACCACAAGTCCATCTTAGCATTCTCAGTTCTGCCACCTCTACCCTGTTAGCTTGGACCTTGGTGATAGGCCAACACTCAGACCCGTACAACATAGCCGGTCTAACCGCCACCTTATAGAATTTTCCCTTTAACTTTAAGAGGACATTCCTGTCACAAAGAACTCCAGAAGCCGCCCTCCATCTCGCCCATCCCGCTCTAATCCGGTGGGTTACGTCCTCCTCTATTCTCCCTGATTTGTGAATCATCGATCCCAGATATCTAAAAGACTCCTTGGGTGGCAGGATCTGATCACCAATACGAACATCAATATCCTCATGGTGTCCTGACTCGATCCTCCTAAAATCACATCTCAGGTATTCAGTCTTCTCTCTGCTCACACGCAGGCCATTGTCTTCAAGAGCCTCCCTCCATTGCTCAAGTCTTTTGTTTAACCCTTCTGCCGATTCTGCCACCAGCACAATCTCATCAGCAAAAATCATGCTCCACGGGATGCCTTCTTGTATCCCTCTAGATAATTCATCTAGAATCAAGGCGAAGAGGTAAGGACTGATGGCAGATCCCTGGTGGAGCCCAACTTCTACAGGGAAAAACTCTGAGGTCCCCACTGTGGACCGTACGCGGGTCTTAGCCCCCTCGTACATATCCTTAATGACCCTCACGAATCTCCTTGGGGAACCCTTATCAAAAAGAGTTCTCCAAATCAACTCTCGTGGGACGCTATCGTATGCCTTTTCAAGGTCAAGAAACGCCATATGTAGGTCCTTTTGTCTATATTTCTAAAGAAATATAGACTTTTTTGATGCTGATGTAGCTAAATTTGCTGATTTTGACCTGTCAAATCAAGCGCCTGACATGGAAGCACACATTCATTCAACTCGTGTTCTTGGATCTTTTGGTTATAAGGGGGGAGGGAGTGGGTTCGGGTGTGCCTGAGTAAGGGTTCTACTTCGGTGAGTTGTTTCTTTTTGAAACCCCATATTCTAGTGAGATTGATTGAATTGTAGCGTTTGTCATAAATATTTATTACTCAACACTTAATTCCGCCCCTGCTGATATGATCTGACTGGAATCTAATGACCACTTAGATCAATGTATTATTGTTGTTTCTGTATTTTTTATTGCATGAAAATCTAAATTTTCTATTTTATATAAAATTAACTCACATTATTCAATTATCATAAATATATTGAAAATACTGTTGTAAATAGGAAATAAAAGAAACCAATTCATATATGGTACAAAAATAATTTTAAGTGTCATCTATGATATTTTGTATTTCATGAAAATTATTATTTTCTATTTTATAAAAATAATTCACTTTATTCAATTATCAATAACGATAACTATTTTGAAAATATTTTAATAAATAGAAATAAAAGGAAACCAACTCATATTTGACACAAAATAGATCAATGTATTGTGGTTGCAAATAAGATTGCGCCAGCAGCTTACAATATTTTTGCAAATAAAAATCTGAAGATGGTATTTTTGTAAATTATTTTAGAAAATAGAAGTATTTACAAAAAATTAAAAAAAGATGTATATTTTTCAAAAAAGCCCTTGTTTATAATGATTATTTATATTTTAAAAATAATATGTTAATATTATATCAAGTTGTAATAAATGTAATTTCACTGCATGTAATTTTTTTTGTTTGAGAATCAAGATACTTCGTTTCATTCAAGTAATCAAAGTTACATCAAGCTTTAAAATTATATGGCAAATCCGTAAGACCATCCTCTATTAACAATCGCTGACGTCTGATTTGATCAACGTCACGTGTGCTGATCTGGACGAATGGATCGAAGCCACGTAGAAAATAATAAATAAGATGAAAAGGATTGGATCACTAAATTTTATTAATGACCTTAATATGAAGTAGAGCCGAGCTGATTATTTCGAGCCGATATATCTACTTTTCTCACTTATTACAAATTCTCTCTTTTTTCTCTCTTTTCTGTTCTCATCAATGCTAAAAGTCCAAAAGTCCCCTCTTACTGTACATTCCTTCTATATATAGGCAATCGCGGCCAGTCAGGAGATGACAGCTGGCGAATGTTGGGGAATATGCCCAAAACACTTGTCAGACTGTAAATGTGCCTTAGACACGTGGCGGCCTCTGAGGATTGCTTCGGGAAGGGACATGACAAAGATGCGGCACTGGCATGCGGGCACATCCCGCATGCTTCGCGACGTTTATCCGCTGGGTCTGGCCTCTGCCCCCTGCCTGGTCGGCCTTGTTGTAATCTTGAATTGGAGCGTTTTTATCTTCTGTCTGCTCGGTCCTCCTGGATCGGACCCCGGGTCGGCTCTGACGTCTCTGGCCAGTCCGGTTTTAACGAGTCCAGGAGAAGATCGGGTTTATACCTAGTCCGCCAGCTCGCTCGGCCGATTCACCGCTGAGTGTAGGTGTGCATTCGATCAATCCGATCCGATCCGATCCGACGGATTGATCCAAATTTCGGATCACTTTTGCTCAATCAAATTCAACCGATCGTTCGGATCGGATTCGATCAATCCAATCAGATCGGATCGGATTTAATCCGAAAAATCTGAAAATTTTAAAAACTAATAAAAATAATAAAAATCATAATCCAAAAATAATAAAAATTTCATTTATATATATATATATATTTCGGATGGATCGGATTAATTTGAAAATCCATGGTTAATCCGATCGATCCGAAGTTTTTTCTGGCGTTTTACCTAAAAATAATAAAAAAATTCGTTTTTGTATATATTTTGGATCAATCGGATTAATCCGAAAATCCGCGGATTTAATCCGATCCGATCCGAAATTTTCGGATTCAGAAATTTAATTCAAATCCGATCCGAAGACATCGGATCGGACTGGTTCGGATTAGATTTTCGGATTTTCGGTTCGGTTTTTCGGATTCGGTTTTTCTGCACACTCCTACTGGAGTGCTTACGTGGATGCCAAGGTGGATGGGCTATCAACAAGGGCCCCCGAGTCCGGGGCCGTGCCGGGTTGGTCGGGGCTGGGGTTGTTTCACATTGAGGCCGATCCGGCTTGTGGGAGGATAAGATCTCTCGAAGGGACGCCTCTTCGAGAGTCGCGTCGATTCGATTTCAGGGTCATTAAGTGTCATGATGAGGGAGACGCGTGGCGGAATTTGATTTGACGACGCGTTCACGCGCTTTCGAATTTCGCGACGGTTCAGTATGAATTGTCGCGCCACGCGCCTGGCATTTAATGCCTCTTTTCTTTTATAAATATAGGATGTCTCCTTCTTCATTATTCCCTTCGCCATTTTTGTGTGTTGTTGCAGAGAAAAAAGAGAGAATTTGTAATAAGTGAGAAAAGTAGATATACCGGCTCAAAATAATCAGCTCGGCTTTACTTCATATTAAGGTCATTAATAAAATTTAGTGA
This sequence comes from Orobanche coerulescens, assembly GCA_033398695.1. Classification (NCBI taxonomy): domain Eukaryota; kingdom Viridiplantae; phylum Streptophyta; class Magnoliopsida; order Lamiales; family Orobanchaceae; genus Orobanche; species Orobanche coerulescens. The sequence goes on from CM065808.1 coordinate 125,729,841, forward strand.
TCCAATCCTTTTCATCTTATTTATTATTTTCTACGTGTCTTCGATCCATTCGTCCAGATCAGCACACGTGATGTTGACCAAATCAGACGTCAACAGATTGGCGCTAGAGGAAGGGCCCCGATAAAAAAAATATACTGCTCACCGGAGATATCTCACGACAGTTCAAAAAACCCTCAGCCCGCGACGGAGGAAGAAAACCTCCGTAAGGTGGTAGAGTGCTTTAAACACCCAGCCTTCATCCAGGGCATGGCGGCCCTTATGGCACGGGTTACTGGGGGCGGGACCCTTCAAAAACCCGAAGACCATGTGGAGGCGGAATCTCAAACGACCCGCCCAGCTGCCTCGGGACGAAACAAAAAGAGGACAGCCTATGGGGTCGCCGGAGAAAGGGCGTAAAGCCATGGAGAAAGCTCGCATCCCTCTCGAAAAAGTAGGCTTTCGCGCCCCATATCCGTTTTTGATCGCCTTGGGGCCGGGAAGAAAATCGAAAAGCCACGGCTCCCACTATTCGAGTCGAGCCGTAAAGAAGAAAAAGCTCCCACCGCCCCTAAATCCGACACAAGTATTACCTCCAACTCCGCGATAACTCGAGTGAGATCGAGTTTCTTAAAAACGCCTTACGAGCTCGAAAATAAGCAACTCACCATCCCAAAGTTCGAATGGCTTAATAAACCAGAGAGTCCCCTGGCCCCCAGTGTTCTGGCGGAACCCCTTCCGGAGAAGTTCAAGATTCCTCAGATTCCGCCGTACAACGGGGAGACAGACCCCAACGCCCATCTTGGATATTATAATTCCTGGATGGACCTGCACGGGTCTCAGGAAGCGTTCCGATGCCGAATGTTCTCCCTGACTCTGGGGGAGAGGGCCCACAGATGGTATCGGCGCTGCCCCACCATTCTATTCAAACATGGGCCCATCTCTCGGCGACGTTCCGATCCCATTTCATGGGGTCCCTTGTGCGAGTCGCCCCGCGCTCATCCATCGCTTCCGTCGTACAGGGGCCGAACGAGTCACTTAAAGATTATATATCTCGTTTCAATAAGCGGATATTGGAGACGGAACCCATGTCGGACGATGCGCTGGCCATTATTGCCCAGGCCGGCCTCCTCAAAAATTCTTTTTTCTGCTGGACGGTGTGCCAGAATGTCCCACACACCTATCAGAAATTCTTGGAGCGCACCATCTCCCATATAGCTACCGAGGAAGCTATGCCGGCACCATTGTTAGTCAAGCCCTCCGATCAGAAAGGGTCCTACAAAAAGAAAGAAGATAGGCATGACTACAAAGAGGCCCGTCAAGAATCCCGCCGGGAGAATAAGGCTCCCACCTCTTCCTCGACAGCCCCAACAACTCAGAGCTATCGGGAGCGTAAGCTCGAGCTCATGGCTAATTTCGCTGAAATATATTCAGTCGGAGCCGCGGACATATTCGATCAAATAAAGGACAAAAATTTGCTCCCGGTTCCTCGGCCGATCTATAAAGATCAGAAGGACATGGACCAGAACCGCTTTTGTAAATATCATGAATCAACGGGTCACAACACCGAGCAAAGGTCGGGACGCTGCCGCCGCCCGATCGCGGTATGGCGATACTGAGCTTAAGGTGATTTACCCGAAACCTGCCCCGAGATCGCCAGGATCGGACCGACCCGAAAAGGGCCAAGAACGATCGGGTGCCTCCAACCCCCAAGTCCCCCCGGGAAATTCTGACCATCATGGGAACAGCCGAGGTCGATGATCATCGGTCAAAGTGGCAGAAAAAGGCATCCATTCGAGAGGCTACCACCTCTTATCAGCGGACCGAGCGCCGAGCAGAGGGGTTCCTATCAGTGGCCGAAGAAGCCCCCAAAAACCCCCAGCTGGCAGTTACTTTTGAAGAATCCGATGCAGACGGCCTGGACCATCCCCATTCAGACGCCCTTGTCATCACCCTGCCCATAATGGGAATCCCGGTACACAGGGTGTTGTAGATTCCGGGGCCTACGCCAGCATCATCTACCTTCACACCCTTCGCAGGATGAAGTTAGACCAATCTTATGTCCGGCCCTGCAACGAGGACATTAGGGGATTTGTCAACTGCCGCACCTCGCCATTGGGGGAGATCGACCTCGCATTGGAATTCGGTCAGGGGCCGATCAGAAGGACGATGATCACTACATTCAAGATCATCGATGTGCACAGTGACTATAACGCCATCATAGGCCGACCTGTGATGTCAAGGCTGAGGTCCACTCAGTCCACATATCATCTGTGCATGAAGTTTCCCACCCCGGACGGCGTCGGGGTACATAAGGGAGATCAAAGGGCCGCCCGGGAATGCAATCTCAGCATCCGAGCTCGCGAAATTAACACTGCCGAAGGCATCCCGGAAAATTTATCGGAAGTAATGGGGGCCACCAGCTCCGAACAGCCGACAGGAGATACCTTACTCGAACAGGAGACCGAAGGTCCCGGGGCCGCGCAAACCCTCGAAATGGAAATGCACCAGAAGGAGACGGGCCGCAGTTCGGAAGGAGCCGATCCTAGAAGAGGATCCTGTCGACCCGCGATACCAAAATCCGAAAGGAAAAATTCGTCATGCTGAGCCAACAGAAGAGTTGGACCAGGTCGACATGGACCTATCTGATCCCGTCCGACGGCTAAAGATCGGCCACAACCTCCAAGAGCCGATCCGCTCCGAGCTAATCTTCCACCTGAGATAGAATTTGGATGTCTTCGCGTGGACCCATTCGGACATGCCGGGGATTGACCCGGAACTTGCATGCCACCGGCTGAATATCGACCCCAGTTCAAAGCCGGTTGTTCAGAAAAGGAGGGAAATGGGGCCTGAACGACAAAAGGGGCTGGAAGAGGAAGTAGAAAAGCTGATCGACAACGGGTTCATCCGGGAAGCCAAGTACCCGACCTGGGTGTCCAACCCAGTCCTGGTAAAAAAGCCGACCGGGCTATGGAGGCTATGCATTGATTTCTCTAATCTGAATAAAGCCTGCCCGAAAGATAGCTACCCCCTACCCTATATCGACTACATGGTGGATGCAACGGCCAGGCATGAGCTAATGAGCTTTATGGATGCATATTCTGGATACAACCAGATCCCAATGCATCCCACTGATGAATAAAACACTTCCTTCTACTCGGCCCGTGGCCTATACTGTTACCGAATGATGCCTTTTGGGCTCAAGAATGCCGGCGCAACATATCAACACCTGGTAAATAAAATGTTTAATAGCTTGATAGGCCATACCATGGAGGTGTATGTAGATGATATGTTAGTGAAGTCTTTGCGCTCGACCGATCATGTAAATGACCTCAATAAAATGTTTGCTATTTTGCGAGAGTACAAGATGAAGTTAAATCCAAAAAAATATTCATTTGGGGTAGCTTCTGGAAAATTTCTCGGCTACATGGTGAGCCAAAGAGGGATTGAAGCCAACCTCGATAAAATTAAGGCAGTGGCCGAACTTGTTCCTCCAAATTCGGTCAAAAAGGTGCAGAGCCTAACTGGCCGACTAGCCGCGCTAAGTCGCTTTATCTCTCGCTCAACTGATAAATGTAAACCTTTCTTTGAGGCAATAAAAAAGAACAAAGATTTTCATGATGTAATCTTGCCAAGAGCCTTCAAGCTATCAAAGAAGTCCTGGCGTAAGCCCCGATCTTGCAACGACCGACCCAAGGGGAACTTCACCTTATACCTCGCGGTATCCGACTCTGCGATCAAGACCGCCCGATTCGAACGGAGAATACAGTTCAACATCCGGTCTATTATGTTAGTCAGGCCCTTCATGATGCCGAGCTCAGGTATGCCCCAATGGAAAAGCTGGCCTATGCGCTTGTAATGGCATCCCGGAAGTTAAGACCCTACTTTTTGGAACATCAGGTAGTCGTCTTAACAAACTACCCTTTAAAGCAGGTCATGCACCGACCTAACGTTTCCGTCTGGATGGTCAAATGGGTCGTCGAACTCGGACAGTTTGACATTATGAATCGCGCACTGCCATAAAGGGACAAGCCCTGGCGGACTTCATTGCAGAGTTCACACCAGCGATCGCACAAGAGAATGACCGATCAGAAGAGTGGTCACTCTATGTAGATGGATCCTCAACCGCCGACTGGTCAGGTGCAGGAATAGTCCTCGTCAGTCCCGACCAACGTCTTTTCTACTCAGCTATTCGCTTAGGTTTTCCGACCACCAACAACGAGGCAGAATATGAAGCTCTCTTGGCCGGTCTAGAAATGGCGACCTCCCTCGGCCTTGACCGACTCACTGTCTTGAGTGATTCTCAATTAGTGGTAAACTAAATCAACGGCGAATACAAAGCCAAGGAACCCAAACTGGTTAAGTACCTCAGCCTGGCACGGGCCCGGCTGCAAGATTTTCAGGGAACTATACAACACATCCCCAGAACTGAGAACATCCATGCCGACTCCTTGGCCAAACTCGCGTCCAGATCCGGAGCCGAACATATGGACGAGGTCAGCATAGGGTATTATGCCTCATCAGCCCTGGAAATGGCCTAAGTCCGGGCAGCTGAACAATCAGAACCGCAAGGATGGATGCAGCCTATAATCCAATATCTTCAAAGCGGCATTTTACCCGAGGACCGAGCCCAGGCGAGATCATTACGAACTCAGTCCGCCCGGTTCACCATCGTGGATGGAACCTTATACAAAAGAGGATATTCGGTTCTATTGCTGAAATGCCTGTCCGAATCAGAAGCAGAATATGCCCTCAGAGAGGTGCACGAGGGTATATGCGGTAATCATTCCGGCGGCCAGGCATCGGCCTATAAATTGATCCGACAAGGATATTATTGGCCAAATCTTAAAAAAGATGCCATCACGCTCGTACGGAAGTGCGTCCGGCGCTAAATCTTCGCTCCGCAGATCCGATCCCCGCCGGAAACCCTCACTTCCGTATATTGCCCGTGGCCATTCTCCAAATGGGGGATCGACTTGATCGGCCCCTTACCTAAAGGGCGGGGAGGAGTACAATACGCCATCGTCGCTGTCGATTATTTTACAAAATGGGCAGAGGCCGAGCCTATGGCACGGACAACCGAGCAAAAAATAGTTGATTTTATATGGAGGTCACTCATCTGCCAGTTCGGGATCCCTCAATCTATTGTCTCTGATAATACAAATCAATTTGACAATAAGAAGTTTCGGGCCTTCAGCGACGGCCTCCAAATACGAAACAACTTCTCCACACCATACTATCCACAATCCAACGGGCAGGTCGAGGCAGTCAACAAGATCCTAAAACAGCATCTCAAGACACGCCTCGAGGAACTCAAGGGTTCCCGGCCCGAGGAACTCCCCGGAACCTTATGGGCTTACAGAACAGCGCATCGGTCCGCCACCGGAGAAACGCCTTTTTCCTTGGCTTTCGGATCTGAAGCCGTCATCCCGGTTGAAATCGGAGCGCCTACCTACCGAATAGCCCATTTTAAAGAGCAAGATAACGACTTGGCCATCCAAGTGAACCTAGACCTCCTTGCCGAAAAATGGTCCCAGGCGAAAATGCGGAACGCCGTCTACAAAAGAAGGAGCGAAAAGTATTACAACTCCAAGGTTCACGCTAGGAGCTTCCAGGTCGAAGACCTCGTCCTTAAACGGGTATTGGGCCCGAATCCCGGACCACTCAAGCCCAAATGGGAAGGGCCATATAAAGTTAGCGAAGTCCTTCAGAATGGATCCTACCGGCTGGAATATCTGAACGGCCAGAGATTAACTTACCCATGGAATGCTATGTATTTAAAGAGGTATTATCAATAAAATTTGACGTTATCCCATTTTTTAATTGGTGCACCTCATAAGACCGGCTCATCCGGCACTATAAGACCAAACTCGCCTCGGCACCTCATAAGACCGGCTCATCCAGCACTATAAGACCGAGCTCGCCTCGGCACCTCATAAGACCGGCTCATCCGGCACTATAAGACCGAGCTCGCCTCGGCACCTCATAAGACCGGCTCATCCGGCACTATAAGACCGAGCTAGCTTGGCACTTCATAAGACCGGCTCATCCGGCACTATAAGATCGAGCTCGCCTCGGCACCTCATAAGACCGGCTCATCCGGCACTATAAGACCGAGCTCGCCTCGGCACCTCATAAGACCGGCTCATCCGGCACTATAAGACCGAGCTCGCCTCGGCACGTCATAAGACCGGCTCATCCGGCACTATAAGACCGAGCTCGCCTCGGCACCTCATAAGACCGGCTCATCCGGCACTATAAGACCGAGCTCGCCTCGGCACTTCATAAGACCGGATCATCCGGCACTATAAGACCAAGCTCGCCTCGGCACCTCATAAGACCGGCTCATCCGGCACTATAAGACCGAGCTCACCTCGGCATCTCATAAGACCGAGCTCGCCTCGGTGTAATATCCGCAATTTTCGATTTTCGGTAAATTTCTTTTTTCGGTCGGAGTCTGTTTTGACGACTCGCTCATGTCCGTTTCGTCATTCTGGGAATGATTAATTCTACACTTTTTGACATCCGAGTTCGTTTCGGTGTCGTTTCGTTGAGTTCCGTGCTTTTTAGCGACTTTTCCGCGCTTGAGTCCGATTCTTGCGAATCTCGTTCGAAACTGCTTCGAAGTTTCTGTAAGTCCGTTTAACTTTGTTAGACGTGTTGTGAACTTCTGTTTGGTTATTCGATCACGTATCGTGATTTCCGGGCGTTTTGGGCCATTTTATAATTTCTTGAAAGTTACGGGTATCCGTATCTGTAATTGTTGTCTCGACCCATTTCTTGGTCGCGTATGATTAATTATGGTATTATGTTTTCATTTCGGGTCGTTGATGTCGTCCGTGAACTTTTCGTCGTGTTCGCCTGCGCGCTTTCAAATCGGTCGCCGAGTTCGCGCTATGGATCGCCGACGCAGAGTGGATCGCCGGACGATTAGGCACCGCCGGACGGTGCGGCAGAACCGGCCAGAGCGCACGCCACGGGCCGGAAGGCTGCGCTAACCGGCATCAGAGCGCACGCTACGGATGGCCTAACGACGCTTAGCGGCCCGGGCAGCTGGAGTCCTCGGGGTTCTGAATCGGTCATGCTCGGCAGTAGCGCACGCCATCGCTTGACGCAGACGCTACGGCCGAAGGTAGCGCACGCCACGGCCGGAAGATCGCGCACACTACCCGCCGAGCCGCAGGCGGTGAGGCTACCGGATCGCGGCTCGGGCCGAGAAGCGCACGCTAGCTCGGCACTTAGCGCGCTAGTCCGCCCAAGATAAATGTGTCCGAGCAACACATTTCACTTCGATTTTCACTTCCTTCCTTCTCCGTCCGCGGGTGGCGATTCATGGGTCACGAAGCCATGTTGTTTAACAACAAATCCATGAAGTCCTTGAGTTCATAACATCAATCAATCGTCCGTTATCATCCTTTGATCCAGCGAATCAAGGTAATCTTCCTTAGAACCCTAATTTCGTGAATTTGGGGATTTTTGCATTTTCGTCCGATTCGTTCCGTGTTGTTGATTAATTCATGATGGGTATGATTAATCTTCGTAGTATTCTTGTGTTTAACATCATTTAATCCATTGTTCTTCGTCGAATCGAAGTATATTTCTTGATTTCCTTCGAATTGACTTTTTGGGGGATTTGTCCCCGATCTCATTTTTCATCCGTTTTCGATGGATTGATTATGGTTAAATGATGTTTTTAAACATATTCTATGGATTGTATATCCATATTTCAACTTGGAATTCCGTTTTCGGGTTTTGACGGGACGAATCGTGTTCTTGGCCGTTTTGGGAGAAATCCTTGAACCTTCGTCATTTGTTCTTCGAATTCAGCGGCTTTGGGTCGTACTTTGGAATTCATTTTCGTTGTTATTGTTTTCGTTCGTATTTCATTGTCGTGGATTGTCGTTCGGTGGAGCCGGCGAGTTCGTAGTCGGTTCGTGCCAACCTACTTCGGCTGATTCTCCGCGTTGTGGTTATTCGAGGCAAGTACCTTGCCCATACTTTTCTCGTTTTATGGATATGATGATCGATGGTCGTCTTGATGTGTTTGTTTGGTTATTTGAAATGAATTTTCAAAAGATTTCGGTTTGGCCTCGTTAAAGGCTCTCTTTCAAAACGCGTGTGTGTTTTGTGAACGTTGTATTTTGGGAATTGATTATGATTTGATTATTTTGAACGTTGGAGGCTTTGATGATATCCTTGTTGTTTAAAAGTTATGGAATCGTGTATTCCGTGTTTAATCTTGTTATTGTGTTTTGAAGAGTTTGATAATGGTGTCGGATTAGTGGCCATCTCTAGTAAGTATTCTTGATGAACCTACATTCTCAGCATATTAGTACTGCATGAGTAACGTGTGTGTGTGTATGCTCACTATGGGTTAGATCCGACGGGGTCTCGGTAGGGGTCCACGGAGGGGTGCATCCGCGAGCTTGCTTTTAACCACTATGGGTTAGATCCGACGGGGTCTCGGAAGGGGTCCACGGAGGGGTGGATCCACGGTTAATTGTGGTGCATTTTACAAATGTGATTTGACTATGGAATTTCCGGAAATGAGTGCTTATGAACGGTTTTCATGATTGCATGCATTGACTAAGTGTGTAAGAGGTAAGTTGTTCGTTTGGCCTACTTGGCTAGGATGGCACTAGAGTATTTTGTTGTTTGTTTTAAATCCTTTATTTGTGGATTTTGATGTTGGGAAACGAACCTTGTGGTCGTTCTTGTGTACTGTGAGTTGATGAGATTTGGGGCTACAATCCCAATGGTTTTGTAAAAGTCATTTTACGGATTTGGGGCTAAAATCCCAATGATTTGGTAAATGTCATTTTTCGGAAAGTAAACCTTTGGGGCGGTGACCCCTTTTGTCTTATGGATTTTGAAAAGTAGGATTTGATAATCCTAAATTGTTTTCTATTAAAACTCTCGATGGCATTCTAAACCGTTATATAAATTACTTCCATTGAGTTATGATATTTCGATTTTGAAATGTTTTCTCAAACTCTTGCCTCGGGAAGTACTTTTCGTTTCGTTTAGATCTTTGAGGATCCTTGGTTATTGTTATTCGTGGAATGTGAATGGTATGGCTCGTATTTGCACTTTGTTCTTGCACTAGCAAAACAGTGGAGTTTTGCTAACCCCCGAGTATTCGAGGGGTGGATGTCTGTTTTTGCATTCAGGTTTTGGAGCATAACACAGGGTCGGCAAGAAGGATGATGAAAGATGATCGATACTAATCACATGAGGAACCGTACTTTGTTTATTGGTTCAGTTGTACTCTATTTTTCCGCTGCTATATTTTCTGCCAGCACGGTGTGGTCAGATTTTGACAAGTGGGGCATGAGTTGTATTTGAGTTGTATGTATTTATTGAAAGACCAAATCGGTCTCATCGAGTCGCTTTAGCCTTAAAGGCATGGTTGAGTTGTTATATGTCGTTACCACTGGTAGATCCTTGAGGAAAGGTTCTACGGCGTGTAATATCCCCGAGCGGATCGGGGTGTTACATAAATGGTATCGAGCTTAGGTTGAGGAAACCTAGGCCGCCGGGTCAAGTCGTGTTGTTTGAGTCTTGTTTCGCCGGATTTTATCCGATCGAGTCGTGTCGCGACGCGTCGTTTGAGTTTGTTGGTCGTGATTAGTATCGTGGGGCGATCATCATCTTCGTGCGACCTGTGGAAGTAAGTCTCCCTTCTTTGTGTTGTGCCTCGTGTGACACGAGCTATTTTTATGATTATTTATTAAGTGACGGAATCCTCTTGTGGATTTTGATTTCACGATATGTATTTAATCGACCCCCGTATCGGTGTTATACGAGGAGTGTCGCCGCCAGATGTCTTTTGTTTTTGTTTTTGTCCGTTCTTCGATGATTTTCGAATCGATTTGCACGCTTTACAAGTTCTCTTGTGAAAGCTTTGTGCTTATACGCTGCTCGACTTGTTCACTAGCCAGTGGAGGGTATTTTATCAGTGGTTTTGTTCTGAATGTGGTATTTTATCGTTTATTTCCGTTTAAAGACATGTATTGTCTTGATTTTAAACTTTTTGATGCGTGTGCTAGGAGTTGTTTTAGTGAACGTCGATATGTGTGAGTTTTGGGCATTCTGGCCTATTGGATTTTTGAAAACCTTGAGTATCTTGGAAAAATAAATTTCGAGACATACTTTTCAAATGAGTTATTTTCTTTTGGTACATCCAAGGTGCCACAATATATATTTCAAAAATTTTCTATTTCGAGGACCAAAATGCTTTGAGATATTTTCAATGTTTTAGAAACACTTTTATTTAGACCCGAGGGTCGAATATTCTGAATGTTTTCACTAAGAGAAAGTGTACTCATTTTTATCAAATGCGAAATGGTTCTCTAATGTCTCGATAACGATGTTTCACGTTTGTACTTTTGAAAGGTGATACTCAAGATCAACCGGTATTCTTCAAATTATTTTCAAAATGAGGTTTTCATTTTTTTTTTTTAAAACCTATCCATTCCCGTTTGAGGGCTGGGTATGTATGTGTGATGTTCGCGTTATCATTTTGATACTTTCTCCCGAGTATGACCGAATTGGCGGTGTGAGCGTTGAGTCATTTTCCACACATTTGTTGTGTTAGCCCCCTGTGAGAGGCGGGGTGTTGGTGTTGAATATTATCGCCTCGTAGTGATTCCTGCGTTGTCGCGCATGTGCGAGCTATTAGAGCTTGGTTTGGTATGACCGTGTGCATCGGTGATGGTTCCGTTATGCGTCGGCTGTTTAATGTCTTGTTACCTTGCTCCCGTTTTTGTGAATTTCGTGGACGAGGTCGGAGGTAATGCCCGTACTATTTTGACTTCTGTATTTTTTCTTTCTCCAGTCTATCGATTCGCTCATGTTCGTTGACACTTTATGAACTTGTTCTGTATTTCGGTTTCATCGTTCGAACGAGCTGTGATCTTGTTGTGGGCCGATCTGGTTATCGATGTGACTTTTTCGAGTTTAGTTCGATTCTTGTGAACCTTGTTCGGGAGTAACATCATTTGGTTCTACTAGTCCTTTATTTCGAAGTGGATCGGATTTGGAACTCTTGTGTATTCTACTTTGTCGACTCATTTATGTTCGTTGACATTTCGGAGCTTGTCCTGCCCCTTATTTTTGTTTATCGAACGAGTGTGGTATCATTTCGGAATAACCCGTTTGTCGTTGTGACTTTTCAATCGCTATTCCCTTTCCTGTGGATCTTATGGGAATGCATGTCTTGTAGTTCTCACCAGATCATCCTGGGAATTGTTGTTTGAACTTTATTGTTCTTCGTGATTCGAACATGATTCTTCGATTTTTGTTGTCTCGATCGTTGTGGTTCGATCGTTTGATTGTTCGGTTTTTATTGATCTCGTTCCGTGATTGGTGAACATTCAGGCTCCTTCGTAATTCCCTTCAGTTCGGGAAATTAGTTTCGTTTTCGATCTTCCAGCCCTTAGGCGGTGGAATTCCGTATTTGTTCAGCGTTTGGCTCGCGTTTTGGTCAATGTACCGTCAGGTTGGTCAATCGTATTGATTTTCGTTCGTTGTGTTTTGCGATTGTTCGGATAATTGACTTGAGTGTTATTATCCATTTGATGACGCTTGTCACTTGTTGGTTTTATTATATCCCTAACGGCGACGTTGTGTTGGTCGCCATGGAGCGTGTTTTCACGCCGTATATTCCTTTGCGTTGTTTGTAACATTTCGCCGTTGGGCATTAGTTACGCATTCTTGTGCATCTCGTTGAGTTTTTCCTGGCGGGATATTGCTTCTCCCTACTTGTTTTAAGTTTCGGGACGAAACTTCTTTTAAGGAGGGTAGAATGTAATATCCGCAATTTTCGATTTTCGGTAAATTTCTTTTTTCGGTCGGAGTCCGTTTTGACGACTCGCTCATGTCCGTTTCGTCATTCTGGGAATGATTAATTCTACACTTTTTGACATCCGAGTTCGTTTCTGTCGTTTCGTTGAGTTCCGTGCTTTTTAGCGACTTTTCCGCTTGAGTCCGATTCTTGCGATCTCGCTCAAATCGCTGCTTCGAGTTTCTGTAAGTCCGTTTAACTTTGTTAGACATGTTGTGAACTTGCTTTGGTTATTCAATCACGTATCGTGATTTCCAGCGCTTGGGCCATTTTGTAATTTCTTGAAAGTTACGTATCCGTATATGTAATTGTTGTCTCGACCCATTTCTTAGTCGCGTATGATTAATTATGGTATTATGTTTTCATTTCGGTCGTTGATGTCGTCCGCGAACTTTTCGCCGTGTTCGCCTGCGGCGTTTTCGAAATCGGTCGCCGAGCCATGGCGGCGTGGATCGCCGGACGGTAGTGGATCGCCGACGATTATGGCACGCCGGACGGGTGGCAGAACTGCCAGAGCGCAAGCTACGGCCGGAAGGCTACGCGCTAACCGGCACTGTAGCGCACGCTAATGGATGGCCTAACGCACGCTAGCGGCCCGGGCAGCTGAGTCCTCGGGGTTCTGAATCGGCCATGCTCGGCAGTAGCGCACGCCATCGCTTGACGCCGCAGACGCTACGGCCGGCAGGTAGCGCACGCCACGATCGGAAGACTGCGCACGCTACCTGGCCGAGTCAGTAGGGCAGTGAGGCTACTGGATCGCGGCCTGGGCCGATAGCGCACGCTAGCTCGGCAGCCTAGCGCGCGCTAGTCCGGCCCAGTATAAATGTGGCTGAGCAGTCACATTTCACTTCGATTTTCACTTCCTTCCTTCTCCGTCCGCGGGTGGCGATTCATGGGTCACGAAGCCATGTTGTTTAAAAACAAATCCATGAAGTCCTTGAGTTCATAACATCAATCAATCGTCCGTTATCATCCTTTGATCCAGCGAATCAAGGTAATCTTCCTTAGAACCCTAATTTCGTGAATTTGGGGATTTTTGCATTTTCGTCCGATTCGTTCCGTGTTGTTGATTAATTCATGATGGGTATGATTAATCTTGGTAGTATTCTTGTGTTTAACATCATTTAATCCATTGTTCTTCGTCGAATCGAAGTATATTTCTTGATTTCCTTCGAATTGACTTTTTGGGGGATTTGTCCCCGATCTCGTTTTTCATCCGTTTTCGATGGATTGATTATGGTTAAATGATGTTGTTAAACATATTCTATGGATTGTATATCCATATTTCAACTTGGAATTCCGTTTTCGGGTTTTGACGGACGAATCGTGTTCTTGGCCGTTTGGGAAATCCTTGAACCTTCGTCATTTGTTCTTCGAATTCAGCGGCTTTGGGTCGTACTTTGGAATTCATTTTCGTTGTTATTGTTTTCGTTCGTAGTTCATTGTCGTGGATTGTCTTTCGGTGGAGCCGCGAGTTCGTAGTCGGTTCGTGCCAACCTACTTCGCCGATTCTCCGCGTTGTGGTTATTCGAGGCAAGTACCTTGCCCATACTTTTCTCGCTTTATGGATATGATGATCGGTGGTCGCCTTGATGTGTTTGTTTGGTTATTTGAAATGAATTTTCAAAAGATTTCGGTTGGCCTCGTTAAAGGCTCTCTTCAAAACGCGTGTGTGTTTTGTGAACGCGTTGTTTCGGGAATTGATTATGATTTGATTATTTTGAACGCGTTGGAGGCTTTGATGATATCCTTGTTGTTTAAAAGTTATGGAATCGTGTATTCCGTGTTTAATCTTGTTATTGTGTTTTGAAGAGTTTGATAATGGTGTCGGATTAGTGGCCATCTCTAGTAAGTATTCTTGATGAACCTACATTCTTAGCATATTAGTACTGCATGAGTAACGTGTGTGTGTGTATGCTCACTATGGGTTAGATCCGACGGGGTCTCGGTAGGGGTCCACGGAGGGGTGGATCCGCGAGCTTGCTTTTAACCACTATGGGTTAGATCCGACGGGGTCTCGGTAGGGGTCCACGGAGGGGTGGATCCACGGTTAATTGTGGTGCATTTTACAAATGTGATTTGACTATGGCATTTCCGGAAATGAGTGCTTTTGAACGGTTTTCATGATTGCATGCATTGACTAAGTGTGTAAGAGGTAAGTTGTTCGTTTGACCTACTTGGCTAGGATGGCACTAGAGTATTTTGTTGTTTGTTTTAAATCCTTTATTTGTGGATTTTGATGTTGGGAAACGAACCTTGTGGTTGTTCTTGTGTACTGTGAGTTGATGAGATTTGGGGCTACAATCCCAATGGTTTTGTAAAAGTCATTTTACGGATTTGGGGCTAAAATCCCAACGGTTTGGTAAATGTCATTTTTCGGAAAGTAAACCTTTGGGGCGGTGACCCCTTTTGTCTTGTGGATTTTGAAAAGTAGGATTTGATAATCCTAAATTGTTTTCTATTAAAACTCTCGATGGCATTCTAAACCGTTTTATAAATTACTTCCATTGATTTATGATATTTCGATTTTGAAATGTTTTCTCAAACTCTTGCCTCGGGAAGTACTTTTCGTTTCGTTTAGATCTTTGAGGATCCTTGGTTATTGTTATTCGTGGAATGTGAATGGTATGGCTCGTATTTGCACTTTGTTCTTGCACTAGCAAAACAGTGGAGTTTTGCTAACCCCGAGTATTCGGGGGTGGATGTCTGTTTTGCATTCGGTTTTGGAGCATAACACGTGGTCGGCACGAAGGATGATGAAAGATGATCGATACTAATCACATGAGGAACCGTACTTTGTTTATCGTTCGGTTGTACTCTATTTTTCCGTCGTTGCTATATTTTCCGTTGCACGGATGTGGTCAGATTTTGACCTGCAGGCATGAGTTGTATTTGAGTTGTATGTATTTATTGAAAGACCAAATCGGTCTACTGAGTCGTTTTAGCCTTAAAGGCATGGTTGAGTTGTTATATGTCGTTACCAGCCTGGTAGATCCTTGAGGAAAGGTTCTACGGCGTGTAATATCCCTGAGCGGATTGGGGGTGTTACACTCGGCACCTCATAAGACCGGCTCATCCGGCACTATAAGACCGAGCTCGCCTCGGCACAATCAACAAGTGATGAACATGATAAAAAGGCAACGACCCAACCAACTGGGCCCAAACATCCAAAAAACAGCAACAGATGCTACAAGGAAGATTTTATTCACTTAAAGCATTTTTGCAAAGTACACATGACAAAAACAAAAAACAAAGACAGATTGGCACGCAGGCCATACATGAAATAAAACAAAAAATCTATGCGGCCCCGCTCTCCTGGCCGGCCGCCTGGAAGTACTATCCCTCACCTTCGCCATGCGGAGCCAACCCGGGATCTTCAACCTCGGCGACCTTTGGCTCATTGGCTCCATGGATATCAACGTGCATATCGGTCGCTTGGGATGCTATGTAGGCCTCGATCTCCTGAACGGTCTTCCCTCCCTTCATGAGATCTAATATCTCGTAGCAGGTGGAGACGTAATTCAGATTGATCACCTCCTCGAACTCAGGCGTCTCCTTAAAGGCCGCCGCCCCTTCGGCAAGACCCTTGGCATAGCCCGAAGCCTCGCAGGTATTAACACGCTCGGTTAGACTTTCAACTTGGGCCTTGGTTTATTTCAAATAAGCCTCGTGCTCAGCCCTGATGTCTAACCATTGTCTATGCGCCTGCTCCACCGTCGTGGTCATCTCCTCGGCCTTTCCCTTCCAAATATCGGCCTCGAGAGCCCGACTGTCCAAAATCTCCATTTCACCCTTCATGGAGGTCATCTCCTCCTCCAGGGACTTGATTAGCGAATGACATAGATGGTGCTCCTCCTGCAAGGCCTTGAGATCGGCCTCCACCTTCTTATGCTTCTCAACCAAGGCCAAAAGCTCGTTGGTGGCCTTCACGTAAGTGCACATTGCACGTCCGACCAGAGCATTTCCGAACTGGATCTGCTCAGCCGGATCCATGTCATTGGTCATCATCTCCAGCTTGGGCGTCCAACCCCTGATTGGAATATGGCTGGACACAGCCACTACAGGGGGAACCCGGTTGAGCATCTCAATGGTTGGGGTAGCTGCCCGGATGTAATCAAGAAACCAGCGCGGTCGTCTCCCCTTCATCTGGTCGCACGGTTCCACCTTGTCCTTATTAACCGGAAGATAATGGCCCTCCAAGTCAATTACGGGCTCCTCACTGGTCACACGACCCGTCCGGACAGGGGTCGGGGCGGATACGACGACTTCAGGAACAGACGAGCCCTACGCCTTGGTCGCACTGTCCTCAGGCTCGGCCTCTACGCTCTTCCGCTTGCCCGCACGTTCCCTCCACTCGGCGGCCTCAGCAGCCAACCTCGCCACCCGATGCGCAGGCGTCTCTCTCCTTCCAGATGGAGTTTTGGCCCTGGGGACTGATAGCCCATCCACCTTGGCATCCACGACTACAAGCTTAGCCAAATTGTGAGCCAAGTTTGCAAATCTAAAAATATGAGAAAAATAAACATGTCAAACAGAATAACAATATTTTTAATCTCCTCAATAATATAGCCCCCAGCTGTTATTAAGCAAGTATGGTTGGAGTTGATGGCCTTGATCACCTCAGAACAATCGCTTTCCAGAGCTACATCTTTGAAACCAAGGGACAACGCCAGTTCTAAGCCACAACGCACAAAGAAATGTTTCAGCCTCCGGCATTATATGCGGGATCAGTCGTTGCCTCCAAGACCAAAACTTTTCCAGCTTCATCCCATATTATACTACCACACCTGCAGCAGTTCGTTCCTTTAGAATAGCAGCATCAACATTTATTTTGACAGTAGGGTCTTCCGGTGGCTCCCAGACAGCTTGCGATTCCGGTGGACGGACTGTTGCAAAGTGATTACACGCTGCTTTGTACCGTTCCAGATATTCTATAGCAAAATCAACCAGTTCGAGTGGATCCCCATGTACACCATCATGAACCAAACTATTCCTGTGGTTCCAAATACACTAGCAAATAACCACGAAAAGTTCAAATTGCTGCACTTGAAGGCCCTCCTCTGCTGTGAACGGGCGAGATAAATCTCGGTTGATAACGTGATCAATCCTGGAAGTACTCCATAGCTATACTACCCATTGTGTAACCCCAAATTTATCTCGCATCCTATTGATATAGTTTCTGTCTGCTCATTTAGTTGCCTGTGAATGAAAGAACTTCGTATTCCTGTCCCCTCCGCAAGCCATTGCGTCTTGGCCCGCTGTCTCCAAAGGGTCTCCTCACTGTCTAGCATCTCTTCAAGTTCCTTTTTTAGCCTCTCTTCCTTCTGTTTTACCTCGCCTGAAAAAGGGATTTTCTGTAATTTCTCAAATTCTAAGTTGAGCTTCCGGACCTCTGCACCGTGATATTCCATATTGTTTACCCTTAGTTTCAAGGACGTAACTCTTTTTAAGAGGGGTAGTATATAATATCCGACTGTAACTTTATTTTTACTGTTGCATTTTACCGTTGTATTATTCAGATGATTCGAGTATCGTCGTGTCATAATTAAAATTAATGTGATGTTTATGATGTTGAGATTTACTATAATCGTATCATCTTGATTGTAGATGTTCGTATCATCTTGATTTTAGACATTCTTGGTGAGTTGCATTCTGGACTCTGTCCTTAGTGCACTTACGTACGCTATGATGAGAGCATAACGTACGTTATTCGTGGAGAGTTACGTACGTTAAGCCTTATGGCTTATGTATGTAATAGAGAGTATCAGATCATATTTAGAGTTTCGGCGTGTTGGGCCGTGTGTGGCCTGGATTCTCAGCTCTATTACGACAGCCAGGTCAACGAGCATTACATACGTAACATGTGTGTTTTAACGTGCGTAACGCATGTGAGCCTTATGTACGTATAGTCCTTTAACGTACGTAATGGAGGATGAGTTTTGAGGCAGTGGGGTTTGATGGTATATTGCGTACGTAACACTGAAAGTATTAACGTACGTAAAGTTCATTACGTACGTAGTATTGCTTTGTTAACGTACGTAATGAAGTATGCATGTTATAAAATCATGTCTTGCCTTTCATTCTTAAACGAACCATACTTCGTTTTTCTCTCTAGAAATTGTCCTCCTACCACCCCATATAGATTTTAGCCTCATCTATCTTGTATTGGAGCATTGTATCTTGGATTGAAGCATTAAGATTAAGGATTTGAGTGTGTTCTTAAAGGGTTTGGAGTTTATTCCTCGTTCTCAAAGGTTGGTTGTTTTTAACTCGTATTAATTCCAAACTGTCATGAACTTTCTTTCATTCATAGTTGATTAATCAAGCATATCATGTTAGTTAATAGAATCTTGAACAACTAAATAAGAGCATGATAACATTGATGATAAAATTTCTTAAATGATTGTAATGTTGAAAGATAACATGATTGTTGTTGAATCTTAGGAAGATATGACTAAGAATATTTAGATAAATCTATTCTTCACCATTAGAAATTGTTAGATAATATAACCTTGTTAAAGAAAAGGGTTTTCCATGAATTATTAGATAATCATCACAATTATGATATATTCAAGTAGAAACTTAATGAATTGTTGAATAACCCTTGTGATTTTGTTATGATCAAAATAAACTTGATCGATTCATGAAGTAGGATTCCTTAGAAGATCATATTGGAATGTTGTTAATGTTCTAAAAGGGGGTTTTGATGAGATAAGTTTATCAATAGGTATTATTCTTGTTAGATTATTGGTTGATAGAACTTCATAACTTATTAAGAATTTGATGAAGGTGAGAATTCGATCATAAGAATGAATTAGGGAATTATAGCGTTCTTGAATTAGAACCATAATACCTTTTGTACTAGTTGAACCTTCAGATTGATTTACGGATGTCGTTTCCTACGAATTTGATATACATGATTATGTGGATGTGTTATTGAATGAATTGCATTTCATTCAAGGTTGATTGTTCGAGTAACCGTTATTAGTCGAGGACCGTCCGTTCGTTCGTCAAGGGAGGATTATTCTCGTCTCCGTATTGAGGCAAGTTATCTCGCTTGGTTATAATGATGATTGAAATTCTTGTGAATGTTATACATTTCATGTATATGTATTGCTTTATGAATCTACGATTCATAATGAGGTATTGTCATTGATCGTGTCTATCGTTTGTTGTGGGATTGTATTCCCAAGTTCGTTATCTTTGATGTCGTTGGTCTCGTTGATTATTGTTTATCACTACGGTGAGTCTTGATCCTCCTTGGATGAGTAATTGATTGAGTTTCGTTGTCATGTTGCATCGTGACATATCTGGAATCATATCTGCGTGCCGATTGGTTATTTTGTAGGATTTTTAGCCAGGCACATATGGTCGTGCGTTGATATTTCCGCATTTGGACCGTGCACACGAGAAGCTAGTTCGTGAGGCTAATTAGGTACATGTCCCACGTATATCCTAGATTCCGTATGCGGGGTGGGCATGTGCACGGACATATTTTCGGATCAGGCGTACTGTGATGTCCGTCTTGAGCCATAATGATTGGTCGTTATACTCCATGTTTGATTGGGTATGTTCGATGGTTTGGCGACTGGTTGTTCATACGCCCGAGGGGTATGTTCGACAGTCGAGTTGTTTATTTGAGATCCAATGTATATGAATTGTATAACATCTTGAGAATTATTATCATGTATATCTGACCCTGTAGTTTTGGGCGGAATACTTGTGTTGTATTTTAGGTCGAGGCAAGGCCCAAGGCGCACAGAGAACACGGTGGCGGCGAAGAGTTTGAAGGATACTAGTTCAGGGGCCCCAAGTCTACTTTTATTCAGTTGTACTTTAAACCATGTATTGGTATTATTCCGCTTTTATGTAACTCTTGTTATTTGTATTATTACTTTAAGTATATTCCATCTTCATATGGTTTATACTAATATTCCGGATCCTGTGTACTATGACATTCTAATCGTGAGATGTTTAAACCTCTCATCGGGCTATTGAATATTATTTTGTGGTTCGGTACCACAAATTGGGATTGGATTGGTTTAAGTTACATTTGGGTACCGCCTGGTGGGTCCCACTGTGGGGTCCACGACACTGTAATAGCCGCTATTTTTGGGGTGTTACATGCACGTATATTGGGGAAGCTGCGTTTACTCCAATTCAACAACCCAAGGTAGAGCTAATCCACCGGACTTGCCAATTCAATAGCACTTACTCCTACACCAAATAAATTAAACTTCTCTCGTAACCTGTCTAACCTATAGTCGTCTAGCTTAGTTTCCATGAGAAAGACCACACTGGGGCGGAAATCTCGCAAGAGATCTCCAAGTACACGAACTGCCCAAGGGTGTCCTAAATCCTATCAGTTCTAATTGAGGCAACTCATTGGGATAGGTGGGGTTGCGTCGCAACCTCCGCCTCCGGTCCATATGTAGAATCATCCCCACGCAATTTCTTCGAAACCTTTTCCCCAATGTCGTTTTCCTTGTCAACCAAAAAGAGAGACAAACCCGGGGAAAGGTGGGTGGTCCAGTGGTAGGACGCCTACTCCCAAGACACTCCTTTGGAGAGGTCTTGGGTTCTAACCCCACCAAAGGAGGTGAAAGAGAAAGTTTTTCTCTTTATGATCCTCTAGCTCCCCGGGGATAGCTCAAGCAACCGCTAATCAATGTTTAATCTCGCGTCAAGCGGCAGGTGAGTATTTCCTTGGGAACCTCGGAGGTGCCGACTAATCAGCTATTCTCGAGAATCTGTCTTTGGGAACCCGAGGCGCCAGTTAATCGCTGGCTTCTCGGCGCAGAAGTGTACGTAAAATGCATTGGGAACCTTGGAATTGCTCGAGCGACTCGCGATTTACTTCTCTCAATGGGTTAGGAGTGAGTTCATTGAGGGACTAGGATTAGTCCCATGTTGGGATCACCTAGTTATCAAAAAAAAAAAAAAAAAAAGAGAGAGAGACAAACCCGTAACACTTTTATTTTTGCTCCCACAGACGCCCTGCTTTTTTTTTTTTTTTTGATGACCTGTGTTGAATCACTGGGTTGTAGGTCCGATCCTCATTCCTACCCCTGCTAAATCGCAGGTTATCGCCAAAGAACCGGTTTGAGGATGCTTCAACCGAATAAACATCTGAGTTTAAATCGCGAAAAGAAATGGACGCTCCCACGGTGATTCGAACCCACGCTACGCCACTGGGCCACAAAGATATCCCCTCCTTTCACATCGAGCCTACGCCTGGGATGGACGTCCCGTTTTTTACTCTTAGTACTACTGTCTCCAATTTCAGAAATTACTAAAAGCTGAAGAGGTTTCCTAGCAGGCTTGGGAAGTTTTGTTTTGGTCCTAGAAATGGGCTTTAGGGTATTAGACAGATTGGGCTTAGTGGGTGAGGAAAATCTGGCGGGCTTAGTCAATTAGGTTGGGGTCCAGACAAGAGTATTGGGTTGCTGGGTATAAGGTACAATTGGGTTTAGGTAGGACGGGTCGGGTATAAATGTTGGGCTTAACTGGTGGGTTTGAGGGAGTTGAGATAAATGGGCCACATCTGGTGGATTTATGGTAGCAATATCCAAACACGTCGTAAGGGTTTTGTAACATCAATATCCACTCTAAACCTCAGCGACGTACCAATGAATCCCCGTTCCGTAGCTTTGGACGTTCCTATCGCATTACCCAAAATTTTAGCCATCGCTGTATGCATTATTAACATCAAAGGAAGACCCGAAGCTTGAATGGTGAACTCGCAGATATCTAAAGGCACACTAACTGGATATTCATAGGCCTGAAAGGGACGAAGAATGACCAAATTCTTATCAAACGCTCACGGTCCCCGGGCCAAAACCCTACCTTTGTCCACCTCATGTTCAAACTGAATTCTCCCCGATCTTTTGCATTTTGACATTACGAACCAAATTCCAACCCGTAGTCATTGTATGCTCAAAAGCTTTCAGATTGATGGACTTACGAGATAGTACCCGACCAACCAAACATAATTCATGATTGACAGCCGTAGTATTCCAAACATCCGCTGGAATGGAGACTTCAGAGATTCTGACTCCGTTAATGACATCTTATCGCTCAAACTGCTCAGAATACGATCCATGTCACAAGTCCAAGAGAATCTGTGAAACTGGGAAGGAACTATGAGAGAGACGATCTCGATTTCAATCAAGCAACCTGCCGTCACAGCAAAAAGAGGAAGCAAAACACCCAAAGCACCAGACTGAGGGTAGGGTTAGGAGGCTTAAAAAAGAAAAAACAGATCACTAACTGAAATTGAGAGAATCTTACGAAATTAATAGAATAATTTTCAAAAAAAAAATTTGAAAAGGCAAAGTACTAGAAAACAAGTTACCTACTGATCGAGTATCATAGTATATCCAAGAACTCACTCGGAACCGT